>MUAA02000054.1:1200000-1683161 GCA_014180765.2 Marchantia paleacea
GGCAATCTTCGCGCTTTAGCACCCTTGTTCAAGAATGCTTCAGATGGTGAATTACGAGAGCTTCGAAGTTTCCTCTGCCAATCCAAGTGGTTTGCCTCGGGTGTCATGGCGGGCTTGCAGATTCAAGTCCTTCGGGCATTGCCGGTTTTTGAGTCGTATGGCACTGTATCAAACGGTAGACGTAGGTTCGTTGACTTGCCAGAATCCAAGAGATGGTTTGCGCCTGATGGTATTGATGAAGCCCTCTTGGGAGAGAATTTCGTTCGTGCCGAATCACTGAAGGAGGAGGAGGTACTGACGAAGTTTCTCGGTGTCAGTAAGCTCAGCGAGTCATTGTTCTACCAGAATCATATGTTTAATAACATATCAAAATACAGCCCGGAGGTTAGAGTGCGGGCCATGTTGAATGTCGTACATGAGCTACCACGACTTGTAGAACAGGACCCTTCTATTCTTGCTAAGCTTGCGCAAATTCCATTCGTTTCTACCGAAGGGGGTGCTGTTGAAACTCCTGGGAGGTATGTCTTTGACTCATCTGCTACAAGATTTGCCACCTTTGAGATGCATGCGGCTTTCAAATATTTTTCAAACTCTACCCAACGAAGTCGCAAGCGTTCAGGACCTGGCCTATTTGCAGGGAATGTTTCTTTTGCCGATACTCTGGTTTGGGTCGATTGAGCTTTAATGTTCAATTTTACACCGTGCCACTTCTTAGCATGTTTTAGAGGTGTAAACATGTTGATATACATGTTCGTCGTTGTGCTACAGATTGTATGATCCCCGGATACCCGAGCTGCAGACACTGCTGAATAAGCAGGCATTTTTCCCATCAAATGAATTTGCGGCAGTTGATGTGTTGGAGGTGTTGGTACAGTTGGGCCTGAGAAGGTCTTTGGGGCGGAAGGGCTTGTTGGATAGCGCAAGATCAGTTGCCATGATAAGTAGTTCAGATGAGGAAGAAGCTGTTAGAAGGGGTAAGGCTTTACTAGCTCATTTGAACGATCTAGAAGTCGTCTCTGAGTGTGTTGCCAATGAACATGACGACTTGCTAGTAAAAAGTGGACCATCTTCCGAAGAACGATCTTTTGAGGAAATGTTAGGAGTTTCTGAAAGTTCAAGTTCGTCCAGAACCTTCAGTGACAAGGCAACAAGTGCCACTATTTTCAACTCAGCAAAGAAGTCAACTGGTATGTCCTTGGATAGAAAGCAGGCATCCAGAACCATGAGGCATCCTCTTTCTCACAAAAACGACGACGAGGAGTCAGAGAGTCATTTCTGGACACAGCTTATCAATATAAGCTGGTGCCCTGTTTATACTGATGCCCCAGAGCAAGGACTTCCTTGGCCACAACCGTTGCAAGGTCCTATAGCTGCTCCGAAGGTGGTGCGCCCGAAATCTCAAATGTGGTTGGTCTCTGCAACCATGCGTATTCTTGATGGTGAATGCCAATCTCCTACTCTTCTGTCTAATCTCGGTTGGTCTCACCGTCCAAACGTCAGTGTTCTCGCCGCGCAGCTCATAGAGCTTTCCAAAGGTTTCTCCCTTGTCAGTAAAACTACTGCGATCAAACCGAAGGACTCAGAAGAAGAAGAAGAGGTGGATCCCAGAGCGGGTGTCACTGCTATCTTGAGCAAAGAAATCCCCGCCATCTATCAGCTTCTTCAGGAGTACGTCGGATCACAGGACATGATGATATTGCAATCGATGCTGGAAGGCATACAGTGGGTGTGGGTGGGAGATGGTTTTGTGTCACCGAAAGAGTTGGCCTTCGATTCACCAGCACATTTTCACCCTTATTTGCATATCGTGCCTTCCGAAATTGCCGAATACCGGAATCTCCTGACAACGTTAGGCGTACGGGAGATGTTTGGCGCACAAGACTATGCTGATGTACTTCACCGCATCGCTGAAGATGTCAGAGGAGCTGCTTTATCTCCTGATCAGTTGACGTTTTGTTTGAGAGTGCTAGAAGCACTTGCGGAGATTTTGCCGCCAGCGGGGACGAGTACTAGTAAGCACCTTATGGGGATGGTGCTCATTCCGGATTCATCAGGGGTCTTGGTTTCAGCAAAAGATTTGGTCTACAACGATGCTCCTTGGCTGGCCAAAAGTGTACCAGGGATGCGACGACTTGTCCATCCAGACATTGATAATGATCTGGCTGATCGGCTGGGTGCTAAGTCATTGAGGTACTTGTCGCTCGTAGATCAGGAGATGACAAGCAACCTTCCGTGCTTAGCAACGAATGTTATATCTGAAGTTCTCAGCGGCTATGGAGATGAGGAGCTCCTGCTGTTTGATTTGCTAGAAATAGCAGATTGCTGCAAGGCTCGAAAGGTTCACATTGTGTATGACAAGAGAGAGCATCCGAGACAGTCTCTCCTGCAACCAAACCTTGGTAATTCTGAAGTCTTCACACCTTGCATCTGAACCTCTTTGGTGAACGTGTGTGTTGGAATATCTAGTTAGAAGTGCATGCCCTAATACTCGTTTTTTCACGTTTGATCACTAGAGCGGAAGGTAGTTATCTGTATTCCTACATAGGCTCTAAATCTTTGACATACATCACCTTGTCTTCAGGTCAGTTTCAGGGACCTGCTTTGACCGTTGTATTCGAAGGAGCGGTTTTAACCACAGAGGAGGTTTGTAATTTGCAAGGGTATCCTCCAACGAAGCTTCGAGGTCAAATTTGTGATTTTGGTAGTGGCCTTTTGAGCGTTTACAGCATCACAGATTTACCGTTTATTGTGTCAAGTGGGTGCCTGTACCTGTTTGATCCTTCTGGACAAATTCTAGCAGCTTCTTTGGCTGATGGTCAAGCTGTTCCTTCCGGGACGCCCGTCGGCAAGGCCTACTCTTTGACTGGTAAGTTCGTATGTTTTTCTAAGCACTTTAGTAGAGGAACTGTTCGTTAGTACGTGCCTGTCACAATCTGAAGACCATATTTCTGGCTGGAAGGTGCTAGTGTTATTGGAGAAAAATGAGGAAAGGAGATGGGTGCATAGGGAGAGATTTTCTCCTTTGACTGAAACTACTCACAACATTGTATTGGTGCGGAGCGTCTATGTATCACACAGAGATTCATTTATTTTGTTTGTTTTAAGATTCTAATGGATAGGACTAGTCATGAATTCGTCGAGTACTGAATCTAGGCTATTAGAACTAACTTCTAAGAAAGAGTAGAGAAAGATGTGAGTTATTTGACACTATCCTGAATGATTTGTATTCACACATCACCACCAGAGCGCAGATTTGTTCGCTAGTTATGTACTTTTCGGTTTATGTATGTATATCGAAATTTCTCGGTGTCGAATTTGTGTTGGAGCTTCATTGCATACGAGCTTACAATTTGGTCTACTCTGTTGGTTCTTTGATGGTGCTCAACTAGAAGCTATGTGCTGAAACATTCCTGCTTGGAAAGAAATCAGCGACTCTTATAGGGTTAAGCTGGATCATGTGAAACCAAATATCACACTTTTGTCAATCTACCTAGTATACATACAAATTTTTTTTTTGGTCAAAAGATGGACTCCGCATGACAGTTTCTAACTTGATGCATCACGTGGTTTGATCATCGCAGGCACTGACCTCCCACAGAGGTTCACAGATCAGTTTCGTCCCTTGCGAGTCAGCAACACGATAACTTTGGGACAAAGAGACGCCACAGTAATTCGTATGCCCTTGCGCACGGCACCTGTGTCTGAAAATTTTGGGAAGGAGCTGGGTGATAGGGAGGTTGCCTGTATCTTGAACAAATTCAAGATTCACGCTTCTACGACAATGCTCTTTCTTAACTCTGTCGAAGATGTAAGACATTCCTTTTTCCATGCAAAGTTTACTGGGAACCTATTGGGAATTTTTCCAGCTCATATGAGGAGATATATTCATGTCAACTCAGCATCTTAGCGGTCTTAGGACCATCATCCGTTTTAAATCTGTTGCGATGACGTGGAATTCCTCCTCTAATTGACGCAATGGACCACTTGTTTCCAGGTGTGTGTGACAGCCTGGGAGGAAGAGGAGACAGAGCCGCATGAGTTATTTTCTGTCCGAATTGATCCCGCAAGAGTGGCACTTCGCAACCCTTTCCAGGAAAAAAAATGGAGAAAATTTCAGCTCACAAATCTCTTTGGTGGTTTCAATGTTGCATCCAAGATTCACAGTATAGATGTACTTCTGACGGAGGATGGGAAGAAAACCGTAGATAAGTGGCTTGTGGTGCAAACCCTTGGTTCTGGTCACACAAGGGATATTGCTTTGGACAGGTATGGTAACTATGCTTTTCCTTCTTATCCCGTCTGTGCTTTTCAGACTGTGACAGGCAGTTCTTAGAAGATACATTTTGTCCTTCCTGTCGCGCGTGCCATCTCAGATTCTGCTGTTTTTGTACACAATCATGCTCTTTCTGCCGTTCCGGATCCGAGCTCCACACATTCTATATGTTCTGTCAACAGATTTCGATTAAAAAGTGATTATCTGGAACGGTTTTTGCAGAAAATATCTGTCGTACAACCTTACCCCAATTGGCGGTGTAGCTGCTCACATTACACGTAACGGTTTAGTGCCTCCTCTTTCGTATGAGAATTATGTGATGACACCGCTTCCACTGCCAGTTGCATTTGGGCTACCAGTTACAATAGTTGGGCAGTTTATAGTTTCTCACAGGGCCGGACACCGCCACCTCTTTCACCGTCTGCCAAATAATGAGGGTCAGCCAACAAGCTCAGCGATTCCAACTCCAGTGCCCGATGAGCTGGCCGCTGCTTGGAACAAGGAGCTTTTGGCATGTGTTCGTGATTCCTATGTGGAGCTTCTTCAAGAACTTCAGCGTTTACGCCAGGATCCATCAACTTCACGAGCAGATCCTCCAATTGGCAAGGGGCTTGATGGGACCCACGGTGTTCCGGCTAACAGAGCATACGCACATTGGCCAAAGTCGAAAGCGTTGCTTCCATCTCTGTCGAAGGTGAAGGCAGGTGCTTCATATTATGCGGGCATAGATTGGAGTTGCTTAGCCGAATGGTTAATCAAACCCATGTATGTGCGTCTTGCAGAGTTGCCAGTTTGGCAGTTACATGGTGGCACCATGACCAAAGCTTCAGAGGGAATGTTCTTGGCTCCTCCAGGAATAGATCGGCAAGGAGTGGCACCTCCAGTAACCGTGTGTGACTTTCTCAAGGCGCATTACCGTGTATTTGTTGTGCCGTGGGAGCTGACCAAGGAAATGGAAGCAGCTGGCGTTGCAGTGAAAGAGCTGACACCCAAAATGTTACGTACTCTATTGAAGTCTCCCACTGTAGCGGCCGCTGTACAATCCGTTGTCACACAAGTTGATCTTCTGGAGTATTGTTGTGCTGACATCAGCTTCCAAGAGCCTCCTAGTGCAGCAGAATCAGCCCCCGGTGATCTGCCAAGCAGCAGCTCGAGAGAACCAGAAGGCCAAACACCTGTGAGCAACACAAACGGTGCATCTGTAACCGTGGCTGGTATCAGGCTACGGCCTGGAATTAATTGGCCGGAGCAGTTTGGGTCGGACAACAGAGGTCTTCCAGGGGTCTTAGACCGCGGAGGAGACGCTGTCGGTTTGGTTGCTGAATTCGGGAGGGCTATAGCCGATATAGGTCGAGGAGTAATTGGCGACTCGGTGCAGCAATCTGGGGTCCTCTCAAAGGCTGTCGAGTTGAAGGGCTTGCATTGTCCAACGGGGACAAGCTCGATGGCTAAGCTGGGTACCGTTGAGCTTTTGGTGGGAACAAAGGAACAGCAAAGTTTACTTCCTGGAATGGCTGCGAAGTTCGTACATCCTCTTTGTCTTGAGCGTCCTCTGCTAGCTGAGTTATTTCGCCATGCCACATATCAGAATACTCTGCGATTGAAGCCATTTTCATCTCAGCTGTTGGCAACTCATCTAGGTGTCGTGTTGCCGAAACAGTGGGTAGCAAGAGGGAGCCCGTTGGCAACAGGTCCCTGGGTTCCATGGGAGCAGAGTCCGACTTCTCAATTCAAGGGTCCGTCCTCTGAATGGCTCCAGTCGTTTTGGAAAAATGTGGATGCCTCGTCCCCCGATGAGCTCAACCTGTTCACGCAGTGGCCTCTCATCCCCGCCGTCACCTCCATCCCTGTGCTGTTGCGAGTTGGGAACCGACATTTAGTTTTCGTGCCACCAGTTCCTCATAGGGGAGACGTCACCCCGGTTGCCACACCAACCGATCTCCTCACTGGCGACAGTACTGCAGATACTACAAACACTTTATCATTGGACTGCACAAGAGCGTTCGTGGAGGTTGAAAGACAACACGCGTGGTTGCTGCCTTTGCTTCGTAACTGCAATGTTCCAGTGTACGACCGGAGGTTTTTAGACTGCAGTGTCCTTCAATGTTGTGTTCCCTCGGAAGGCCAGTCTTTGGGGCAAATTGTGGCATCCAAGCTTTTAGCTCTTCAACAAGCTGGTCAGTTAGTAGTTTCAGAGTTGGCCCTTATGCCAACGGATTGTGATTCATTGTTCTCCCTCTTTGCCTCGTGTACCTATGATTCTACCGTTGTTACTCATGCTGCATCCATACCAGCCTATACGGCGGAGGAGCTCATCATGCTCAGATCCCTTCCTGTATACAAGACAGCGAGAGGAGGGTATGTGGCCATCGATCAGAGACTACACTGTGTAGTTCCACCCACCACATTCATGCAGCCTGATGATGAACACTGTCTACAGTATTGCTCTCTCTCTGAAGGTGGCTCGTTCTACCATGTGCTGGGAATCTCTGAGCTCACAGATTATGAAGTTTTAGCAAGATTTGCTCTCCCGGGATACGAGATACATAGTGAACGAGAGCAAGAGCGCATCTTGTCTTACGTTTACTCTAACTGGGCAAGTTTGAAGCTGGAGGATGCTGTAGTAGCTGCGTTGAAACAGACGAAGTTCGTGAGGACGGGCAATGACAGTACACAATCTGAAAACGCAGAGAATCATGTGTGCTCTCCGCAGGAACTTTTAGATCCTGAGAACCCTCTTCTGAAGCGAGTATTTGCCGGTGAAGCCGGGAGATTTCCAGGGGGACAGTTTGCCACCAGTGGCTGGCTCCGCATTTTACGTGATGCAGGACTACGATCTGCTACTGATGCCGGGCTGTTACTGGAGTGTGCAAGGAAGGTCGAAGAACTGGGACAGCAGAGTTCCCATGAAAATGGGGACGATGACGTGTTTGAAGCAGAGTTCTCGAGTGGCCTTGGCGAAGTTTCTACCGAGGTTTGGTCCGTGGCAGGAATGCTTGTGGACACGATTCTAGCCAACTTTGCATCTCTTTTCGGCACGAGCTTTTGTGAGCCTTTAAGTCGGATTGCATGTGTGCCAGCGGAACGCGGTATCCTGAGTGGAGGAGCCGGTCGGGGGAAGAGAATACTAGCCTCATACAGTGAAGCAGTCCTTCTGAAAGACTGGTCGTTGGCATGGACTTGTGCTCCTGTGCTGGCAAGGCCCAGTGTCGTCCCTCCTGAGTTTTCTTGGGCAACTTTGCGGTTGCGTAGCCCTCCCCCATTTTCGGTTGTTCTCAAACACTTGAAGGTACGTAGGATATAAACCTGATTCCCAAAATATGAGATCTACATATGTCAACTTCAAGTGTTCCGTTTTTAGTTGGAACATTTGCATTGTGCAGTGCTGCTGTTTTACCGCTGCCTTAGTCTTTAGTGTAGACAAGCGTGAGGGTGCCCCTTGGAGAACGATAACTAAGCGTCGACTTGTAGTATCTCAGTATATGGAGTCTGTGAGATATACATCTCACAATATGTCCTAATACTTGTTGCAGACTGTGGGGAAAAATGGAGGTGAAGATGTGCTTGCCCGTTGGCCCAACGGGAGGGGCATGAAGTCGGTTGAAGACGCTTTTAGCGAAGTGTTGAGATATCTTAGCGCTGCCTGGGATGGGCTTTCCGATGCAGGTAATGGATTGTCAAAATATTTCGTTGCGCCTGGTTGAGGTTTTTACAGTAGTCAAATACCAGTTGTAATCAATATAGTAGCCCTGAGCCAGGTTCAAAGAACAAGATACGCGTTGGTACACCAATAGTCGGATAGGGTTTGCCGTGTAGTTGTGCAAATGTGATGTCCAGACATACACTTCTTAAGCACGGATCATTAGTATCAGACACGTCGAACGCTCTTTACGTTTGAAGTAAGATTGCACTTGTTTCATCTACATGCTGGTGATTAGTCCGCCACAAATTTACATCCGAATGCTAATGCACTCAGTTTGAATCTTTGAATGCCAAAACAGACAAGGGGGCGTTGCAAGGCGTCCACTTCATCCCGGTAGCGAATGGGACTCGATTGGCGATGGCAAGTGCCCTTTATGCCCGAATAAGTATGGATCTAGCGCCTTTCGTCTTTGAACTGCCCAGTGCCTTTCTTGCATATGTGAAGGTTCTAGGAGAACTGGGTATGCAAGAAGCTCCGAGCTTTGAAAGCATGAAGCATCTACTTCTACAGCTCCAGCAATCATGCGGATATCAACGGCTTAATCCGAATGAACTTCGAGCTGTCCTGCGGATTCTGCAGTTCATATGTGACAAAAGCAATCGACTGAATCTTAATGGCCAGCAATCATCGGACGATTTTACAACCGACGCAGTGGTACCTGATGATGGGGCCAGGCTCGTGCATGCACGTGCCTGTGTATATGTCGATGCTGTTGGGGCAAATTTGGTTGGTGAGATCGAATCAGCTCGAATGAAATTTGTTCACCCACTTGTATCGGAGCCACTCTGCATCCAACTTGGAGTACGAAAACTTTCTGAGGTGGTTGTGGAGGTAATGTCGAAAACATACAACACAAATTTACAAATATTTGGCATTTGGCATACTGCTAACGAAGTAGCTTGAGGTTGATTGCACATGGCTTCTTGATTATAATTTGTCTTTGCAATTTTGCAGGAACTTGATGAAAATCGCTCATTGGAGATGACAGACATCATAGGTCCAGTTTCGCGCATGAGTGTAGCAGAAAAGCTACGAAGTCGTGCGTTTGTAGACGCTGCTTGGGGAGTTGTAGTGGAAGCTGGACAGACGGTCCCTCTGCTAAGACAGCTTAGCAAAGAAAAGATCGAACAAACTCTACATTCTGCTGCCGATGGTTTGTGGTTTGTGCGGCGGCTATACACGAAGTTCTGGCTTCTTCCAGGACGGACAGACGTCACCAAACGATCACCACGATCGTCAAATTCGATGTCCATGGATGACTTCGGAGATGTATCTAAGGATGTGGGACACAGAGTGTACGAGTTTATCGACAAAAACCGCATTCTTATCGCTGAACCTCCAGATTATGTCAGTCTAACAGATCTCCTAGCCGTTGTTGTGAGCCGTCTGTTGGGCTCCCCATCCTGCCTCCCTATAAGTGCTCTTTTGAAGTCACCTTTGGGCATGGAAACAGCTGTGAAGCGTGTTCTAAGGCTTGGTTCCAGTCAAATTTTTGATAGCAAACATGGTCATCAGCAACAGAGTGGGGTACCAGGAATGAATGTCATTGCACCTGATGCAGCACTGGTACAGTGCCATCCCCTGAGACCTTTCCACGCAGGTGAAATTGTTGCCTGGCGCTCAGATGGAGATGGAGAGGCACAACTTCTCCGCTACGGACGGGTCGTTGGGGATGTTCGGGCATCTGCTGGCCAGGCCTTGTATCGCCTTCAGGTGGAAACAGGAGAAGGGCAGTTTCGCTTTCTGCTGTCCTCTCAAGTTTTCTCCTTCAAAGCGACTGCGGCAGCAAATGGTTTCGTTATGAAGGTCGAAGACGTTCCACCTCAAATCAGTGAAGAGATCAGGAGCAGCAACAATAGCAATAAGCAGGCTCTAGTCGTACCATCACCCGTGACAAGTCTACCCGGTAGTTCGAGTCAGGTACGTTCCTTTTATCTTCGTTACTCTTGAATCAAGACCTTTTGTCTCCTTGCAAACGGACTCCTGCAATTTTCACTTTTGAGGAGAAAGTGTCGTTGTGTATCGCTTGTTTGTTCTGAAGATGGGAACTCTGGTTTGCAGGAACAAGGCCAAGTACGTGGTGCACAGAATGTATCCGCTCAAGAGGTAGGGAGGACAGTCAAAGATATGCTAGCGGCGGCTGGAATGCCAATGACATTGGATCAACACACATTATTGGAACGCAGTCTTGCTCTTCAGGAACAGCTTGCTGCTGCTGATACCGCTCTCTCTATTGAACAGGTCCATCTTCGTACCTCTCTTGCACTCGCAGTAGGATTATTGCCTGTTTTCATCTATCGTGGTGATTTTTTCTCATTTGTGGTTACATACGTACAAGCATTTTTACGTATGTAAAAATGCTTGTACGTATGTAACCACAAATGACAAAGCACAATAAAAAAAATGGTACACTCCTAAAATGTGATGATGTATGCGTGGTGGGGAGGCTACAGGAGAAAGCAGATGCGGCGCTAAAAGAAGCCGAGGCGGCAAGAACAGCGTGGACATGTCGGGTATGCCTCAGTTCGGAGGTAGACACAATGGTGGTACCATGCGGGCATGTGCTTTGTCACAGGTGTTCATCTGCAGTAGCTAAGTGCCCATTCTGTCGTCGTTCAGTTACCAAAGCTCTAAGAATATACCGACCTTGAATCAATCCATGCCTGTAGGGCACTTACTCACAGTAATGTACATGAGATCTTATACTACACATTCAAAGGGTCACTTGAAAGTAACCGATTCAAGTAACCCTAGAGAGTTAAGAGTTTTTGACTTGTAAAGAACTTGTATCATATACGAATTGTAGCAAATGAAAGTCCTTAGAAACGACTGACAACATTTTTTTACAACACTTCTCCCACATCCCGCCTGTCTGGCTTGACAAGTAAACCTAGGGTGCAGTGAGAGCTTCCCACTGAAGTTTGTAGACTTCTACAAAATCCGAGAGGCGCTGGTGCACATGTACTTAGACTCAATAGCTGGACTGTTGATTTACGCTCTCAGGACTTCGCGAGCTAGTTCAGAACGACGGACATACATCTTCCTAGGAAAAGAGAACGGCTCAAGTCATCTCAAAATTTGTAGGTGTCCATTGTACCAGCCTACAATCTTTTAATCAACCCACAATTGGGGATTTTTTGAGAATGCTGACCACTGTCACGAGCATTCCTACTATTTGTTCTAGGTTTTACATGCCGTTGAATATTTTTAATCATGTCAAGGGATATCAAACAACTCCCTTCATATCTTCCATTGTAATAAAGTGTTGAGAGGCGTCTCTTGCTCACGATACAATTGTGTATATGTCTGGTCAATGACTAGCCTCTAAAGTTGACCAAGATCCTTTGGTACACCCTAATTCTGATATTTACCAGTACTGTAGTCGCATTCACTCGTGCAAAACGGTGTTCATCTTACATTCGGGATACAAAAGCCACAAGATAAGTAAACAGTGTGACTCAAAGATACTGTAGACAGTCGAATCAGTATACATGTACTTCATTGATGTTTTAAGCAGGAACGAATGGCAAGAATATAGAGACGAAGAACGCAAACCAGTTATAATGATAACAAGTTTAAGATAGAAAACTCTGCAGGTACTACCAAGAAGATTCCAGTCTTGATTAACGTCACCAAAAACACCCCCGTCTTTTTCAGCCATATTCTGCGACCTGTCTCATCTAACAATGGTTGTAGGAGTGAAGCACATGTATCTGTTAAATTCTCAGCTGGTCTGGAGCTCAAGTGTGGTAGTCCACTCCACCATATTGACGCCTTGGATCCAAGACTATGTTTTGTTTAAACTCCATAGATGGACTGTCAAGGGCACAAATGTGTCACGAAACATATTAATCCCCGGACTCCAGATGTCACATTCTTTTGAGCTTGGGCCTGAAAGTTTAGTGTCAGCTCATGGATACCCTAAACTAACAATTCAACAAGCGCACTCACGTTAGTACAGTGACATTGAGTCTGCCCTGACTGACCCTACATGATCAAAATATATTATGACATCGTGTGACAAGAGTGGTGTTCGTCTAGCAGAGACAAATTACTGATACCTCGAAGAAACAATGGCGAATAAAGTTAGATTGCAAACTTCAGCAATCTCAAGTACTCTACCACTAAAGTCTACAAACTTGTACGTACAAATGACATCAAAGTTATGACATTCATTTAAGCTACTGACTAAATCTCGGGAAGATCAAATCTGTAGATGCTGATTTGAGATGCGGGACTACCATAGGGCTAATCACATAGTAATCCTCAATGAAACAGGCACATCATCTGGAATACATAGCTTGAATCCCACGTCTTGGTCGTACGCGTGCACTGAGAAATCATGCAGCAGTACATGACGTCTCAAATCTTCAAAGTTTTGTTCTTACATCAGTAGCAGCAACCATCGCAGAACCGAGTTCTACTGGTCATAGTTTGTATCGTATTCGTCAAATTCGTATGCGACAGTTTTGTCGATTCTTTTCATATTTATCTGCCTCAAGATAGCAAGCAGCCCTTAGAGAATGACATCCGGCACGACCTGGGTTACAAACGCGATCTATCTTCTGTCGCTCTTGGACTCCTGATAAAAAACCTTGACCAAACCTCTGATTGTATTTACCAGTGGATTGATTTCATAGACAGGCCAAAAAGAAGAGACACATCAATAGTGCTGATTTGTCTACTGACATATTTCCAGAGATCAAATCAACTGAAATAAAATACTCCTGAGGGATTCAATGATGTGCATGAGCAGTTCACTGAAAGTCTCTGAAGGAGGGAGAGCTCTGGCTGTGATGTCCACTGAGAGACTTTGAGGTCTCCAAAGGGAAGTGCTGATTCTGTCCTCTCATCAGTTCCACTCCTTCGATCAGAAAAAGTCGCTTCAATAAGTTTGGAAGAGTTTTCTAAAGGATTCATTGCTTTGTGTCGAAAAAAATCTTCTCTTAATAATGGGAAAGTGGACCACAGGATTGTGTGGGTGCTTCGAGGATCTGCCTTCATGTATGATCTTCTTTCCTGCGCTCTCTGACAGCCGAGTTCTTGCTTACCAGTAGTGCCTACAGATGCAATAGGGTGGAATCGCAACCAACTGGTTGATACTTTGAAAATGAAGAATGCTTATGTTCTGCTTATATTTGACATTTGTCCCTTTGATATCAATAAGATTTTCTGTTGAATCCACTTGATTCAGAAGTGAAAAAAATATTTTTGTCTTGCAGGTTGTTGGGGATTTTGGTGTCCGTGTGTGCTAGTTGGACGTGTCGCTGAAGTCGTTGACAAAGGAGCCACTTGTAAGTATCCAACAATGCCTAGTATCTGAAGGCCAGCACCATTTTTCTTCAACGTACTGTATTATTGTAAGAACATGTAGGTTATCGATTGAATTGCGTAGGTCTCCATGTTGACAACATTGAGAGATCCCTACAGAAAGTTGGCGACTGGAAGCTCACATGAAGTGTATTTCTGTATATCCAGCTTGTTGTGCATCAGGCTTTGTCTTCTGCTGCATCCAGTCTCTAACAGGCTGTGGATTCCTCTACACATGTGGATATCGATCAAGAGTTCGTCAGACGTATAGTCTTCCTGAAACTCCTTGTGTAGACTGGTGCACCGATTGTTGGTGTCTACCGTGTTCTTCATGTCAAGTGTATCGTGAGCTCAAAAACCGAGGTGTCGACCCTGCCCAAGGTGAAGTCCGATATAAAACATCTTTCGCCTTCCGCTTTTAATATCAATGTGATCTCTTATTCTGGCAAATAAGATACCAGAAATATCGCATTTACAACACCGGGTCTTGCACATGCAGTTGATAGCATCCACTTCAAAACTCTAAACAAAATGAGTATAAGCATCCATATAAATTTGAAGCAGCTGGAAATACTGCCTGAAATAATTTTTTGGCTTCATGCGAAATGATTACTTCGGCTTAAGAGGGCTGATCTGATTCTGTTTGCTCTTATGGTAACAGGTTATCAAAAACCTCCAGGCTGGCAGTTCATGAAGAGATAAGAGATTAGTTTCCGAGATGAAACCTGTTCAAGACTTCCGACAATCTGATTCAGCTTCACCTTTGGGCTCTCTACTCATCGAAGCAGCAGATTTCAAACTTGCTGAGTATCCTGAAACTGCAGTCTTAAAACTGTGTTAGCAATGCAAACTGATACATAGGCTACATTGTTTTACTTCATGGTCCATACATGACAGTGTTCATCCTACCAGTTTCTATTGGCTGAAAAAAATGTGTTATGTGAAGTCCAAGATAACGTTACTGATTGATTACAGCAAACCATCTTCAATGATTGGAACTTTTTTTCAGAAAGGAATACGACCTTTCAGGATAGGATATGGCATTAAGTAATCGCCGGGACACTGTCATCGGGGATCTTCCGGTCTTTCAGTGACGGAAAGATCGGCAACTGGCGATCAAGAGTGCTTTGATTAGATTAGAGACAATTCATGGAAATCATTACTCATAACGTTTTCCTTTGACTGGAAAGAGCCATTACCAATTGTACTTCTCGGAAGTGAAAATATTTTTATATTCTGTTCGATTCTGATTCGATTTCTGATAATTCTTCTACAATATCCATGAGGATCACGAACTTTGCGGCGATGATTGTTTTAGATCTCGCTACCAGCTTTACAGATCTCTCGGAGCAATTTCTCGTACCTCCTTGACCTACTCCTAAAGAAACGCAGTTGAAAGAATTTGAACATATTTACAAGATTCATCCTCTTCGCTTGATCAATCCCAATCCAGGAAAATTGTCACTGAACATTCTTTTCCTTAGGGTCTAAACTGTCACCTTCGTCATCGATCATAATCATTTTTGTCTAGATCTAGCCAGCAGCATCATGAATCCGATGGCTGCTGGTGCTATGTACTTGACTATCTTATAGCGGCTAAGCAGCAGCGTGATCTTGCCGACGTATGGGACCAACCAAACAACTCTTCCCAGTAGGTGCTCACGCCGGATCCACTGCAGGTCGGGCCCATAGAGTATCAGGTCATCACTGAGATTGGCATCACCTTTGGTGAGAAGTTCCACCTCGCCTGTCAAACGATCCTCGTGAACCCTGATGAGTCGATGGACGATCGGAATCTCTCGATCGACCAGCTTGAAAACAACTATGTCTCCTGCTCGTACCGGCCTTGCATCCACAGTTCTCAGAATGAGTATATCGCCTGGCCTTATGCCCGGCTCCATGCTTCCTGTGAGCACCACCACCACAGGAGTTGGCGATCCTGTGACATAGATGAGCGACTGCCATATGACCACTGCCAGGCCTATGGCCTTGCCCAGGTCCAGTGCTTCCTCCAGAAACCTGCGGACATTTGTGCTCCTTGCCATTAGCCTTCGCTCTGCCTGCTGCACATCCTCAACCTGCCTGGACATGTAGACCTGTACTCCACGCTCGTGGCTCTTCTGTACGATGGAATGATGGAAGTGCAAAGATTATGTGAGCGTTCACGCGAGTGCCGAGGATTAGATGTGTATGTTCCGGGCATTCTCACCTCTCACTGTCACTGATGGTCCGCAAATGGAGAGCGCAGGTGCGAGAGTGGTTGGGATGCTGTCGATGTCGGCCTTGGAGACTAGAAATCTTGGACTCGAGGTCTCCTTGGTTGTCCTCAATGATTCCGCCTTATGGTTTGACCCTCTACTAGAAACAGTCATTTGGGTTGATAGTGGGTACGACTTTGTCAGCGTTGCGATTGTTTAAGCTTGTATGAGCTGGTTGTGTTTAAGGGAGCTCACTAGGACGGGCTGGCTCCTCATGCTGTGTTTCATAGACCTTACAATCAATGGCAACCTGTGCAATTAGCCTCGACTTCACAGCGAGCAGTTCGGATCTTTGGCGGGTTCAAGAGTCGCAAGTGGAACACGTTCATTCTTAGAAAAAAAATTGTGCACTTTCAGAGTTTCGTGGTGTTCTCTCATTAAAAAGTCAACTTTGTTGTGCTTAGAACGCTGGACTAGGAGGTTGTAGACTCCCCAAGAGTTTGTCAGGATTGGTGGGGAAGAGGGCATCAGAGCCAGAGTGTAGGATAATGGGTTGCAACTCTGCGGTGCTCCAGCTGGGGGTTGAAGGGTCCTGCAAATTCATCCGCTTGAGGAAGCTTGCCCATGGACTCAGAAACAAACAGCTCCATCTTGTTCTTCATTCCCGGTTGACGGATGGCACAGACTCGCATTGCTCTGCCAGTAACATTACATGAACATTCTCTTCGATTTTGAGTCAAAGCCATGTAATGACGAGCAAATCTACATCAAAGTCGCTCGTCATCTAGATCTGCCTAGAGTCGATTACTTTGGTGGACATTTTCCCGGTATCGAATGACTGTGGCGGTGCATGATGCCAGCAGCTTTCAGGTGACTTCTGTCAAATGCTTGGCCCGGCGGAGACAAGAACTTGACACAGCACTCAAAATCGCAGCCGCCGGACTTTCCACAAGTGCTGATAGCATGAAAAAGGTCCAATGGTACTTATGCATCACATTCGAAGGAACCTACGCACAGTTCTGCGAGGCAGGAAACGGACAACTGGTGACCACCGCCACAAGGAGCCAAAGTAAGTGAGTAACTGACTCGCTGTGAGCAAGCCAAGAGCTGTACGATGCTATTTTAAAGCTTACCGACGCAGCATCCACGGCCAATGGTCGCTGTGATTCAAGCATCCCAGTCATGGGACAACTTCTCTCAGAACTTCCGCAGGACCTGCAACAGAAGGTCTATAAAAATCCGCTCAGGGTTACGTACCATGTAGAAGAAGGGAAAAGCAAGACAGAGGACGAGGGCCTCCAACCACAACCGCCACTCAAATACACGAATGAATCATCTCCCATCGTGAGGGCTGAACATGGCGAACAACGGATCAACTGACATCCGAAACCGACGACTCGTTGCTGCGGTTCAATCCCCTACTTCGGTCCCGTAGCCTCTGTGCTGGATTAGCTCGACGCGCTGATGTTGCAAGTGACGAACGATTGTGGAAACACGACCTAGAGCAGCCATTTACGAAAATCCCCTGCAGCAGCTGAGAACAACTCACACAAACTGCGAGCACACATCACAGTCAAGAGTTTAGTGCATGATCCAGACATCTTCGAGTAGAATATAATAGAAGAGAAAATCTCGTGACTACGGCTTGTCCACTCACCTTCCCTTCGAAGCTGCGGCTCTCCTCGCCGTGCCTGCTACAATCTGAGGAATGACATACACGTGGTGAATTGGCCGCCACCGTCCGCTGTGCTGGACAACAGCAATGGATGGAAAGAAGTCGTCTCGTCTTATGAAGGTGCTAATCACACATCCCAGACTCTATGACTCACCAAACCAGACTCTATCGAATACTGATAATGCCTTGAAAAATACTCGTTTAAGAGTGTGGATATAGCATTTCGCATTATGTCATATTTCTTAACAATATGGATGTTCAGTCCAGTAGTACAGATCGGATAGGGCTTCCAGTGGTTCCTCGAAGTGTTTCGACATGGATTCTCGTCTTTAACTTTAGGCCAAGGGGAAGGGAGAGAATTATTACGAAAGAACAGATCGAAGAATATTTTGTAACGGAGTGGAGGACAAAAACAGTCAAGATGAAATATAATAAAGAAAGAAGGGTGAAGCGCTGTATATTTTATGTATTGTTGTACAGAGTACGGCAGACATGTAGACTGGACCAGATAAGTCTATCCGCAGTGCTGGAGTCCTTGACCATGTGATGGGCATGGTGAGAACGGTACAACAAGACCGAGACGTTCTTTCCCGGTACTTGTTCGGTACTCGCAAGCCGAAGAAAATGGGAGACGGTTGGGTGCGGTCAGGTGACTCAGGTCAGTCTTCTCGAAACGTTCAGGAACCTCAAGGCACTGCATTTATTGACTCCGCGAACATGGTTCTCAAGTTTGATTGTTGCGCAACTGCTCGTCTTGTGTCCGCCTCTCCTATCTAAATGTCTTGAATTTGCGGATTACTGACAAAATATTTAGGCAAACAAAGGCGAGGCCGAATAGGGCCAAGGGACATAGACCACTTGTTTCGGTGAAAAAATAAGACTTCGGATGAAGTAAGAATGCTCCTGCCTAAAAAGACACACAGATGTCTCTCAGCTATTCCATTTTGCCCAAAGTTATAGGTTGTAATCATTTGCCATACTAACTATACTTAATCAAGAGTTCATCGAATTCAATTGACATGTATATCATTCCTTGATCAAATCTTACCTCTTGATAAACAATTCAATTTGTTTTTCAAAAAGAGCCTTCAAATACTTAAAGATTGACATTGTATTTTTTATTTATGTTTCAAAAAATACACACATGTCATACTAAAAAAATCATCAATAAAATATACAAATTAGCTTAAATTATTCCTAGATTCTATTGATATATTTGAGTGGATGAGATTATAATATGTTTAAATTTCACATCATGAAAAAATTATCTTGATTGTTTGATTGTGTTGTACCCATGATGCCATTAGGGATGTGGTGTTTGCTATGGCGCGAGAGGGTGGATACCTCACATGGAGAGAGCGTTGGTATGCCTTGCAGTCGACTAGGGTTAGGGCAACTCTGTACTTGGTTCGGGAGGACAAGGTCATTGTGGCGGATTTGGTGGTTACTGATCCTACTAGAGACACAGTTTCAGAGGGGGTGATCACCCATCCTCCACGATGAACGGCGAGTGGAGCAGCAAAGGCCAAGGTCTCCAAGTATAGGGATATGCAGAGAGGTCACCTCTTTGTTCCTCTAGCTTTGGAGTAATATGGAGCTATGGACACCGACTTCGACATGTTCATGAGGGAGTGCGTGAGAGCCTACCATACTAGGCGGCATGGGGTATCACTCTCTTTAGCTTATTGTATAGCCTATTATAGGCAACGTGTTTCCATTGCTCTACAGAAAGCTCTAGCTGGTGCAATCCATAAGAGAGCAATCGCATTAGGTGATACTTCTTCGGATGCTCTTGTTGTTTGTAGACCGTTTGACTTAGATAGTTTGGATATCTTAGGTGATGTAGGGCATATTTCCCAGTGTGATGCTATTGGGACCTAGCCGCATGTATCTTTGGTCTTGCAAGCTGACATGTAAAATATAATGTGAGATTTTATTGATTAATGGCTTTAGGTATGTTTATTACTAGACCTTAGATTGATATTGATTTCAACTTTAGATAATTCATGCAACCTATTCTTTTGTGTTACAAATAAATATTTGAATTTTTTGCACCACTTTTGCCATACATTGCCCTCTCCTAAATAAATATAACAACATTCAATTTGAACCTCCGTCTCGTAATTATATCAGTAGTTATTAATTTCATATTCAAATTCTTATTTATATTATCTACTAGAACATTGTTGAAATAAACTTGATAGTATCTTTCAACCATTTTTGTAATTTATAGTAAATTTTTTATAATATTAGGAACAAAGATCACATCTTTTGAGTGTTTTGACATCATTTGATACAATCATTGAGCAACACCACACACATGGGATACATCTGATTGTATCCCATGTGTGTCGTGTTGTTAAATGACATATGTTATGAGTATCAAATCTAGAATCTCCATTATTAACCTAGAATTAAAACACTTTTTGTTTGCTGTCATGGAATTTGAGGCTTTTGAATTGATTTATTATTCAGCATTGACACAATGATATATCATGTTGAACTCATGTGTCATCACACAAATGAGTTTTTTGTATCCATATGTGAAGTTGCATAGTTTCTTAAGAAAAAAATTCTAGAGATGAAATTCTCTATGCTTATTCTTATACTCCTTGATCCGATGACCTTTGATGTCACTATATTTACAAGAAAGCAATTACTGTATCATGATGTTGATCCTTTGCCATCACCTCTAACTGCACCATAGATGCATCTACCTCGAAAGGAATAAAAATAATAATTAATGTTGAGTCTGATTTTTGAAAGGACGTGCATGGCCATCTCTATCTTGGGATCATCTTCCTCCACCTCAACCATACACATATGCATGCTCTAGTTCAATATTATAAGATTTACTAGCATGAGAGACTATTATCTACTCTTTACCTACTAGTAACGAAACTAATTCTTGGTTAAAAAAATTCAGAAATTAAATCAATCAAAGTTTGAAAGTCATTGTGCTAAACTCATGATTGATTCAATGTAACTATGATAAATATATCATCTTTACCTTTTGTTCATATATTAGTTAACTTATCAAACAACTAGAGACACTTAATCTTCAACAAATTTACCATGCTAAAATTCTATGTGGATAGAATCAACCATAACTTTGATCATTTTGCTCACAATATCACGAATATTTGACATGTGCAAGGTTGAAATTTTCATCAATTATCCCAACATATCGCATTTGCTAGGATTATTTTCAATTGTCTCTCCCCTATCTAGCATTGTAACATAATTCCCTCACAATTTTAGCTTTTATACAAAGTTACAATTTGGATCAACTCATACTTAAAAATATAGACATATAAGTTCATTGTGGATCAATATGCTATAAAATTCAAAATCTAAATCAATAGACACCCAACTCTAAACATAACAACCCTAGAAAGGTAAAGCAACCCTAATGATGCTAAAGAGGCTAAAGTTCATAAATTATCTATATGGCATATCACCAAGATATAAGCAACTAACACTAGCTGATTGTAACCATATGCATCAAATTTATAAATAAGAAATTTTTTTAACTCTTACATTTGATATAAGATTATTGTGCACATTTGATAAGGATTCATTGCTTAGTTCTCTTTTGTTGCACATATTTTTGTAAAAAAATTTTTTTTTTTTATTATTAATAAGTCTGCTTAGTAGGAGATCTTATGTGAAAAAATGAATTAAAGTCATTGTAACATACAACATGCCATTTTATAGTTTGAAGGGTTGAAATTCCACTCTAGACATGAAGAGAATGAGAGAATATATGAATTCAATTCAGGTGTTTGGGAGGAGTACTGAAAATAGCTAGCATAAACAATTTCTATATCCAAATTAATTTTGAAATGATGAAAGAAAGCAATCATCCCCATGATGAACACATTTCTTTGATATATATTATAGAGGCTACGTCCCAACATTCCTTGAATTTGTAAAATGTTGTGTATTATAAAATAAAGACACTAGCAAAGGTTTGAAAGTTTCAATCGTGAGTAAATCACAAAGTGACCAATTTCGTCGTCAACTTGCTACATGCTAAATCTTTAAATCTGGTCTTCTTATTCGAATCAGATCCTACTGTTCGAAAAATACAATTTACGACAAAAGACGTAAGTTGACCGACGGTTGCGAGTTACCAAAACAGAAGTTTATTTTTTTCCTCTTTGCAAACTGCCAACCTGGTGGCAAGCAATTGAGGTTTTTCAAGGCCAACCTTGTATTCACCTGCCCGCCAAAGGTTTCCCTGAATTGGTTCATTAGGCCTCTGGCGAATCTGATCTTCTTGAATCACAGCCATAAGGTACTAGAAAGAACCGAATCAAATCTAAAGCAACCAGGGACCCTAGGGGACAAGAGTACGGTGCAAATGCACCAAAAGCAAGGGCCCCAAAGGTCCAGGAACCAAAGGACAATGGAAAAAAGATACGTTAACTCAGTCCACAATCATCTTCCTTTTATAGCGAGAAGATCTCATAGCTTCCTTGAGCCTTGATACTTTGGCTCGTACATGCGCTCTATCCCCTTGCATTGCTCTAATTGGAACTTGGAATCAACAACCTATTGTAACGTATGAACTTGGTCCAGCGACCCAAGCACAACCAGCCTTCCACAATCTCTATATTTTAATGCACCGAACATCTTGCAATGATAAATGAAAGCAGTGAACGACGAATTTGGCTCTAATCTAAAGCTTGGATCCTCTGGTTGTTACTGAAGCATAGGAGCCTGAATTTGAAAATGACAAGTTATATTCTATGATATATAAATCTTCCTGAAAAACTCGATATATATGCCTTTGAGAATAATTTTTTATTTTAATGTGCTATATCTATATTTTATAACCTTTCTTTTCAGATGAAAATATGCAAAATCTACCAGCCTGGAGGTCTTCTATGTTCTCCAAGAAGAGGAGCATTCCCAAGTCGTCCAAGGTAACGTACATAAGTCAGCTGGGATACAATCATCATGTATATGGTATTATAATCAAGTCATCAACGTACTTGCTGGCGTACACGGGAACGGAACCAAGTAAACAAATCACAATGGGAAATATATAGCACTCCATCTAATATACCGGAAGGTTACCACTTCTAGAACTTAGCTAAGGGGGAAGGAGAGAAGAGAGTAGGGTAGGACTATGGGATACTCTCTTGCATATTGTGTAGTTATGCTTTGAGTAACATGGAGAGTGAATAGATATTTTTCTTCATTTTCAATTTGGGTTATGTTGGTATCTAAATTGAACACCATGGAGAATGATATAGAAATATCAATGATTTTATTTTTTTAAGGTTTTGAGTGAAATTTGAGTGACTTTTCTCAAATTGGACGTATGGGTCGGATCTTTTTCCTTTTCCTACATTGGTTCTATTGAGATCTAGTTGAAAAATTATGGAGATTAGAATAAAAAGTTATGAAAATTTTTAGATTTTTATAGTTAGCATTTCTCCATATGAGGTGTGGTGTAAGGGGTTGTGATTACAAATCATATACATTATATTGTTTCACAACGGTTGATTATCCATTCTCTTGGATGGCGGCTAGTAGAAAGAGTCAAGATATCCAAAGTATAGTGGTTGTTGTTGCATATATTGTGGTTACAAATCATTTACACATATTGTTTCATTGATTACCCATTCTCTTGGATGATTATCGTTATTGGATGGGCGGCTAGTAGAAGGAGCCAAAACATCCAAGTATAAGGATATATATAGAGGTCATATCTTTCTTACTCCTGATTTGGATTGACCCATTTTGTCAATTTCCAACGCTTCCGCCCACAAAAATTCTTGACTCAAATTTACACTAAAACATAAAATACATAAATTTGATCACATCTACTTTGATTCAACTCTACTTCTAGATCACCACCACGGACTGCACTCCATCAACGCCTTGCACACTCAACAGCCAACAGATCGAAGCTACCATCGATCCAAACTCGTCAAAATACCTTCAGCGCTCTAAGAACTCACTGTTGTCACCACATAATCCAATTTGAGTTTTCAAAGTAATTTTTTCTACTCTCAAAACATCCACAAGGACACTCCGCTCATAACCATAGCATAAAAAAGATATTACGGTCAAGCTAAACCCACTTTATGTTTCAAAGACTCTAGATTCATGCACTAGCTACTATGCACCATAGCCACACTCTCAAAGGCTCAACTTCAAAAACTACCCTCCAAGGAGCCCTAATTCGAACTCTACCCCTTGAGCCCTAGGACCCCTAACGGCGGTGTCTATCCTAACTGCACGAACGGTGCTAACTGTTCAACTGGCTCTAACTGCTGTACCTACTCCTGCATACACGCATCTTCCTAACTAGAGATGCCACTACATAAGTTGTGACAGGGAGTCTATGGAATAAACATGGACATGAAAACCTAGTTTCGAAAAGCCCTAGAATAGAACCTGCATGGAAAGCTAACCACTCTCACGACTTGATCGGTATACTCTGAACGATCAAGGAAGAAATCTATGTAGTCTTCATGTTCCCCTCAATGACAAATATCGATGTTAATGTGATCACGTGCATATCCCAAGTGGTCCAATCATAATCTTTGTGCATCTTTCCAATGTGGATCTTTACCCCTTGCGAGGTAAAGAGACGATGATACACCAAACATGGTATATCATGCATCACTTTTGACGGACCCATGAGGGAAAGTGAAGCTATAGCTATCGCAAAGAGAACGATAAGGAAACCGAACATTTCATCATGTATCTCTTCCTACCTACTGTATTGCAGTATGGCATACAAGTACATCGATACTTGTATGTGAAGCGAGATGAGATTGCAAGACATGTTTCATTACGCCATGTGACACAGTTGGTGCGGAGATACCCATATCTTCTATCCTTGTTGGCGGTTCAAGGATATCAGCAGGCCTTGCCGCCAGATATTTTGTTGCTGGGGACGGAAGACCTTGCTCGACATGGCACCATATATTTGATTATTGATGGATGATCATGTGAGGGACACACACATATTGGTAATGGTCATGGGTTACAAGATTCACGTTTTGGCATATTTTGGGAGATGTTACGTATGTTATGTTCTCTCCAGTCACAACATACCTATTCTCCGGCATACATTTTGGTGAATGTTCCCTTGTTGGATAATCCACGTGAATGAGTGATGACGAGTGCACATCAGGTGCGGTCATGGATTGGACCAACGGTATTGCTGGATGTAGCAAGAGTAGGATCTCATGCACACCATCCACGTCTATAGTGGACAAACCTTCTTCCAAGGGAGGTTTTATTGCGAGCATATGACGGAGTGGAGAGGCCCTCACATCTCACAATGGAGAGTATTTTGGATGTGGGTAGACACTCCCAGACAGTGGTCTATGTTGACAGGTCACCCATGGTAGTGGTGAATCTTGTGGGTCAGCCAAGAACGACATTACCCACATTGTTGAGTTACCCATACAAGTCCAGGTCTTCCCTCTCTATAAGCATGGGCAACTGCCCATGCTTATAGAGAGGGAAGACCTGGACTTTTATGGGATTCTCGCTTGCAGTGGTTGGTGGAACCCAATGCTAAAGAGAGAGAGCGAGCTATGGGATTGTGTACCGGTACTACAACAATACCTACATTGTCAGAGGCATCATGACATCAGGTGTTGGATCAGGCTATGGCCGTGAACTATTTGACATGGATTGTGAACCTCAGATTGGCTGACTAGAGACACATGCGATCCTCATGTGTGACTGCAAGATCATTGGTAAGCTCTTTGCCTACCGAGATGGTAGAGGTAAAAGCTGGGGGCGAGAAACGTCCAAGATCTCATCCTTGGTCTTATGGGGATGTTAGAGAAGGAGAGGTAAGGTCTTCTTCGAGTATGGTTGGAGTTTTTTGCATGGAGCAAGCGGTGGTTACCACTATAGACTTTTGTGATACAACACAAGAGATTATAGCTACAATAGCAAGAGTTGTTCACACTGAGATAGTGGAGCCTGGTATGAGAGAGCAGAAAAAGCTTTCTGCTCAAAAGGTTGTCATTTAGCAACCAGATACTACGTCTTCTATCTTTAGTGTTGATGGAGAGGAGATTTGGGATATTGAGATTGGTTCCAAAGTGACAAGAGAAGAAAGATATAGGATGTGGAGGTTTCTGAGGAGTTTTAGAAATTATTTTGCCTTCAGTATGAAGGATTTAGGCTGTTTGAAGGGACACGGTATACGAATTGATTTGATAACTGATGCACCAGTCTTCCGTCCCTATTGATACAGTGGTAGAGATCCAGACTTACCTACAGCTATTTGTCGAGAGTCAGATGAAGTCTTGGACTTGGATAACCTTGATGTTTGGGTTAGGGTGTGTTTTCAAAGGGCATAACTCTTCCTTAGAGTCATGCCCATGGCATTTGAGAACCTGACTATTGCTCAGCATAGAGATACTTTGCATTATGCTACCATCCGAGGAGGTGGATATCAACGTTCAATTTGCAGATTTCCTGTTGGTGATTACGTTTACTTGCAGCAGAGTGCACCAACCACATTGAATATTACGGCTGGTCGCACGATTCTACGAGTATGTGAGGTTTTACTTTTTGGAGTTTTGGCATTGGAGGGTCATGATGGTGTGATTTGGAAGTATCATGTGCATAATTGTGCGTCATGTCACCTTCCAAACATTGATTATAATATGGATCCAAGCTTGCCAGTTGTGCGTGCAGGATGTATGTTATGTGGATCAGCTGGTGGAGCAGCCAGTATGTTGATTTGTGATTTTTGTTTGAGAGGATAGCATATGTCATGTTTGACACCTCCTCTCAATGCAGTGCGCATTGGGCGGTGGAGATATCCTCGATGCGTTTAGCAGACAAGTAGGTCTGACCATTACATGATATGGATTGTAGATAGGCGACTAACGATGGGGCATTATAGCACCCGGCCTCTTGATCTTAGCCCCATGAAGGACATATCATGTTATAGACTAGATGGCTACCTGGTGTTAGAGGGACCTAATCGCCAGTTAGGGGGGTGATTGTGGTACACTTGTGTTGGTGTATGACGATCTATGTATTGTGATGTTTGATGTGACAACGATGTATGTTATGATGCGATATGTATGTGCACGACAGCTGTCACGACTTATGTAGTGATATCTCTAGTTAGGTAGGTGCGTGTATGCAGGAGCAGATACAATAATTAGGGCCGGTTGTGCAATTAGCGCTGTTCGTGCCGTTAGGGCCGACAGCGCCGTTAGGGGTCTTTGGGCTCAAGGGGTAGAGTTGGAATTAGGGCTCCTTGGATAGCAGTTTTTGAAGTTGAGCCTTTGAGAGTGTGGCTATGGTGCATAGTAGCTAGTGCGGGTACTTGGAGTCTTTGAAGCACAAAGTGGATTTGGCTTGACTGTAATGTCTCTTTTATGCTATGGTTATGAGCGGAGTGTCCTTGAGGACATTTTGAGAGTAGACAAGATTTATTGTGGTACACTTGTATTGGTGTATGACGATCTATGTATTGTGATGTTTGATGTGACAACGATGTATGTTGTGATACGATATGTATGTGAAAGACATCCCTCGTGCACTTCATGACGAGGCTAAATCTGCTTTTTGCTTAATGCTCGATCGGTCGATATGTGATCCCATGAATGAATTAACGTGGTTTTTATTTCTCTTTCTTTCGCGACGTTATACTAGAAAGGGGCGTGATGTACATAAGAAGGTGGCAACTAGATTTCAGAGATTTCTAGATAGGGATTGGGCTACATTGTAGGAGGAGTTTGTTCTGATCACATATGGTAGGATTAGGATTTGGATTCAGCCACATGATACTTCTGATTCGGCATGCTTGCAATAATGTAGGATCTTGGGGCAGGCCGAGGAGTATAGTAGGGTCGTGCAATCCCTTCATCCTTTGTATATGGCTTGTCTTAATGAGGAGATGATTTCCTCTTTATGCCTTTTACATCCATCCATGGATGAGGAGATATCATCAGAGGTCTTGGAGTATCAACCAGAGGAGCCATTATGTCTTAATAAATCACTATTCACCCATTCTCTATGCACAACCCCACATTTATGCTTAAGGGGCTTGTCAAGGATGGTATTATTTTACTTTCAGGCAGATAATCTTTGTAGTGATTTTACGGAGTTATTTTAGATGGCTACATCAATTGCGAGAGTGGAGATTATGTTATTAGTTAATCAGGTACTAGATGCTAGTCGGCTTCTCGTGATGAAAAAGGACATTGAGGGCATCAGACCGATTGCTATTGGGGAGGTCTTATTGCATTTAGTAAGTCATACCATGGTCTTGCGACATTGTTCACACTTCGTGCAACATCTTTGTCCACACAAGTTTGAACTTGTCACACTAGGAGACTATGAGGCGGTATTGTTGGGCATTAGAGCACTTCTAAATATCCATCCGGATTGGGTTGTCTTGCAAGTGGACGTTGAGAATACTTTTAATATTGTCTCATGTGTATTCATTTTATGAGAACTTAGAGAGGCTAGTGGACCTCTATAGAAACTCATTTCTTTCGTACGTTCTTTCTACGAGTCACATTCTTCTCTCTTTTATCAGCATGGCTTTTTTGAGGAGGGAGTCATTGTTCTACAATTTTCCATTGGTACTTGACAAGGAGATGCTTTGGGAGTATTTCTATTTGCCATGGCTCATTATAGAGCTCTTTTGTCTACTACTTTGGCCGTGCCAGGTTGTGTATTCCCCTCCTTAGTAGATGATACACACATTGTGGGCCATATAGACCATATTAGATATGCCTTTGATTACTTTACTACCAAGCTTCATCTTGTAGGATTGAGAGTCAAGGTGTCAAAGTGTAGGGTTTGGTTTCCTTTGGGCATTTCTCCTAATCTTCAGCTTCCAGATGGATGTATGACATTGATATATGACTTACGTTGTCGTGTTGTGACGCGGCTACTATGAGAAGATGATGACATGTGTCATCTTTAGAGCTGTTGTCATGACGGTGATACTTTAGGTTAGGATAACCAACGGTGCACTGTAAGGCTGTTAAGAGTCCACCGTTGGATCAACTTTGTAGGGTCAGGATGTTGAAAAGGCTCCAAGAGATATTATCTTGGACCTTATCAGATATAAAGCCCAGTCAGGATGGAAAGGGTATGGGAGAGAGCTAGACACATCACTTTGCTGACTAAGGAACTTATATGATCGAAGTGGAGCCGACGTAGGACATGGATGGAGGACAACATGATCCTCCAGATGTACCGATACCCAATCCATTTGTGATCAACATCCAGTGTCTTCATTGTGATCACTTTCGGGCGTGGTTAGTGTATCATTTTGGAGATAACTTTCTACAACAAGTGATAAACTCTCCAGACCCGATTATTCTTCTAGTTGTTTCTACGGCATGATTTGGGACGTAACAGTATACGTTTTGATTTAGTTTGATCTGAACTTACCAATAATGGTGGCTTTCAACACATGGGTTCCAATCCATCACTATTATTTACCGAAAACAAGCCATAGGGAGTTGATTGTTAGGAACTTTGGCGAGGAGTATTATTCTCAAGTTATAAACTCCCCGGTTCCGTTTGGAGTTCCGTTCATACTAAGCCGGTTTCGAGTTATATTTTGACTCTTTATTAGTGGCAACTCGTATTTTGTATTGGATGGCTAAGTAGTGTGTTTAGGATAGTTGTAAAGCTCTAAGTAAAAATGGAGCTAATTTGGCCACACTAGAGGTCAAAATAACACTATTCATTCTCATTGGTCTTGGAATTTGGACCAATGAGGGCACTTGGGCAACTTCTTCGAGGTTTTGAGGAGTTTTGGAAACCTTTCAGGGAGACATTCGAAGATCTAAAGACAAGGTTGGAGAGCTGAGAGGACGAGCTACGACGTGGGTTTAAGAATGGATGGATTTGAAGGATTTGTCACTCTGAAATGATGATTCAAAAATAGAGTGAGAAATTTAGATCTTTGAGTATATTTGGGATGTTTTTGAGAACCTTATGAGGATTTTTGGAGATCTGAGTTGACTGTGATATAGTTTACGACTCAGGCTTGCGTTTGGATTGAAATTTTGACTCAATTGGATGAGTTTTGAGTACAGAATGATAGCTTGAAGTTTGTGTATACAGTCAGAGTTGCAGGATTGCACTGACTATCATGAAGTTAGTTCAAAGATCATATCTTTTGAAATCAAAAAGTTATGTCAATAAAACTTTGCATAGTTCAAGTTTTGATGATGAGTGACCTTCTAATGAAATCTGGAAGCAATTAAAGTCAAGAATTGGGATGTGTAATGGGTTTTGTACACAGGGATCTGCATATCACCTTGTGATATAGTGTGCAAATCAACAATTGTTCTGAGAGATCTAGAGGAGAAAAATATCTGAAACTTTTCTGAGAAATTGAAAGGGTTGTGGAAAAATTTTCTATAAAGTTTAAGCGAGAGTTATTGTTCGAATCATTGGCTATCATAATCTTCTTCCGCTGAAGTTTTACCAATTTATAATGAACTCTAATGTGGAGTGCTGAGGATTAGAAGAAGAAATTGTCAATTCACACGAGGTTCTAGAGGGTTCTTCTACAGCCAGGTGCTCGGGCGTTCTCAAAGCAAAGAAATGTCCATGGGACAACGCATTCAAGGAGTGCTTGAGGATCCGATGCACTTGTCTCACAATACGTAGACATTGCACTTTCCAAGGATGTTTTGCATATAGATGGTCTTCCTCTACTAGGGAATCAAGAGGTGGCATTTAATATACTCTCATCTTCGCATCATCCTTCATGTACATTCATATCACGTTTGACAATCTTTGATAGGAGGATCATGGGCGGCTTTGGTGACATCATCAGACAAGAGACCTTTGAGATTTGACACAAAGATAGACATCTTTGCCTATTTCGTGTAAAGGCGTAGATTTATTATCGATGGAGGAGACTACCCCCATAGCATTCTTGGCTAGTTGGACATTCTCAACACATTTGTGATTACAAATATGCCTATCCTTGAGATATATGCGAGGAACGTGGATACAAGATCATTTTCCTTTCAGGTATTATTTCAACATATGAGAAATGCTTTATCCATCGAGATACGACATGAACTCTCGTCTTTTTTCTCTTTGACCATCGATTGGACTAGAGATCTACAATATACCTTGATGGACTGATAGTTTCAATAGGCTCGGCATTCACTCTTAGTGGATCCAACCATTGATGATACTATTAGGGCTTGTCTACGCTCTTGCTACGATAAGGGTGTAGGCTCATGGATCTTGGCTCGACCATGCATCAGGGCTTTCCGACTCAGACCAGCTACTTTTTCTACATCTTGGCTTGGTCCATCCATCTATATCTTCATTACTTACTGAGTGTGGTATCAATTTAGATATAGTATGTGTTCATTTGACTCGTTGTCCATTTGGAGGGTGGAGGATAGCTACCCATGATGCCATTAGAGATGTGGTGTTTGCTATGGTGCGAGAGGGTGGATAGCTCACATGAAAGGAGCGTTGGTATGCCTTGTAGTCGACTAGGGTTAGCACATGCCTATACTTGGTTCGGGAGGACCAGATTACTGTGACAAACTTGGTGGTTATCGATCCTACTCGTGGACAGTTTCAGAGGGGGTGATCATCCATCCTCCAAGATGGACGGCTAGTGGAGCGGCATCAACCAAGGTGTCCAAGTATAGGGGTATGCAGAGAGGTCACCTCTTTGTTCCTCTAGCTTTGGAGTTATATAGAGCTATGGACACTGACTTCGACATGTTCGATAGGGAGTGCGCTAGAGCCTACCATACTAGACGACATGGGGTATCTTTCTCTTTGGCTTATTGTATAGTCTATTTTAGTCAAAATGTTTCTATTGCTCTACGGAGAGCACTGTCAAACTAGCTGGTGTAATCCATAGGAGAGTAATCACGTTAGCTGATGATTCTTCGGATGCTCTGTTGTTTGTAGAAAGTTTGACATACATAGTTAGGATATATTAGGTGCTGAAGTATATATTTCCTGGTGTGATGCTATTGGGGCCTAGCCCCATGTTAGGGGTTTGGTTACATGTAAGACTTGATGGGGTATTCCCATCCCTTGTGTTATTTTACTGTGTCTTCTCATGTAATATATCCAGAAGTACACTGGAGTACGGACTTGTGACCATAGACCATGTGTCATTTCTGGTCCGTCTAGGATTTCAACTGCATACGGTTGCATGATGTATACATTTTCGCTACACGGAAACTGATCTACGTGTACGATGTAGGTTGTACCAATGCCAATTCAACTTTTCTTTTCTTTTCTTTCAATCAACTACTTGAGACGAAGGTAATGACTGGACCGAAAACCGGACGGAAGGATACAGTAGATTCCGTTGTCAGCAGCTTTTGACCCAACAGGAGGTGATGGTAAGACTTCCGTCCACGCTGGACGGAAGTCGTACGATTTGCATTCCAGCACCAGTTTTGCGTAGTCAAATTCCCATCTAGATTTTGGTCACGAGGCGACAAGGACAAAACCAGGAGTAGAAAAAGTGCTGCCAACATAGCAAAAAGGTTTGGAAAAGGAAGAAGGAAAATCGTTGCAAATAAACTTCTCGTTACAACACGGACGCAAGCATCGAGCCCGAAGCTCGAGCGAAGGTTCCGCCGCGCTCACAAGTCATCAAAAAGAGAAGATGGACCCGATTCATGATTCTCAACTTCTCACAGTTCAACTTTAAGGGGAGTTGCGAAACCGAGCTGTGGTAAGTCGGATATGAACCAGTTTCCCGGAAAGTCATGTTGCCTGCACGTCACCGTGTTCTTGTCAGCTCCGTCAGCCATGTCACCTGTCGGCTGACGAGCTCACCCGATACAGAGCGCCACATGGCGTGCACAGAAGAAACATACCTGTGGATTCGTCCCCCTTTCCACGATACGTTGACGTCAAACAGTCGGTCCACAATCTCCTCAAATTCTGGGGCACAATTTCCCAGTCAGTCCTGAAAGATGTGCTAGAGTGGGAGCATGGAAAATCTGGAGTCCTGAGTTTCTCTCGAGTCCCGAGTTACTCTATCCAAGTAGATGTGCGACCTTTGTCGGTCATTGTTATAGTGGAGAGCACGCTTTGCTGCTCCCCTTTCTCCTGGCTTCGAGCAAATGAGGCATGAGATTTCATTCATTGTCCTCATGAGAGGGCGGCAAATCGAAAGCACCAGTTTCATCAAGCCATCATCGTTTGGAACACTGTGACGGAAAGGCAATATGATTGTAGGTCGGAAGCTGTAGCTCACAAGTTATGGGCTCCACTGTTCGCGCCGCTTAAAAACTTCATATATTATTATACTCCTCTCTTGTGCGATCGAAGAACGTTCCTGACGTTGTTCACGTGTTATTAGAACGCTACTGTCCTTTAAGAAGGGCCAGCATATGGATGTGTGCCTAAAAAGCAAAATCAGACCTCGCTCCAAACAGGAACACCGTAAAGAAATATTAGACACCACTATCGTGGGGCCGAGCTGAGCTGAGCTCCCCAAGTTCACTACATTTCGGTATAACGTTTTCTTTCAAGCTCTCATTAGGTCTCAGCTAAGTCAGTTTCAGTGTCACCAAATTTTAGAGGTGCCTGGACGTAACTAACTAACTCATTGACTAATGGTCCTTTGTCATTAAAATAAATGGCTGACCCACCATCATCCAGTCTACTCTGTTCAGCCGTGCTGAGCAGTGTGATACGCAATCGACCCTGCTGCCTCTGCTGCAGCTTTTGCAGGTTTGGTGGGGGGACCTGGATAATTGCCTGTCATTTTTGGCCAGGCAAGAGATAATATATACTACTCGTAGACCGAGCTTGGGCTTAAGCTTGAGTTTTTCCGTGCTATGGACGTGATCCAATCGAAATGTTCGCGCATCTGTGTCCAACTCTACCACGCGACATTCATTTGTGAGATGTCTATCTTTCCACAGAAAGGGCTAGTTTAAGAGCTGGAGAGCTTGCTTATCTTCGTTCATTCCTCTGCCTACAGGTACAGCCGAGGAAGACCCCGGTGTGACCTTTGCTCGGGCCCATCATGCTTTGGAGCAACAGCCAGTCCAAGTTCCGGTCTTCAGATCTTTATCGTTAAAGCAGCGCGACTTTTTCTACATTCTCTTGACCAGGGTCTCTCCGAGACAGGTGTTTCTGTGAGAGTATCTAACTGTCGGTGTGATGACGAATTCTGTTCACAACGGATATGTGTGCACGGCAGTGGTATCCTCGCAGCACCTCACCACTCTCTCTCACACTGGCCAGCTCGTCCTCAAAAGCTATAAAAGTTGGAGCTTTGCTTCTTCCCTGGGGTCCAAAAACGTATGAACGGGTAGCCCTGTGGTGTGACCTCAATCTGAAGAGATCTCTACTCCTTGCAGAGAGATCTGTCGTCAGATTGAGAAACCAAGTCTCACTGCGGGCGTTGGAGGCTTGGACAGGACAGGGCAGCTCAGCGTGACTCGGCACCAGCCTCGTGCAGCGGGGCGCTGTGGAGCAGCTGAGCTGAAAGGTATAAAATGATTCATCCAAAATCTGTCTTTTCTGGCTGGTCACAGAGAAACCAACCTAGTTTACATCTGCATGGCAGCTCGGCCTTGAGTAAACAGAACTGAGTTAACTTCTTGATTTCTATAGATATGATCGACTGTGATGATGGATTCACCGAACAGATTATCATAGCTCATGGTGAGTGGGACAAATATGCGCTTCATGTACATCCGATGATGTAATGCTCATGATAGGCGTTGATACTTGAACGATTTCGGCGAAAATATGTGTACGTTGGCGTTCAATTGCTCTCCCGTTGAAGTGCCAGTGGCAATTTGCTGGAGTAGTTCAACGTTAGAGCAGCCCCTCGATTTGCGGAGGTAGAACGAAGCCTTCAGAAATCGTACATATACTACTTGCTTGTCACTCTGTTTTCTTCGTGCACTCTGCACTCTGCACTCACGTGTCCTCTGAGCTCTTCAGCGGAACAAGTTTATCGTGTTCAGTATCAAGTTATTGCTCTCAAATTCCAGTTACTTAATCAGCGCAAGGACTCAGGTCACACGCTGCGTCTCAGAGTTTCTTTTATTTCTCTTCCTCAGCTTTCCTACACTGCAGAATCTTCATTGCATGCAGCAGAACTGTTTATCTATCTGTTGTCATTCTACTGCTGAGTCTATCTTCACTAGTTTTTGAAATCAGTCAGAACATGGCTGGTGCTCATAGCAAGAAATTTGTGTGAGATGTGACGAGATCAACATACCAGCGTATGCTTGACTGATTGAATATTATCTGCAATTCTTCTTGATTAATTTACCGTTGTCACGGAGTGCAGCAGTTGACACTGGGTGTGTACTGTTCGCAGGGTAGATCCTGCCTGGAACTGGGGGAGTAGAAATCATTCAGTAACTCTCCAGCAACAGCAAGGGAGAGCCTGTTCACACACTCGGCCACAATGGCAGGGGGCATGGTGCCTATGGTGGGCGCCGGGAAGCAATATGCAGGGCGGCTTACTCAATACGTCGTCTTCGCTTGTATTGTGGCCGCCAGTTCTGGTATCATATTTGGCTATGATTTGGGCGTCTCAGGTACCGTCATCTGCCACTCCTGCTCGCTATCTCCTGAATGAAATCCGTGTTCTGAACACTTGAACATTCCTAATGTATGAAAAAATTTCGACTTCAGAATTCTCACTGAGTTATATTCTGTCTACAGATGTGGTTGAATCGTTGATTGATCGTGTGCCTTTAGCTGAAGCATGAAGTACAGGACTCGTTTCCAGGTTTTGACTCCAGTACTGTCAATTTTGCTGGCAGGTGGAGTGACGTCCATGGACGATTTTCTGTCCAAATTTTTTCCATCCGTTTATAGAAACGAAAAGAAGGCCGAGGAAAGTGCTGAAGGATCGGACAACTACTGTCGCTACAACGACCAGATTTTGCAGTTGTTCACTTCTTCACTGTATTTGGCCGGTCTATGCGCGACCTTTTTTGCGAGTTACAGTACCCGTAATTGGGGAAGGAGGCCAACTATTATTATCGGCGGTGTGAGCTTTCTGCTCGGGTCCATACTTAATGGAGCTGCACAAGACATCGCAATGCTAATTATTGGTCGAATTCTACTCGGAGTTGGAGTTGGTTTCGCCAATCAGGTTCAACTTCTGAGCAAACATTTAAATTGTTTTCTCTATAACATATATATAGCATTAGAGTTCTTGCATCCCTATGATCCTGGGATCTATTGAATTTTGTGAACTGATTTTAACCGAATAATTTACAAATCGAAGTTTGACGTAGCACACAACGTGCCGGCAATCTAATCCAATCCAATCAAAATTCTGAGCTTCTTCGAAGCGAATTTTGAATCCAATCCCAGAAAAAAGATATAATCCGTGGTGCTGGGTTATAGAACTATCATGATGAGAGACTTTGGTGCTTTATGATTTCCTGTGCTTCCTTACCTTATCTCCTTCCACAAGTATCTGTCCTCTACTTCTGGATATTATGCAGAAATGCTTGAAGTCGACTTTATTAAGAAACGTTTTTTCGATGAGTCCACTCTTCTCTGACGTTTTCTTTTGTGCTGGATTGAAATTCGTCAAGCTAAACAGAGAGCATCATCCTGGCATGACCTTGACAAAAAACTTTTAGGCAGAGGTTTCTGTATCACACTCCTGGTCAGTTCAAGAATGTGAGTGAGCGAAACAAGTGCAGTTTTAAGTCCTTCTGGGGATGCTGACATGATTCTCTTGACCATGCTAAAATGCAGGCTGCGCCTCTCTACATCTCTGAAATGGCCCCAGCCAACTTCAGAGGAGGCTTGAACATCTGCTTCCAGTCAGCAACAACTATTGGTATTCTAGGCGCCAATCTCATCAATTACTTTACCGGTAAAATCGACAGATGGGGCTGGCGTCTTTCCCTGGGCTTGGCAGCAGCTCCTGCTTTCACACTTACATTGGGAGCTCTGTTTTTACCGGAAACCCCCAACAGTTTGATGGAGCGTGGTCAGCTAGCTCGCGGCCGGAAGAATTTGGAGAGAATCCGAGGAGTTCAAAATGTGGACATGGAGTACGAAGATCTGGTGGAGGCTAGTCGGATCTCTAACGCAGTCCAACACCCATTTAGAAATCTGCTTCTTCGTAAGCATCGTCCGCAACTGGTGATGGCAATTTTCATCCCCATGTTTCAGCAGTTGACAGGAAACAATGCCATCACATTCTACGCCCCAGTTTTGTTCAAGAGTATCGGCTTTGGCGACAATGCTGCATTATATTCGGCTGTGATCGTCGGTTCTGTAAAAGTTCTCGGTACCTGGTTATCCTTGGTGACGGTGGACAAATGGGGCAGAAAAATTCTGTTCTATGAAGGAGGTATTCAGATGATCCTCTGCCAGGTAACATCTCATCTCAACCCCTGTGAAAGTGTCAGTTCATTGCTCAAGGCTGAACTCTAATGGACACAAGACGAACTTGCACGCTGACAAAGAACTGAACTTCCTTTTTTAATGCAGCTTGCAGTGGGAACCATCATGCAAATGGAACTCGGAGCTCAGAACACTTTGGACAAACCCCTGGCAGTGGCAGTGGTTGTTCTCATCTGCATCTACGTAGCGGCGTTTGACTGGTCCTGGGGTCCATTGGCCTGGCTGATTCCCAGCGAAATCTACTCACTGGATATTCGCTCTGCTGCTCAAAGTGTCACTGTGGCAGTGAATTTTGCCTTCACTTTCCTCATCGGTCAGATTTTCTTGACCCTGTTCTGCGAGCTCAAGTGGGGAACATTCTTCCTCTTCGCCGGCTTCTTAGCTATAATGACAGTGTTCGTAGGATTGCTGTTGCCTGAAACTAAAGGCGTCCCGCTCGAGGAAATGGATCTCATCTGGAAAAGGCATTGGTACTGGAAGAGGTTCGTCAATGACAATGAAGATGACATCGAGCTTAAGGATGCGCCCAAGCAATCCTCTCTTGAAGCTTAAAACAGCTTCAATGTAGCATTATCTCACAGGTTTTATACACTGTAAATATCTTGTTATTTTATCGTATCCACAAGTTGCTCTTGGATACTGTTGAGTTCGTGATCATACATATTCAGCTGAGTCCAGATCAGTACCCATAGATTCGTGGTGAGCAGCCGATTCCAAATGTATGATAGTGCCGAAACATCATCATGTGCTGTCATATTGATAGCAAGGTGACACGATAGTAGAGCTATGCCTTATATATGCATCATCATGTGACTTGACTCATGGCAAATAAATAAAGCCGACATTTTTCCCGATTGTAGCTGTGGGAATACCGGATGTGAATAAATAACTGTGTCAGTCATTTAAAAGAATGCAGCAGAGTCTAAAACTTCTCGTTCTGTTCAACTGAACGGAACAAATCGCTCAAAGGCAACATTTGTTTGCACCAGATCCGGCATACTTGATTTACAGTAAAGTAACAGGGTGGAATGTGGAAAGAGCATAATTAAATGAAGCTAGCCAGCCACGTTATGTTCCAAGGATTCACGTTACTTACTGCAATGATTATCAAAACGTTGTGTAGGAAGAAAGACCGCTTGATTGAGGTGTAAAATTATGACGTTGAAATCTGAGAAGCAAATATATTTCAAAGCAATCAAGGTTTGCTCGGGGAAAGGCCTTCAAGAAGATTCACATTTTAATCTCACCAGATGGTCCCGAGATAAACATTCATGGAACTCACTGCTCCAGATATAAGAACTATGATACAATGGATGTTAAACAGGATTTCAAAGTTCAGGCCTCTCAATATAATGTTCTTACGATTTCTTATTTAAGTGGTATTCAATTGAAACCCGGATCAATAATTTATGTTTTGTAATTAAGGATATATGCTAAGTATCATTTATTTTATAGGTACACAATCTTAGATGCTACATAAAGTTGCATTTAGAACTTCTTCTCGTGATAAATATCACTGGAAGTTTTAATTTATATCTCAAAACATAGTTGTAAAATTTCGATTTGGTTTAATTAAATTATAATCAAATCTATTAATTTATTTAAATTACGGGTATAGGTTTATAAGAATTCTAGCTGCCAAAAAACTTTTTCCACCCATTCATTTTTATGGAATTATCACGTGTACAGAACCACATTGTTTTCCTTTTTCAATACTATCATATCCATTTAGACCCATAAACACATGAAGAACTTATGGATAATCAGCTTTGCTTCATTATTTGTTCTAAGACTTCGTAATAGTAGCATACTAATCAAACTTTCAAATACAGAATTTTAAGAAGGATGGATAAATCACCTCCATATTTTTTTCTCCGTCTCATCCCTGCGGAATACCACCAAAGCCTAGAGACTGTATTTCAACAGCTTAAACAATAAGGCACTACAAACTATTCTAACTATCGATTTCTCCACATTAAGATGTTTATGCAAGTTTCTGGTAAAATTTCAAACTAGACAAAAAACCAATGCTTAAGGCAATGTAATTTTTACATTTCTTGACAATACAACATTATACACTTCTGACAAAATATGATTTCAAAAACTTTAAAAAGTATCAAAATGTATCTTGAAAATATCATTTCCAGGGAAAATAAAATGAATCAAAACGTTATCGCAACACACTATTTGCGCTTTGATGGCATCAGTCAAATCTACATGGACCTTCAGCTAAAGTTTATATGCCGAATTGATATTTATGCGTTTATTTCTGTTTGTTACACAAGTAACCCTTGTGTAAAAAATGTAGATGCCCACGAATAATCTTAGTTCATGTTCATATAAGCATTGAGTTAACTCACTATATGACTAATATTGCTTCATACAATAGACTTACTTAAAACTAAACTTTTATAATTTACACCGATCAAGTTTTCTTCTCCAAAAATTATCCGATGTTATTGGTTTAGAGTAATATCATCGCAGTCTACTACAAAAATAATCTCATTCATTATCTCAAGTTTGGATTTAAACACTACCATGGTATTTATGATCTTAAAAAGCATGCAATGACAGAATCCATTCATCTTTTGTTCCAATTACTCAACAACTACCCAAGCAACTAACACAATCATATGTTGGTAATGAAAAAATTGATTTGTTGGCATGCCAACGCATTCTTATACGAATACAAACACAAGAGATAATAATGACAACTACATCTTGCGTTCGACAACACATCAAGCTTTTGTTTACAATGTTTGACAGAACTATTGGTTTGCTTCAAATGGCAGGAATTTTAATTTTCTCCGCCTCCAACCCCACACATTCTAGCCTAAAGAACTTATCTTAGTTAGACCTTTTTACGTTCTTCTTTCTAGCCAACTGTGATCTAGCTGTAGCGATATTCAATATTACTTTAGATGCTTTGGTATAACTTTATATCTGAATCCATTATATGCCCAATATATCGTATTGAAGAGAAGACTAGACCTCGCATTTTAGGACAATTTTGTGCTATCCAAACCTAATTTCTTTTTTAAAAATGGTTGTGTTATTCTCATTACACCTTTCATAGACTTTCCATTAAATATAAAGAATTTTCGATTCCCTTGGTTGATTTATGACTTGATTTATGCCAGGGCACCTCTAGTTAGGTAGGTGCTGATTCGGTAGGAGAGGTAACGATTAGAGCCGTTACAGATTACCATGCAACCTGAAAATAACTTTGATGGAAAGAGAGTTCTGTATGTTATTCAGATGGAACAGCTCTCGAGTTCATGAGGGAAACGTAGTTGTGTGTTTATCCAGTAGAAATACCCCAGTCCCCTATGGCGTATAGGCGCCTTTGGGGGATATGGCTAAGGCAAGGCAAGGCAAGGCAAGGTAAAGCACTCAGATTCCGAATTCATCCACTAGCTCTTGCAGGCTGACTTTTGAGTATTTGCAACTGATTTTGTGTATTTTCTCCACTACAACGAGACTATCAAAAGCGTGAATTATACAGTAGATTCCTTAGTGTAATACCTGACATGTTTAGGGTAGAATGCTTTGATTTTGATTTTGATGCTTTGCTTCTTAAATCAGAATGTAACAAACACTTTTTTTGTAACTTTTACTAGTATTATATTAACTTGAAATCCTCCTGTTCATAGTTGTTGGCAGTTGTCTCGAGAACTCAAAACAATCAAGCAAGACCATCGAAATGTGCTCTTCAGGGGCAGGTGAGCATGCATAATTTCTCATGGTGCGGCAAAAAGTTAAGAGATAAATATACTTATCATATGGCATTCTAGACATTCTCAACAAAGTTCCACGCTAGACAGAAATGGCTCTGGGTAGTCTAAGATTAGAATTGCTCATTGCACCTCGCAGACTAGGTGATGGTGCTGCAGAATTGGAGGGAGGTCTTGCAGTGGTTTTCATAGCACGTAATTGTATCCTGCTATAGGTCCCTTGCCTGAGGGACTTGTGGACTCTGAATCTCAAGCAGTCACGATCATTCATGATCGTCTATCAGAGTCAATCCTTCTTCAGTTTCGAATCCATATCTCAATCATGAAAAAAACATCAGCCCAAAATTTGAAGTATTATCCATCTCGTGCATTATTTTTTGGTCTCTATCAATATGGAACATTGCAGTGCAGTAACTGTCAATGTTCCATATTCATAGCTAGAAAAGATAACTTATAGCATCCATGATGTAAACTCAGATGTTAAACTTCATCAATTCTATTCCCCACGTAAAATACTGAGAAGTGTATTGAAAGTCTGCGTCTAGTATGCATACACTGTCAGAGTGCTTTCACTCCAACTTCCACCTTGTTAAGCTTAATTACAAAATAATTTCTTTGCGAATTATAAGATCTGAATATTTATTTTGTATCAACTCTACGATTTTCATATGCTTCCCCTAACGGTTTCAGTTTATCGAGCCTGTAAGTAAAATATGTTCCATGTACTGGAGACCAATAGAGATCTGTCTCTGAATGAATATCTCATAGTAAAGTGCGAGTATTTATACATTTTTGGACTGAAAGTAACATCTTTCTGATGCTCTTCGCAGGGAAACTTCTTAGTGGCTTTCCAACCATCAAGTTGCATATATGGAACTTACCTGATTTTAGTGATTGACTTAAACTTCTACGCTATGGCTGGCTTGCTGATTTATAGAGCAAGCTTGACGTTAGACAACTAGTACGTAGAGTATTGCTTTGTAAGTTGCATTCATTGGGTATACTCCCGAGACAATCGTACACGGAACATTCTGACAAGAAGCACCAAGGTACCAACAACATCAAGAAGGCGTCAAGGATAGAGGAGGCAATCCAGCTTTCTCTTTCGGTCCATTTAATATTAAGAAATAGGAAGGAGAATGAAAGAGAGGAGAGGCTATAGAGCCTTTGGTGCCTGAAGCTCGAGCAAGGTGCTCATAAATTCAAAAGCTTTCATGAAAATTATAGAAACTGGAAAGCTTCCAGCTTATGTATGCTATAAATTTTATTCAGCATACTAGTCTAGCACTTATCATGAGCATAACTGTACAACACGAGTAGAAAGCATATGAACATGAATTTGCACGAGCATAGCATCATATCACCGGTCAGATCCACTTATAACACTCTGTCGATGGTTTCTGAGATTCAAGTGCCACCACTGCGAATCCGGTGGTTAGAGCCTCGGTCCCAAAGCAGCTCTTCGGATCACCGTTGTTGTTTTTGTAGACAGGACAGGCGTCAAAGCTTCCATTCACATTTTGCAGGTAAGCCAGTTTCTCGATATCTCTGTTGACTTCGACTGAACACATGTTGCAAACTAAAACTCTCATTGCGAGTGAGAATGCATCTCCTTCCATACCCACTCTCTCGCGGACTCTGCTAGTGAGAAGCTCAACGAACCCAGCCTTCTCGTAATGCGGTCTGAAAGCAAAGACTAGTCTGGCCAAGTGGAACAGGAATGCCTCAGCTGACTGGTAATGCACAGTACCTCGAGCATAGGCTCTTCTGTGAAGTAGACTGAAGAGGAAATCTTCGGTAGGTTTGAGAAACTGCGTTCGGCCTGCCAGATGAAAAAGGTACAGATAGTTCATCTGACCCACAGGCTCAAGTCTGGGGCGGTTCGTGTTGAAGTAAGTTTGGAGAAGGCCCTCGTCACTGGCTTGTAAGGTTGGTTCTATGTTATCTAGAACTTTGCTAACTAGATCCATACTCACTCTTGAGAACTTGCAGAAGGTAGCTAGCCCGATCGAGTAGGTGTCGAGTTCTTTACTGAAGTTCTTGTGACCTGCAGAATTGTCAGCGTTCTGGTCTTTTTTGAGGAAGATGTTATTCAGTTCAGCCTCCAGAGGTGGGTCCGTGGGCAAGAACCGCTCATCTTTCAGAATCTCTGCAAGGATAAAGTGGTCCAGGACTACAGGGGCTTTGTTGCTTTCGTGGGTAAGGTTTTTTGAAAAAAAGTCCCCTTTCGTCGTTTTTGCAAGGATGTCACGAGCAGCAGCAATTCGCTCCTCCCTGGAACGCAGATGGAATACCAGCAGCTTGACTGCATCCTGGGGGTTGTCTGTGGCGAGAATGGACGTGATTCCCACGGACTCTGCAGTCATGACGTTGGCAAGATAGTCGTCGATGAAGATTGACTCAGAGGCGTTGATGCCCGCCTCCTGCAGGACGTGCTTGTAGAAGTTGATGTTGGGCTTCCTCATCCCGGCAGCTGCTGAAGTGAAACACTTGTCGAAGATGGCGAACACGTGAGGGAACATCTTCATCATGATCTCGAAGTCTTCTGCGGGACTATTGGTCATGCAAAACAACTTCATTTTGCCCTTCAAACTCTTGGCCAGCTCGAAAAACTCTTGGATCACCAGCATGGACTCTCTGGCCTTCCGAGTGAATTTCCGAATCTCCTCTTGTGGATAGTTGTTCTCTTTGGCCAGAATACTGTAAGCTTGGTCCACCGACAGCTTACCCATCTGATACTCGAACCATGTATTGCTCCGCAGAATGCGCTTGAATTGATACGGTGGGATAACCGTCCCGTAGTTCACGCCCAGGTTTGGATTCAGCACCACTCCTCCAATGTCCAGAATCAGATTCTTGTACCCATTGAGGCTCAAATGAGGTATTTTAGTGTCTGAAGCGGGCACATTCTCCTCTAGCATTGTTGCGGTTGTCATGCCAGCGATTTAGCTCCTGGCTCCTCAGACCTGAAGATTAGGTCCGAAAAACTCGATGTCGTTTTCAGAGACCTCTCGAGTGAAGACTGTAATGCAGGCGTTCACAAGGCGGATGACAGATTTTAGGACGTTCTATTATACACGAAGATACAGCTAACATCCGACACTGACTGAAAGCTTGCGCCGAGTACGAAGTGCCCGTACTCTAACCCTCAGCTGGATAATATATGAAATTAAGTGAACTCGACGACTGGCATGAATCACGTTCACTGTAAGACCGAGCCGACCGTATCTGTGTCCAAAAGAGAACCAGCTACGCACAGCACACTCGTCTCACGGACGCTAGATCATGCAGCGGGGCACTTGTGTCAGACTGCAATGGATCACAAGACCGTTGCCAAGGATAGTCTTTTATACTGGAGAGAAAACACCGTTATATCCAAATTCCACAAAGTTCTAAAGGCCGCCCCTTCTCAGTTCTCCCAGATCTGAGCGCCGCCTATCCGGCGGGATTCCTCCGTCTTGATAATTTAGCCGCGGAGATTTCTGGGACAGGAGACTTCAGGCACCGACCTCTGAATAGCAGCAGATCAAGCGAGCTTCTCTACCAGCTAAAACAGCAGATTCTCCAGCACCCGGTTACTCTAAGACTTGTGAATTCTTACACTGTCAGCATTTTGTTCGATCAAATATTATCGTGCAAAATGCTCCCTACCCAACGAGTTTTCGTATAGACATACCTAAGAACTCTAGGTCCTCCCATATGAGATCGTGATTGTGGAGTATGCACTCACAACACTATTTTATTGTGATTCTCTATCTACTTTTTGCGTTGATTACTTTAGACAGTGTAGAGACATACTTTAGATATGCATAGCATTACCAGGACAGGAATATTATTTTGATTGGTGATGATTGTTGGGAACGGGATAGCGCATGTTCTCATGAGTTGCATCTAGGTGACATGAGAGTTACAGTGGACGATATAGAGATTTCTCACGAGATAGGCTAGCTATATCTGATTCTCTTAGTCCGTGGGTCGAGTTTACTCTTTCCTTTGTTTGTAGATGATTTATGAGCGACTTTTTTTTTTATTCCATGCGTCACCTGGTGCAAGTTTTATTCCACTTGTGACTTCTTCAAAGACGGAATCAGGCAGGGAGAGCTCAATTGTCACCATACGCTGGAAAACAAAGCTTCTTTCAGTTGATTTGCAGCAGATTCCATTTATGATATAATTTTAGACAGCTTCAAAAAATAGTACAATGTTTCAAAGTATCATTAGACCGAGGACTATTTCTTTAACATGTGTGCTGAAGGTCCATACTTCGACAGGGCCTGGAATATTTTTTCTTCTCTTTTCTATGGTTTCATTATTGCTGAATTCAACTTTTGTTGGAGACTTTTGTTGGAGAATATATATATTTTTAGACATCATGGCATATGTTGTCTTATATCTCCCGTTTTGATCCATTGGCCAAAGTCAAATGCGATTCCTGATTTGAAATACTGACGTCGGCCACGGTTACACCCATGCTGACATATATACGCATCAGAACCAAAGCCAAATGATTTTGAACTTGCTCATAGAGTTCGTTACCCAGTTCTGATACGCACATGGATCTGTCTGGAGTAGAAATTTGCTATTCGTCTTCATGGTCATTTTTTTCTAGTAATAAGCTTTCCTCTTCATGCTGATCACATAAAACCTTAAATTTATTGTTTTAAGCTTACATGTGTCGCAAATAATGCTCATCCTTTCGATGGGTGAGAGGTGTTCTTACAAAGAATACTTGGTAAATCGTATTCACAATGTTCTTACAAATTCTTAATCGGTTTCTATTCGAGAAGGTTTTCGGATTTTGTTCAATGAGAGAAAAAAAAACATTTCATAATAATATGAGGAAGGTTCTATGCGAATGTCTGTAACCAAAACTGAGCTAAAATTATTTTATAATAAGTTTTTCACGAACCTTACTACCTCACCACTATCACCAAACAATAGTAATTCTTTGGTCATACCGGTCAGGTAGTAAGTATCAATACGTATATAATTATTATCCAGGTTTTGAATATCCTCTAACGAGAACTTATATTTTCTCATTCAGTATATTTGTTTTGAGAACAATAAATCTTGCTTTTAGTGAATGACATCGGAATAAAGATAACCTATCCGGAGTGATACGTCTTTAACTTGGTACACCAAGTCATGCAAAGCACGTGAGAACCTTTACATATAATAATATATACATAAGAGTACCATAAGAGAATTCTGGTTATGCAGAGTCTAGCTATACCCCATCAGATCACAATTATATTGTCAAAATATTTTCGATGGTATTTTAATAATTTATTTGTCGATTTCCTATTCATTAAACAGCGCGATACAATGATATTCTACCTTTAACATGTACTCATATCATATATCTTGAAATCAAGTCAGACAATTGCATATATATATTTATATAGATATTAATTACTAGAGGTTCTCAAATGCATGTAATTTTCATTCTGTAACAAAAAATTGCTTATATATTCCATTCAATTTGTTTGAAATGGTCTTCAACGTTACCTCCTTTTCTTTAAAAAATGGAACTCAAAATATCAACCTCAAAAAGATCATGTTGAAGTCTACAAGCAAGGACGATTAATAAGAATTAATTAAGTAAAAGAAAAAATGGAGCAGTTAAATAGTTCTTGATCTGAAAATACAACTAATACCACATTGCAACCAAGCTAATTGATTATATAGCCTGTGAAAATATTTTTATCTGCCATCAATTTTATCGAAATTTTTAAAAACATCATGGAATATAATTTAGAAAATGACAATTGCCTTATTTAATGAGTGTCTTTTAAGTGTTGCCTTTGAAGACAAGCCGTTCATAGAAAGTTTGCATTTGAAAGAAAGTCTTCAATTTTGAGCCACCTTTAAAGTCATTCCAAATGTTAAAGGCCAAAGATAAGCATTCAAAAGGTTTGCTTTTAAAAGCTATCCACATTGAGAGGACTTTGGTAGCAATTGGCTCAAAAAAAGATTAATTTGTATTTTACATCAGCCTCAACCTTAGCCCAAAATTTAGTTTCAGTAAAAATCGCAATTTCAAGGTTTCATAACATAATACGGTCATTACATAATACAGGTGATTACAAGTTGACCTGTATTGCTAGATTTTAGTGCGCTTCTGGAAAAAAGTGTTTTTAGAAGAACATTCATAAAGCCTAATAAGATACATGAGGAGTTTTATGGAGTATCAGGTTGTTGAAGACAATGAAAGGTTTACGACACTTCTTGAACATCTTCTGCTTCAATTGGACAACTCCAGAAGAATTACAAGAATTGAATGATGATGTTAATTCTGAGTGAGCTTGTAGCCAGAGTGTTTAAAAGTGCAAGATTTCAAGTAAGAAATTGCTTGTGTTAGGCAAAAATGTTAGGAAGGGTAAGTCGCGAGCAACTTTTTCCAACGTTTATGACGTGAATATTAAATAGTGATGTCCAAGACATCACTTGATGAATGCAACTAAACCTCAACAATATGCATGCAACTAAACCTCAACAATATGCAGGTTGTAAACTGAGAAGTTGTTAATGAAAAAAAGATCCACAACTTAATAATAATGAGGAGGTATAGATATTCATGCTGATGCTTGTGTATATTTTTTTTTTGGATTACACAAGCCAAATCTATAACAAAATGCATCAAGTTAACTACAATAGCGATCAAGGTTGTTAAATTTTTTTAAATTTTTTTTAAAGAATAGCTATCTTGGTAAATTATTTGCACAAATTTATAGTGATTTCTTTTGTTCCACTTACTTTTGCTTCAAAGTAATATTTTAAATATTTTGGATATTTTGGCTACAAATATTAAATTTTATTGTTTAATATTTTTAATTTAGTTTTCTATATGAGGAAAAAAAATTTGAACTTGTCAAACAAGAATTTTAATAAATTAAAAATAATAATTCAAGTTCAATTTAATAAAATTTAATTTGGTTCATATTATTGTATATTTATTTTCAGAAAATGATGAACATTTTTTGAAGTCATGTATATCATTATTAAAAATTTGGTATGTTTAATTATTATCACTCTAGATTCATTTATTTTTAATTAATAGACCAATAATTTTTGGATTATTAAAAGTCTAACTTTTTTAATGAAATTATGAATTTTTGATTATTTTCTATTTATAAGAGTTGTATATATTCATCTGAAAAATGATTGATAAAAATTTGGGCTAGTTTAACAGAATTTTTTTTTATCATTATATTATTATTCTTATATTATTTTAGACTGAATCTAGAGATAAATATATTATGATTAAATTAATTCAAATTTTTGAACCAATTATAAATTTATAAATTATTATTTTTAAATAAATAATTTTATAAATTTATTTTTAAATTTTTTTTTGATAAATAGTCAATAATTTATTCTATTTAAAATAAATAAAATTTAATTCTTGAAATTTACTTTCTAGTTTTCGAAAAAAAAATTTTACAAGATGATAGTTGTATTATTTATTTATATTACATATATATAATATAACATATATATATTAATATAGATATAAAGATTAATATTTAACATATTTTTGAAAAAAATATTTATTTTCAAATCTTTAAATATTTATTTTTTATTTTCATCATTATTTTTTAAAGAGATATAATATTTTTTCTATTATTTGTTATAAAAACTTTTTATCTCATGGTTAGATTGTTTATTTTTTGTATTCACATAAATTTTCATAAGATTTGAAGCTTTCATATTTTATTTGTTATCAAGATGTCTTAACAAGATGATTTTCATTTGGATTTAATTGTGTTATATGTACATGAAAAATGTTTATATTTTTTATTTTCATTTTTTCAAAATTTTGTCCCAACTAACTGAATATTGTATTTAAAAGTTTTTATTTCAATTTTTCAATATTCAATAATCTAATTTTTTATGCGAAAGATTTTTGTGGGAGTAATCTCATTTTAGTGAATAAATTGATTTAATCATATGTTTCTACATTATAACATGTTTTCTTGTATTTATATACGAATTAATATTATTATAATTTTTTTTACAGTAATGTTTGTTTTTTTTAATTTGAAAAAAACCTTCTTGACATTCAAATTTCACGTCAAAAGTTTCCAGTTAATAAATGATTGTTACATGAAATTTGAAAAAAATTAGAACAAATCAAATCTCGTCATTATACTTTTATTGATTTTTTCTGATATGTTATAATGCAGTCAAAATATAATATACGTTATCTTGCATTAAAATTAGGTTAAATAAATTTTACACATGATGACAATTTTCTGCAAATTTTTTGTGATCTGAATTTTTTTTTTCACAAGAAATTGTGTTCTTGTGAAAAATTTAAGGTGTGAGAAACTATTGTTTCACATTTTTTTCAATCTTTCTAATTTCACCGCCACAAACTTTTTTACTCTTAGTCAATGTTTGCAACTTGAAGGAATTGAAAAGGAAAAGAAGTTTTTTTTTTTTGAATGGACAGTTGCATGCATGCCAGAATTTCAATACAGATTTTTAAACAATCGAAAACATGATTAAATGATCAGATCTTTTAGTTCAAAGTTTGATGGTTAGGAAAATAGTATTTTTCACATATGATATTCAACTACATGCATGACCTGAAATTAAATTCACTCCACTTGCATATCATACAAACCTAATATTGGATGAGCTTGAAACTTTTTAGATCATATTTTAAGATGATATTCGCAAGCTTCAAAATTTTCAGGCTTTCGAAAAAAATTGTCATAAACGTTAGAAGAGATATTTAAGTCAAAATAAATTTCATCGTAATTTTTTGACTCCTTTTTGATACATCAATAACTTTATTATTTTTATTTTATTATCTTACATGAAGCATTAAGATTAAATAATTATTTGAAATAATCATAAATTATTCTTATATTTTTGTTATAAAATATTGATTTTTTCATAACAACTATACTCAATATCTAATTCACACCTCTTATTTTTTAAAATTTTAATCAATTTTCTAATTTTACCATATTAATAATAAATAAAATTTTAAATTTATATATTTTTACATGATTGTAATCTCATTCTTATTTTTTGTAATTTTTACTTGCATGTTACACAGACAAATCATTGATTGAGGTTGAATCTTTTTTAATGAAATGTTAAGATGATATTAACATAGTTTAAAATTTATAGGTACTGAAAAATTATTTCATGAATGTTGAAAAAATTCAAGATCCATTAAGTTTGATATTCATCCCAATACTAAAATTAGAGACATCATTTTGACATGTCATAAAAAATATTTATTTATTTATTTTTCATTGTAATCATTCGTGCAAAATTGTCTTAGTGGAAAATTAATTTTTTCCATTCAAATTTTTTTAATGTTAAATTTCAAAATTATTTTAATACAAAAAATAATCATCCATATTTTGAAACTTCATGAACTTCATGAAAAATTTAAATCAGAGATTTTTGACATTGTTACATTTTTTTTGAAATTTCATGATTGTTACTCTCTTGTGAAAATTGATCCATATTTTTTTGCTATGACATATTTTTTTCCTTACTTCCATTTTTCACTATGAAAAATGGAATGGTTACGAGGTAGAGCAAAACTAGGAGAAAGAAGGAAGATTATGATAGTAAGGGATGTAAGCAAGAAAAATAATAGGAGAGGTGATAACTTGGAAGAGGTAGAGCTAGAGAAAAAGTAAATGAAAAGAGGAAGGCTTGGAAGATAGGAAGAACGCAAAAGCCAACTTGATGAAAGGGATGGTATATGTAAAAAAAATAAAATTACTCACATCTCTAGCAAATCACAATATGAAATTGATCCAAAGTTTCAAATTTGTTGCTTCAAATCTTTAACTTCATAAAGCTAAGGTATCAATTACATGACACATGTCATCTGCTGGTTATTGCTCATCCACTAGTTTTTTTCTTTTCACAATCTTATCAACAATAAGTGATGAACTCATTGGTTAATAAATATCATGTTTGAATAGAAAACTAACAGTCAAAGTTTAAATTGAGCCACTTATATGATTATATTTAAATTTTATGGAAATTAAAAGTTGTTCTTTTGTAATTGTTCATCATTTTAATTTTTTTTTTCTTGTTTCAAAAATATCAAATTTGATACTCATGGTTTTGAATCAAAATTTTCAAATTAAATTGGAATTTTCTATTTATTTCATGACTTATATGCAAATGTTGAAGAAGTAACCCAATAATCTTACTATTGTACCTGTAACTACAAAAAATCGTTAGCATTGCAACTTGCTTTTTCTATTGTAGTCTTTCAAGTTGATAAAAGTACTACACAATGTGTAGACTCATGAGTATTCTCCATATTTGCTTTGCATGCTTTCAAGCATACATGCAACTCAGGACAAAATATACAAATTTACTAAAACGTTTATTTTTGGACTTCACATGAAAATTATTATGCACCACTAGAACTTATGTTGCATGATGAGACAAATTTTTTTTATATGCATCTTTAAGTTTAAGATCATTTTATCAATCTGAACACACAGAAGTTATAAAAAATAAACATAACGAATGTGCATATATTAAAACAACTTTCTTCTTATTTTTCACAAATAGAATGTTAATGATATATAACATCAGTACAAAACTATAATTAAAATATTAATCTATCTTGTTGTTTCATCTCTATAAAGATCTGACCTTTGTTAAATTAAATATTGTGAATTTTTCCATGTAATTTAAGTGTTTTATAGTCAAAATTAAAGTCTCAACTTTATAATTTTATTTTCTTATTCCTATGAAATGCATATATCTACATCTTTGAAATTAATTGCATTCATATAAATCTTCACATACATATCACTATCTTCATTGTCATGACTTGCATAGGAGTACGTCTTATGACTATATACATGTATTAGTTTTTTTGTACACAAATTCATGATATTTTTCTCGTTCACATATTCCTCTATTTCTATATTTTTTTACTCCGCCTCTTATTTCTTCAAATTTTTTCTAGGGTTACTTTTTCATCAGAATCAAATGTTTGAATCATTTGTAAGAATATCAAATTAATACTTCTTGATTATCTCCACATACTAGTCATAATCATCCCTAATATTATTCTAAACACTTTTCTTTTGTCATGGACCTAAAATACTGGTTGAATTTTTTGATAGGGCTTCATTAATAATTATAAAAATTTGGAAAAGAACACATGGAAACCAACTATGGAGCACTTTGATTAAAACAAAAAATTTAAGGGAGGAAAACACAATTCAAAGCATATGAATCCAAAAGTATAAAACAACCTTAAAGATGTTAAAGATTGTATTCTACCTATGTGACACACCGTCAAGATCGATGGTGCCAATACTAAGTAAATATACTAATTATATACAACAAATACATCAACATTACTCCTCAAGCTCATACTTTATAAAGCTTATATGTACTCAATGATATCAGTTAAATTATATAGAAATAGTATGAATCTAAAATGCTCAAATTTATCATTACATAAGATCTTGGTGTATCAACAATCCATATTACCTTCCAGGACTTTCTCATAAATAAAGTGACAGTGCACCTAAATGTGGTTAGTTTTTTTGTGAAACACAAGATTTCTAGTCAACTTACAGTATAAATGAGTTGTATAGTGAACAACGAAAATACACTATTAACTGCTACAACCATGTACCACTGGAAGCTTTTCTTAACCAGTACTATGAGATGCCCAACAAATAGATGCACTCCAGCCCAGATCACACCCAATGGTGCATCAAATGGCAGCTCAATTGGCACTGCGTAAGTCTCAGACTGGTACATCGAATTGCGAGGTTCTCCTTCAGCCGTAGTATTCAATTCAGCTGAAGTCTGTGAAAAGTAGATGATTATGAGTGAAATACTCCTCCAACTTCCGTATTTATACTCAGACAAGTCATCATGCACATGCAAAGCATGTGCATGATGACTAGAGTCCTGCGTGTCATGTGACTGGTTCTGGATGATTTTGGGGATTTCAGCTCTCGAATTTGTTTCCGGAAAATGCTTTTGATAAACCTGGAAAATATCAATTGGAAGGCCAGCGTTCGAATTGAGACAAACTCGAGGACTAACGGTTTTGATATGGTTTAGTTCAATAACTTTTCGTCCATAGGTAACAATAGCGCAAGTGTCAGGAAGGATCGGAGCTGTGAAACACTCAGCTAGGCCCAGTTTCTAACAAGCTCGGAATGTACACTATTAAGAGAATTTCATTCCTTCTAGGGAGAATCTTAAATTCATAAGTTATTTTGCCTTCTTTTGATTTTGAAGCAGCTTATCGCTGTTCTGTAGTAAGTTTTGAAATCCCTCTCTGTACTTTGTCACAATTTTTACCACAGTTGTCTCATTTTGTCATTTTGTAGTTCCCGGATGGAAAGAGGATTATTTTCACAGTTCTCTTGATTCTCTTTGCTTTTATCACGACCAATCTTTTGTCTGGTAAATGGGAATCATAATATCTTATCGTTCAGATAATTCAAAAGGTTAGATGGTATCAAAGCACTGGGATACGTTTATTACGACACTAAATGAATGAATCTGAGCGTCAAGAGAAACCTGTACTCTGAGTTGAAGCAAGTGAATTAAGATAAGAAGGTGATAAGATCTGCTGAGAGATTAGGGATGCTATTCAGGTGATATGAACAAAATACAAACTATATTACGGCGATCGCAAGACCATTAGAGACCCAAGCTCCAACTTCAGAACGAGATAGTCTGGTGGACGTTCCCATCAAGTGTACTTCAGCAAATTTGAGAAGTTTGCTATTTCAAACTGGTGGTTACTTTACTGCCTAGAACTCGTAACTACGTTGCTACTTACCCATGAAGTTAGTTAGCATGTCACATTATGTCCCGGATCATAGATGGTGTAGGTTGATTAGGCATACTGCACATCCTAACATCCTGTTACTGATTTTATTAATTAGGCATACTGCATTCTAACATCCTGTTATTGATGTATCCTACCTTCTTCAGGTTATTTTTTGCTTACAGTAGATCTAGTAACTTAATATAATACTTCATACATAGGACAGTCTCCCAATTAGAACAATTTTGTGTAGATACAGTGTGCGGAACATTTCAGATTTCTCGATGATACATGCTAAATATAGATTTTCAAATTAATCCCATAACAACTTCTATGTTCTTGTTACGTGATTAATGCTGGTGCTACTTCAGTGGCCTTGACTAACGTTGATAGTACTGGAACTGCGCAATCTCAACATTGTGGGATACAAGTTATGGGCCCACAGAAACAGCCATGATCCTGAATTTAAGACGGATACATAAAAACTTGTGATATCCCGTTATTTGAATCAACGAATTTTCCGGCGCGCCGTGGAAAATATGTTCGTGAATCCAGATTAGACCATTAGACTGTGGTATGACAAGGTGAACCAGGAGTCAAGGAGACAGTAATAGCAGGATGAAAGGAAGCGATAAGTAGAGACACGAATGTTCGGATTAAGCAGGATGGAGCGCATATGGATCTCTCTGGTGTAGAGATTTGCAATTTGTCTGCATGATCGTCAATATTTTACTAAACTTTTGCTGATCATGCTGATCATATTAAGCGTTAAATATAGTTGTTTCGAGCTTTAATGCGTCGCAAACAAAGAGCTCATTCGCTGGCCGCAAGGATTGAACATTATAGTGCAACGTTTCAATTGGCGAGAGGTCTTCGCGAAATTGGTTGATTTGAATCTAGTTGGTGTTTTCGCAGAAGGTTTCTGGATTTTCATTTTTAAAATTTACAAAACATATCTCGTAATAATATAAGGAAGATATATGGTAACGTATATCTTCCTTATAATATTACGTACGTTATGTAATCAGAATTGAACCGAACATTATCATAATTTGTTTACGTGTTGTTGTTATTCCTTGATCAGGGAGTGGGCAGGAACTAAAATTATATATAAATGTAAGTATCATCCAGATTTTGATTATTTTCCTCCAAAAACCATATGTTCTCATTCAATAAATTTGTATTCAAAACCGTGAAATACGTGTTCAATAATCTTAGGCTTATCCGAAATTTAATGGACACAAGTTTTAAAGTTCTGTATAAATATTTATAATTTTACTCCGTAAATATCATGGAATAAAATCATTATGTAAACTTTAAATTAATATTCCAATTCCTGCAGAGAGATTGTTATTCTATTGTGTCTCTGTATTCCTGCAGAGCACGCGAGAACCTTTACCAATAATAGCATATACATTCTTGTACCGTAAAATAATTTTGGTTACGAAATATTTCTCTTCAATGATGACTTAGCTATACACTATCACATTAATTATGTTGTCAAAATGTATTCAGTGGCAAATTAATTATTTAAATATCAATTTTCTCGTTATCAAACAACTCGATACAATGATAGTCTGCCTATACCAGGCCTTTAGATCATTTATATTGAAATCAGCGCATGGATGTACAAAAAGGCATCAAGTTACCTGACCATGTGTTGATTTTGCTCCAAACCGTCAACTGACGTATTCCGTTGGCACGATTTCCAAGCGCGGAATGTGAATGCTAAAATGGACAGTCGCGCCAAATTGCAGCCCATTGACGTGGTCATGCCCTGTCGAGTGACCATTGTTATAGTGGAGTTGTAACGGAAGAGGAGGGCGATGTGAGGTACCATTCGATTCGACTGTTTCATAACTTCCTAAATGGCTTCTGCTCGATTGAGAACTGGGCCTTGGAAGGTAAAGAGGAAGCTGAGCTAACTGGGCAGTTATCTGATTCGTGAAGATTACGAAGATCTAGAACCGCCAGGAAGAGCTGGACTGTAAGCTCTGAGGCTCGTGGATACCAACGACATGCCTCTGAGTCAGCCTCCCTGACCTGCACTTAGGGATCTTCCTCACACAAACGTAATTTATGAAGCTGGCCTTGCGACAATCCCTTTCAACTCTTTTGACGTGAGATCTCACGAATTGTAGAATTATAGAAACCTGGAACGTTATAACGTAGTGACGATAGTAATTCCCAGGTCATAGTGTTCCACGACATTTCTAAATTCTTTGAATCATGCAGATGAACGGTGGTTGCAGGAAAAGGAAGACTACTGACAATAAAGAGGAGGGAGAAGAAGACCAAGTTTCAGAAGAAAGGCTAGCTGCTGTAGGCTGTAGTATCTAAATCTCAAAACGCAACCGAAAAGTAGATCTCACCCATCATGTGAGAGCTTCACGAGGGCACCAACGTGCTATGAAGACGTAGGATTGCCTTTCTCAGGGTCTTTTGGCATCGTGCTGTCGCACGGAAGCCATGTGCAGTGGTGACTGGGCGCCCACACCGGTCTTTCTTTCCTTCTGGTGCTTGGGACACTTCAGGATAAATCAACAGGTGTACCTTCAAAATAGTCCAATGACCAATCACATTCTTTGACGATATGGCATGTTCATATACATGTCAAATATCACCATATTTATTAAATTTTAATTTTTAATTTTTAAAAAAATTATTTCTAGTAAATATTTATATTAAAAATATAGAGTCGAAGATGTAATCAAATAACTTTCTCTATCAAGATATGAACTGTAGTAAAAGTATACAATGATCAAAAGTAAATTTAAAAAACATATTAAGAATGTATAAAAAATGATAAAAATATATACCTATGCCATACATTACTTGTACATTGTTTACAACTGTCTTAACCTAGTACGATTGCCCGCTAGAGGAATCCAGCCTTGTACCGGGGGTATATAGGAAAGAGAGGTTTGATATCCAGTTACCGCCTACGCATCATGTTGACAATGATTAAATTTTGCAGAGACATTAAAATTAAAATGCAGAGACATAGACATGCATGAATACATGCATGCACATAGTAAAAAAAATTTTTATGTAAAAAAAAAGAATTAAAAATTATATGAATTTTATTTTTAGTATTATTGGGATAGAATTCCATGATGATGACAGATCTATGACTTAAAAAACTAGAACTCATTCCATCCTGAAATTCATCAAAAAGTGATCATATAAAATCCAAAATTACATTAACCTGTATAAAGACATGGTTTAAAATCAGATTCTCAATTAAATTTTAGAATATCACGGCATTGTATATTTAACTGTTTCTAGACAAAAAATTTCTACTTTTCTTCTTCAAGCAGGTTCAAATTAAGCTTTCATGTTGATACCTTACAGTTGTCAATGAACATCTTTTAGATTTTTTATATTTTGGTATACCCAAATAATGATACTAACTAAATTATATTGAGGTCTGTTTAAAATCGATGCAACTTTGTGAAGTACGAAAAAGTGTGAAACATTTGAAAGGAGACTTTACATCGTAAGAAGATCCTCTTTTGGTACAATGATAATGTACTAACGAGGAATCGCTGACTGATAGCACGGAGTACATATGGAGGCATCCGTTTCTAACGGTAAGAATCACGTTGCACTGTGCTGAGTGGCGGTTACAGTCAGCAATATGCCAGCTATAATTGCAAAGCTAACATACTATAACAATAGAGCCGGGACGTTACGAAGTATATGAATTTAGAATGATTTCCAGTGTGTTAAATATTCTTAGACTTTAAAATTATCCTAAATTATAATAACATATAATGTAATAAATAAACAAAGAATAAATACAAAATAAATAGCAAAAAGGATGGGAAGACCCATCAAGTCAAGTTGTACATGGTTGAAGCCAAAGGGGTAAATAAAGTAAATAATATCGTGGGTACTCATCAGGTAGAAAGGCCATCAATTTTACAAATCTATGAACAGGTTAGATGGGAAAGGTGTGAGGGGGAGGGCACATGGAAGAATGTTCGTCCTTTTAACAAGCTCAGGGCTCTCGTGCTCACTGCACATGGTAGGACATGGCACGTCATAGACTTATTCGGAGAATCATTTCTCGTGCTGGTGCCTGTCAATAATTCTAAGGAAGATCGAGCAAGAAACTTTCAGTTTATGACTTCCTCTTTTCTTCCTTCCGACCTCGAGCTTTATACGACCCCAGCGTCTGGAGAGCAATCAACTAATATAAAGGGTCCTTCCTGAATTGCTGCCCACCTTAACTCAATCACAGCTGTGATTGAGTAAAGCTGAATCACAGAAGTAACAATCAATCACAGAAGTCGAAGTGATTCCAAGCGAGCTATGATCGGAGGTACGATGTTTTACGTTGTCTGGGGTTTGAATTCTTAGCTCCTCTGGCTGTAAGCGTCGGGAAATACCTCTGCTATATGAAGATATCTGCTTTATACCCCGAAAGTTATCAACTATGCGGAGTTCTGGTTCATGTCAGGGCCATGCCAGATCAAGTCAAGTGGTAGAATGTTTCAAATTCTGGTACTCATTTGCAGTTTGATAATCCTAGTCATATCTTGTGAGTTTGGACTCAAATTTTGATCACAAAAAATAATCATTAGGACTGAGTAGTCCTAATGATAAAACATAGACCTAAGTGACAGCAGGCCTTTTCTTTTTCAATAGTAATTTTTTTACTATCTATATCGGAAACTAGGCAGACTTAAACATATATTAAATTTCACTAAAACATCTTCGAGATGATAACATAAGATAGTCTTGAACTCCACTCTCAAATTTCCGGCATGGAACGAATGATAGGAAAGGAAGTTTTGTGCTAGAAGGATCCTATCATCGTCTTAGAAGCGTTTTTATTCTCTACACTACGCATGCTTCCAATTCATTTCATGGATTTCAAGCTGAGACATCATGACGGTTGCAATCTATATACCGGTTGAACTCTCTGCTAGCAAGTTGATGCTGTCTTTGTTGAGCTTATTTATGAAGTACTGGTAGTAAGTGAAAGGCTTGTAACGTCTCGGATTCTGAGAATTAATTAGTTCTGGAACAGGCTCGATCAACTTTTCAGTGTTCGGTCCTTCGCAGGGAAACAGAAAATAGGCAAGCGAATGACGATCCTCGCTTGGGTTGTTGATAACACGATGAATGATGCTCCTGTATCTGCCATTGCTCCAGGCCTGCGGATTTTCCGTAATGGACACGTTAGACTTTAGTAATCGAGATTATGAAACAACAGAAACTCAATATGCTGGCGAGAAAACAATCACTGGGTTTTCGGCTGGTATGCCCAAACCCGATGACTTCGCAATCTTTTCTTACCTATTGCACTCAAACATCGACTCCGAATACGAAAAGGTTGAACTTTGGACGATTTCTACACATGAGCTTGAGTAGATCTAGACGAACTAGTAGAATATATTGTTGATCGATTATGCACGTATATACCTGTAGAATGTCACCGACGTTGATAATGAGGCCGCCTTTGCTGGGAGTTGCAGTGATCCACTTGTCACCTGTCACATTGATTTGAAGACCACTTGCATTGAATCCTTGAGCCACAATGCTGAGGACACTTGTATCCTTGTGTGCCTTGAGTCCGATCTGAATATCACACTCGTCTAGTTCGTGCTTGGACTTCTTGGGGTAGTAATGTAGGACAAAGTTTCTGGGAACAGAATTGTCGTGATATTTCTTGCGAAGGAAAGTCGGAGGATGTCCTAGACTTTCCGACACTAGATCCAAAAGTAGATCCATAAAAGTGCCAAGGGACTCTTGCAGACAAGTGACCTTTTCCCTGCAATTGACCAACATATATAGGTTACTATCACAGCAACTTCAGTAGCTATCGCAGTGGCAGCTTCATCTTCGCAGGTTTCATCATAGACGCTAATTAATCTATAACCCCTGATAACAATAACAATAACCAATAACAATAGCTGGTATACCTATAAAGAGGCACGGTGGTTGGATAAACATTTGGCAATGCAATGAAGCTTAGTTGTTCTTTTGCAGTCTCTTCCAATGGGCGACTGGCAGTGTTCTGTCCGTTTGACAGGCATTGGGGAGCTCGGGTGGTTGGAGGAATATCTGACGACTGGTGATAGTGGCGGAAGACATATTCCTCCATGTGACATGTCACACCTCCAATTATAAACTGAGGCTTCCAGCCAATTTGAAAGACTCCGACCATGGGCTTGTTCTCTTTGTGGTCGAGAAATGCCTCCTGCCTTTTCTCGATCGGTTGTTCGTAAAATTTTCTGCTCACACTGAAAGCCTCGTCGAACTGCTGCACACAGACGCAGGTATTGATAGCTTCAAAGAAACCAAATCTCTCGAAAGCGTATTTAAGCTGGCTGATCACTGAAGCCCGTTTCGCAGGTTCTTCCACATCAGTGAAGTCGATGACGGGAATCTGAGTGTGGTTGTAGGCTGTTGGATTCGGAGTTGGAAATCGAGCTGCCATTTTGTTGGTCTTGTATGTGACAGCTGAATATTAGGTGACAGCACAAGCAAGATGGAGCTCGTCCTCAACTTCCTGAACGTTTGGAGTACTGCCGTAGCTGGTATTCTGCTGCTAGTGTCTTCTAGAAATCTCAGATTGCTATATCAAATTGCGAGGTTCTCCTTCGGCAGTAGTATTCACTTCAGCTGAAGGCTGTGAGAAGTAGATGATTCTGAGTGATATACTGTTACAGCTTCCGTATTTATACTCATCATGCAATAGCAAAGCCAAAGACCATGCTACATCAAGAGTGTAAAGTCATTGTGACCGGTATGTTCTGGACAATTTTGGGTATTTCAGCTCTCGAGTTTGTTTATGTGAAAAAAGTATGGTAAACCTGGAAAAACCTTGATCGGCAGGCCAGCGTTCAAACTGAGGCAAATCTGCCGTCGAACATATCTAAGAGAGGAGGAGAGTGGTAACTTTCACACTTTTTAATCAGAGTAGCAAATAAAAGAGGATATTCTTAGCAAGAGCGAGAACTTCATGCACATTACAGTATTCACATAGTACGCGCGATTTCCAGTAATGGAGTAATTTTTCACCAGTCAGCACCTAGATTTTAGTTTGTATGGTGCTTACATCAGCATCGCCTCATCGTAGAGATCAACGCCAGCGTGGGTTAGCCAATCTCGGAGATTTCAGTCAATTAGGGATTTCTAATGCAGATTTCGTGGTTTTATTTTACGGTGCACACGGATTCACTGGAAATATAGACGAAAACCTTCCAAATCATTCACAGACTGAAGGAATCGGATCCACTCATCCTGGTCATCTAGTTACATTATCTCATCTATCAATATAACATCCTGGCTCTCCACCTAACTTAAGCATGTCCGATCTCTCTTATTATCCATGAAGGCTTATAACCTAGCATGCTGATTCTTTCACATAATTGTATCTCATCACATGAACATGCCATTTGTTGATCAACTCCTAAACAACCATACATGCAAGAATAGCGATTATTCATAAACAAAACGTAGCGTTCGCAATTAGTGTAATATGAAAACCTTCAACTGAGCTTGAGATTTGCTCTCTTTATTCTTAACAAACCAATGGAACAAACTTCATGAGGGAGATGACTGTCTGAAGGCCAAGATCAATCTTGAAAATCTTCAATTGAGCTTGAGATTTCCTATATCCCCAATCTTGACATATAGATTCGAGTAATACATCAATAGTGTATTTGCTCTCTCTACTCTCATCAATAAAAGATAACTTTGGGGGATATGACAGTCTCAAGGCTAAGATTAAGCTTTTGCTTGATTGATGATATACATTGAAACAATTAAACATATCATAAAAAACTACACATGAATCACATCCTTTACTATTCTCAAGTGAACTACATTAAATAGTTTAAAGATTACATATTCTGGACAGTTATAACTCTAACATTCACAAGCTTCCACATCGCGTTGCTTAACAGTTGAGCAGAAAGTATGGTGGACAAAGCATCTTAACATGTGATTGACAGCCATAATAATTCATTTGATGTTTTTTTAAGAGATTTTTAGCAAGCAACTGAAAGACAATGTAGGACAAAACATCATAATAAGATTGTAGTTTTTTATTATGGCTGTCAATTACATGTTAAGATGCTTTGTCCACCATTCTTTTTTTGTGCTTATTGAATGTTGAGTAGAGCTAGAAAGTTAAAAAATACCAATTGAGCACTGCATTGTTGGATATGAGTTGCATCCACTGATGATACAAGTTTGATTTTGTGTTGAGTGCATCTTCGGTCATTGGATTATTTGACTCCACACATGTATTTATCAATCTTACACCTTGGATTGAGACAATTCTTTGTTTCCTCCTGTCTTGGTTTTTTAGAGTGCCCTCAAGAGATTGATCTATAAGAATGTCGATAAATTTCTGTACAAGAAAAGATATTGTTGATGTTCTTTCTATGTTATTTCAAAATGTTGCATCTATTGCATAAACTAAGATTCCTAAATCGATGTCTTAGGATTTAGGAATTAGTAGATTGATAATGTTAGCAATGGGCAAGAACATCCAAGAGTAAGATTATCACCTTAAGAAAGTTTTTCCCGTAATTGAAATTTTTTAATGCTTTGTCAATTCTATAATTTTTTTCATCTCTATTTATCTTTTTAGAGCACATATTTGCATAGAATCTTCCCAGTGCTTTTGTCCACAGTCGTGCATCCCACTTCTTTGGCTGCGCTCTGCTTCCTATTGTTAGAATCGCTTTCCCTCGACGTACTTTGTCGCAGAGTTTTGGATAGATGTAATCGCACCACAACGACAGAAATGCTCCGCCTAAGTTCCTCAACCTCAATAAAGTCCAATCCATCATCAAGATGAGTGGCCGAATTTTCTACATCGATATATTTTGCATTGTCGATACTCTCATGCTTCTTCATTTCGATATTGAGTGAACTCTACTTAAGCGCCTTCATGTCTGTGCAAGTTCTTGGCATACTCCTTTGCACTCCACCTCGAGGTTTCTTTGATCCGCCGATCGATGCCATCTGGTTGGTGGATCGAAAAAACTTTCTAACAATATTCATACACGCCTAATTTTATCATATTCAGACAAATATACTTCTAAGTTCTCAGAATATAACATTTTATTCCACAAAAACAAAAAAATTTCTAGTAGTCCTACGAACTATGCTCCTACATGAATCAATTCAACCCACAATTTTGACGAAGTTCAAGGGATGAATCACTTCAGAACATTAGATTTGAGGATCGCGTATAATCAGATTCTTATTGCTTATAAAGATGTTCACAAGATAACTTTTTGTACTATGTATGATCACTTTGAGTTTTTAGTGATACCTTTTGGTCTCACTAATGTGGTAGTTGCGTTAGTGAAACCAAAAGGTATCACTAAGGCACTTGCCACATTCATTGGATTGATGAACTATATTTTTTGTCCTTATTTACAGAAATCTATTATTATTTTGTAAATGATATTTTGGTGTATAGTAAAATCTTAGAAGATTATAGGTGATATTTACAATAGGTTATTTAAATTTTTGAGAGAATGAGTTATACGCCAAAGCTTCAAAATGTGAGTTTTGATCAATGGTAGCTTCTATATGTTTGCTATAGAGTGTGCAAAGCGTTGATGGACTGAAAGTTATGATGGTAATCTAAAAATAGAGTTGATTCAAAGTTGAGGTGATCAATTTTGAATTCTTATATTTTCTATTTAGTGCTTAAATTCAAATGAAGAATTTTGGAGGATGAAATTGGTGTTGAAAATTGACAAAATGGGTCGATGCTCATAGTTATCTTGGGGCAAAAAAAGATATTGGTTGAAAAAGATTTTAAAAACAAGTGCTTGAAGTTTCAAAATTTTTGGATCGAAAATAAGATTGGCTATAGTATTATCATATGGTGTCCGTTTGATTTGAAAGGATGGCAATGGTCTTGATGCAACACCTTCATCACTTTGTCCATATGGTCCACACTATCCCACATATCTACTATAACCACTCATGAGTTGTGTTGTAGACTAGTAATGTGAAGGAGTTGACAAAGTCAGTGAATCCTTGCTAAACCCAGTTGTCATCACTCTCTCTTTTTGTATGTTGAGCTCAATATGCTTAGCAAGAAAAAATACAATGGTTGATGTAGGCAATGTTTTATGTAGTAATGTGGCATCTCTCACTCTATGTCTCAACTCCTTGTCCAATATCCCATATCAATATTACACAGCTTGTGCCTATATCAACCCATGGGTAACATTGATCAACCGATGCATAAAAACATATTTGAGTATACGTCTTTAAAAGATCCTCCCTAGTCTTCAGTTGAATCTCCTACATGCCTCGTAGCTTGTCAGTCTTCATCCCTTGGTATTGTCTCCTCAACCGTGCAAATATCTCTAGAATAGGGTTAAAGGTTGGGACCTCTGAACTCTTGCCAACTCTACTAGCTCCAGCTGTTTCATCAACACCAGGTATAATAAATGAACTTGCACCACCAAACACTATATCCGAAGAAATAGAGATATGGTTTAAAGACCAATATTGTCTCGAGAAATCAATCTCCTAATGGTGTTCACGTCAAAACTAATGATAATCATCCATCAGCGGACCCTTCAAATGCTGAAATAATCTCTTTCAAACCATAAACATACTAAACAACGTAGAGTTACGCATCCGTTGTAAATCACACCATGAGAAAAATTTATGTATGAAGTCATCTAATTCAACGGTACCAACTATATATGAATATCGTCTAGGATCCTTGGTGGCTTTATAGATATTGTCCATGATGTCCAACATCGGTATGGGTACACACTCCAAGATATCATTAAGCTTAGCTCCGTTACTCTATGACACCAAATCAGAGTCTTCTATGAGCCGCAAAGGACAAGGTTGGTATTGCACTCGGCTACAGATGCACCCACTTCTAATCCTAACAATCTCTCATCTGGAACCTCCAAAAAACTACATTGTGACATCAATGTATCACCTTCGTAATGGTACAAAAATATGTTTCCAACTAAAACTAGAAACTACAACGGAAGGTACTGAGGCACCTTAAGGTGCTAGCACAAAAGCAACCTAGAAACTGCCATCACCACATACCATGCATCTTATCCATAGGTCTGTAAGTAATGTCTCACTAAGGAAAAACATGGATAGTCTGATTGGTCAGCAAATCTAGCATCACTATTGGCACCACATAGGAGCACTAACACTCCAAACAACAAAACAACAACATAAACAAACTTGATGCATAAATAGGAAGCAAAGATGGAAGTATATCAATCACATAAAATATAAATAACAATATTCGATTGTAAAAACATACATCAAAGAGGTCAAACCAATCCAACCGGACTGACATAGCCTAATAAGGGTATTTAAAAACACTCAAACTCAATTTTGGAGCCTTTCTGCTCTCCTAATCGATAATCTGATGTTTGTAAATCAATTATTTATGACATTGTCTTTTTTCAATTCTCTACGTAATATTATTTTTTTTGTGAAAACAAATACTGTTTAAACTTCTGTTAGATTTTGAAAATCTTCAACTCTCATTTCAAACCCCTAAACGTCAATGTTTTGCAATTTTGACATTGTCAACCTTGTGACTACGTCTCTTCTCTGGCACAAAAAAGAACTTTACATCTTCTATCACCCCCATTTCTTATACAAGCTTATATGAAAGCTTGCACAATGGGCTCTTATCCTACAAGAGTATGATTTCATGGTTCTACGTAGACCTAAAGTGATGAACCGTGATGCGAATGGGTTAAGTCGAAATCCATATACAAATCAAGTTGAAAAAATTGGGGCTCGATGACATGGTGATATTGATGAGGAGATGATGCCGGGTTGGAATGCATCTGCCTTTTCATGTATGTTGGTGCTTGAGAGCTATGTGATATCTCTCTTTGGTTAGAGAGAGGATATGTTATCCTTGGACGCTGAGACTAAAGATGGTTTAATGATAAGCCGAGATATTCATGACAACATGATGGTGTTGGAGTTTCTTTATACATGGATTTTGGTGGGTATTTTGAGTGCCAAGAAGTGGAGTTGAGTGTTATAAAGAGCTTGATGATTCATATGTGAAGGTAGACACTTTCTTTGAGTATGGGGAGATGGTAGCGTTTATATTGTGCTACTTTCATCTTACAGAGCACAGTTGGTTAGACATGTTCATGAGTTAGGTCATTTTAGAGTGAAGTGGACATATAGCTTACTTCAAAGTCACTATTAGTGGAGAGATATGCAAACTAAGGTATAATATTTTGTGGCCAAATGTATGATATGTGATCATGTTTGAGAATCATTCAATGCCCCTACACCACAATTACATACTCCATTGATTATGTGACTTGGTTATTGTTAGAGCTTGGATTTAACAAGACCTCTACCATTGACTATACAACATAATCGATATATGTTGTTCATGATGGAGCATTTCTCCAATTGTATTGAATTGATGCCATTGACTGAGAACAACTTATGTGTTCTAAGCTTTGGTGCTTAGCCAATTTGATGCATCATTGGAAATATTGACAAGTCACGGTAGTGAATTTTTGGACAAGTTTTAGGCTTTGTGTGATCGGACGTTGACGGATCCACCTCAAGGGATCATCTTGAGGCTGATGATCTTGAGAGTTGTTCATACGGTGAAGAGAGAACTAAAAAAATTTGGCTTGAAGAAAGGACATCCAACTATCATGGTTGGCCATGAGTTATCGATTTAGCTAGCAAGTATCTCTAATGTTATTCTCATTTTTTTCACTCAATCTCACTCATTTTCTCTCATTTCATCTCTCATCGTACTTTTCATTATATGGCAGAGATCCAAATTTGCATGCAACCTAGGTTAAGATGTGTTTTCAAAGGGCATAACTCTTCCGTTGGATAATGCCCATGACATTTAAGAACCTAGCTATTGCTCAACATAGAGACACTTTGCGTTATACTACCATCCGAGGAGGTGGATATCAACCTTCAATTCATAGATTTTATATCGATGATTACATTTACTTGCAATAGAGTGCATCCACCATATTGGATGTTATGAATAATTGTACGATTCTAGGAGTACATGAGGTTCTAGCTTCTAGAGTTTTGATATTAGGGGGTCGTGATTGTGTGATTTGGAAATATCATGTGCGAAAATTGTGCGCCAAGTCACCTTCTAACCATTGATGCTACTATGAATCCAAGCTTGGCAGTTGTGCAATTAGGCTTGAGATGTATGTTATGTGGATCAGTTGATAAAGCAGCAAGTATGTTGATTTGTGATTCTTATTTGAGGGCATAGCATATGTCATGTTTAAGACTTCCTCTCAATACGATACCCAGTGGGCAGTGGAGATATCCTCGATGCGATTAGCGGACAAGCTAAATATACCGTAACATGGTATGGATTTCCTCCATCATCATGCTATATATATGCATGACAAATATCATGACTAATATAGCAACATCCTTAGTTAGGTAGGTATGCACATTGTGCAGTTAGTGTAATTTCCATTGGAACTGTCGTTAGGCCCGACAGCGCTGTTAGGAGACCTAGGGCTCAAGGGGTAGAGTTAAGATTAGGGCTCATTGGGGTGCAATTTTTCAAAGTTGAGCCCTTGAGATTGTGACTATGGTGGAGACTAGCTAGTGCGAGAACCTAGAGTCTTTGAAGCATAACGTGGATTTGGCTCGACTGTAATCTCTCTTTTATATTATAGTTATAAGTGGAGTGTCCTTTTGGACATTTTCAGCATAGAAAAGATAATTGTGGTACACTTGTAATAGTGTATGACAATCTATGTAGTGTGATATTTGATATGACATTGATGCTTGTTGTCATGTGATATGTATGTGCACAACATCAATCCAAACAATAAGAACTTCCATTGATAGAATACATAATGAACATGCAAATAAATGACCCAAAAACGTCATCTTGGCTTTATGCTCTTCTCAAATTTGTAGTTGATGATATTTAACTCTCATTTAAATGTCTCAAATCCAATGTATTAAAAATCTTTGCATACCCAATCGTATCAAAAATCTCCTCAAGTATATGCATAGCATATCAATCATATTTTCTCTATCAATTGAAAGATCTTTAATCACCACATATACATCTCTTTATATAATTGTCATATTTATCTTTCTTGACTGACATCACCACAATAAAGGTATACTCTCTATATGATATGTCCACTAATCTAGCCTCAAGTAAGTCTTGACATCTACTTGGATCAAATCTCTCTCCATATCATTGTATGGATAGGGTGGACGGAAGTCTTGTGACTTAGTTTTCTAGTCAATCCGTATACTAGGTACCTTCAAACAGCATAAATCCTACATATTGAAGGCAAAACAAGTTTTGAATCTCTTCAAAAACATCCACATCTAACGTATTTCTCTCCTATCACTTTGAGATCAATCTCAATATTTCAAATCTTCTCTACATCAATACTAGAGATAGAAGATGTAGAATCTAGGTACTAAACGACAACCTCTTGATCAGAAAGTATTTTCTGTTATCTCATATCATGTTTGACTAGCTCAGGGTGAACAACTCCAATCGTACTAGTTGTAACCTCTTCAAGTGCATCATAAAGCTCCGTAGTGATAACAAATACTTGCTCCATATAAAACAACTCGAACCATACTTAAGGATGACTTTACTTCTCCTTTTCTAACATCTCATAAGATCATGAATGAGATCTTAGGCACTTCTCGCCATCAGCTTTTTCCTCCACCGTCTTGGTAGGTAAAGAACTTACCAATGGTCTTATAATCACATATGTGGACTGCATGCATCTGTGCTCAGCCAATCCAAGGCTCACAATCTATGTCAAATACTTTAGATCCAAAGCTTGATCCAACACTCAACGTTGTGATGCGTCTAACAATGTGGATACTATTATAGTACAAGTACAAAAGCCCATAGCTCGCTCTCTCTCATCATCGTGGGATTCCATCAACCGCTACAAGTGAAAATTCCATAGAAATTTAGGTCTTCCCTCTTTGTAGGCATGGGAAGCTAGATAACTCAACAATGTGGGTAATGTAGCTCTTGGATACCCCACAAGATTCACCACTACCAAAGGTGACCAGTCAGAATAAAGTGCTACCTTGGAGTGTCTAGTCACGTCCAAAATACTCTCCACTGTGAGATGTGATGGCCTCAACATTCAGTCACATTCTTGTAATAAAGTACCCCTTGGAAGAAGGTTTGTCCATCATATATGTGCACAATATGCACAAGATCTTACTCTTGGTGCATACAACAATACGGCTAGTCCAATCCATGACCATCATCACTTCACCATGTGGATCATCCAACAAGGAAATATTCTCCAAAATGTATACTGGTGAATAGTTCTAATATGACTGAAGAGATCGTAACATATGTAACGTCTTCCAAAACATGCAAGAAAGTGAATCTTATAATCTATGACCCTTACCAACTAGTGTTTGTCCCTTACATGGTCATCAAGGAATAATCAAATGTATGATGTCATGCGAAGTAAGGTCTTGCATCCCCAACAATGAAATATTTGACTACAAGGCCTACTAATATGCTTGAAATGCCGACAATGGTAGAAGATTTAGAGATTATCGCACCAATTGTGCCACATGGCGTAATGAAACATGCATTGTAATCTCATCTTGCTCCAAATATAAGTATCAATGTACTTCTATGTGAGACATCAAAATAGAAGCCAAACTTATGTTGATCACTCATATGCCCTACCTAAGATATCAAAAGTGGAAATAACTTCTTATATGTCTTCCATCTCTAGAGCACATGACTCACTCCACGCCTAATGTTTCAGCTGATTTGATAACTGTTGTGCCTGCATGTATGAAGTACCTAGTGATTCATTCAACATGGATGTCATTACTTCATTAAGACTTAACATAATAATAACATGAAGTATCTAGTGATTCATCCAACATGGATGACACTACTTCACTAATACTTGATATGATGATAACATCCTCTAGATATGGACTATCATGTGTATCCATGTTTCACTCCAACGAATCATCATGCCAAGAAACACCAGCAGTAACTCAAATCTCTTATACTCTCAAAAAGTCCACAAGGACACTCTGCTCATAACTATAGCACAAAAGAGATATTACAATCTAGCCAAACCTACTTTGAGCTTCAAAGATTCTAGGTTCCCATACTAGCTATTATCCACCATAGCCACACTCTTAAAGTCTCAATTTTGAAAACTGCATTTTAAGGAGCCCAAATGTGAATTCTACCCCTTGAGCCCTATGACTTCTAATGGCAATATTGGCCCTAACAGCAAGTCCATAGCAAACGACTCTAATTACAATATTTACTTTAATTGATCTATCTACTCCTCCACCTAACTAAGTATGCTTCTACATGAGTAGTGACAAAGTAGATTGGTCATATAAGTCTACAATTTATAAATTTTACACATATAAACAAAGTAATAAATAGATATGGGAGGTACATGATCCCATGTATACAACATATTATTATAATCACCTTAAAATAATATATATATATAAAATATTTCTTAGTGAATTTATCACAATTGGCGTTCATAATTTTGAAATTTTATATGTTTTTCATTCGGAAATAAATATTGTTTGGTACCATAATGTAATGACAAAATTTGATGTAGTATAAGTATTGTGGTTTGACAAACAAGCCTCAACCAAAAAATCAAAAATTCTTAATGATCAAAGGAGAAAGTTATGTATTTAATTACCACATCATCTTTATGATCTAAGATTTTAGTATTGGATGTAGTCTTTTCATCCATTGGTGCATTCATAATTATATAATAAGATCAATTATAGATTCATTTTGAGATTGGTAAATAATATATTTCTTTTTTTGAAATATTAAAAAAATCATGTTTATTAAAACATATATCCATCGGTCATATTATTGTTTTTTTTACAACAAGAATGTTAGGTCCAATTATATGTAATCCATATCTAAATTATGTGTGTGAGCAACATAGTTTTTTAAAATCTTTGCATTGAAATTTTATGATAATTTAGATTGGTATTGAATAATTTAGCTGATCACTCCATGTTCAAAAATATATACAATAGATTTAATAAAATTTGATTTGATGACATGTAGATAAAATGTCAAAAAAATACTTTGTAATATTTTAAAATTATAATGTAAAATTTATTTATTTGAATTTACAAACTATCACAATGCAATGGTTGTTTATATTTATGTTAGGTTGTATATTTTAAAAATTATTATTTAAAAATATGAAATGAAAATAATATTAAATTATTACATGTTGGAATTGAAATTTATCCTGTAATTATTTTTTTCATGATTAATTTTGTCATTTTTATTTTCACCTTCAAACTGCAACTTAAAAGAGTTAAAATGGATGATAATTCAAGATATGTTTCCAATGGATCATGAAATATATGCCAAATTTTATGAAAATTTCAAAACAAATTTATAAATTTTTGTTACATCTAGACCTTTCAAATTAGTTTTTTGTTTGAAATATGATACTTAATCATATGCATACATTTTCACGAAATCTGCCTTATTTACAAATTATATACACTTAATTAATAGACTTGAATCTTTTTAATTATAATATTGATTAGTTATATAAACATATCAATGTTTTTGATTTGTTGTCTCTATTCATTGTCATGTTTGACAAATCCCATGCATTCAAATCATTTAATTTGAATTTTATTCTTAAAAATAAATAAATAAATTTTTTTTTATCAAAATGTTAGTCAAATTTTTTCAATCATAGTAACACATTGAGTTGTTAAGTTTTTATAAACATATCAAACAACCAATATCTTACATCATATCATATTGTTTCAAAAATATGAAATAAAATAACATTTATCTCAAAATTTATTTTTATAAATACTAGATGTTTTTTTTAATAAATTTTATGATTTTTGTATGTATATTTTTATATTTATTATTTTTTTAACAAAATAAAATCAAAAAAAATATTTTAGAATATAAACACACCTATTTCAATTCACAATTAAAAAAGCAAAATAGAACTTTGATTAGGATTTGAAAGTTTCAAGGTATTAAAGGTTTAAATATAAAAGATTGTTGAAATTAACAAATTTTTTGTAATGAATATATGATTTTTGATACCATATAAAAAAAATTCGTGAAAATAAATATTTTATTATTATTTTGGCCTTTGTAAATCTAATTTGTGTGAGTTTACATGTATTCTACATAAAATACTTTTGATGCAAACATCTAAAAAACAGTTGTTACAAAGCTGTAATGATTTACTACAATCATTTCATATCATGCGTGACAACTAGAGGTTTGATGTATTACAATTGTAATTTGTTATTAACTATGGTCTAGATTTTGAACACAATGGACCATGCAAAATAATTTACATATCAGCATGTGATATAATAGTCAGCAAAATTAATGGAATGGATGAGGATGAAACTTGATTTTATTTTGAATTATTTTAACATTTATGGCACATTCACTCATCAATCTAAATTTTTTTTGTGTGAAACATGAATTTATTTTCGATATTTATTGTCTTGAAAAATAATCAAATATAACTAATACAATAAATTGGATATGCAAATGCCTTGAAAGTTCTTAAAAAAAAAATTGTAAATTTTTTAGAAAAAATTTATTATTGTTCTCATTTTTTTTGCACAACTTTGAGTTTGCATGATAGTTTGAAAAAAATCAATCATTTTATTATAAAATCAAAGAAATGAACGTTCATGGGTTCTCATAGTTGATGTTTTTTTTCTGACATTTTCATATTACTTTTCATTTTAGCAAATCCACAAATAGAAATTCATGTATAATAACTTTAACTTCAATTGATTTATAGATTAAAACATGTGACAATGAATACATATCTGAATTTTTTAAGTGTTTGAGTGTCATACATGAAAAAATAATTTTTGGAAAAATATGAGTTAGAAAGACAAATCAATACTCTTAAAAAAAATTCTAAATTATTTATGAATCTTCACGTAAACAATTGCGCACATTCAACGATTTATTCAAAACATTTGTTATTCTTTCCATATATTCTAATCTTCAAAGTGGCAAATTGGAAGTAATTACGAGAAAGTATGTCATAAATTTGTACATGCAATTGAACATCAACTTCACAGTTTGATTACTATTCACATTGTGAACAACATGGACTGTTGATACAGTACCATATTTCTACACGGGAACATGACAAAAAGCCTCAATGCAACGGGGCTAAACATGTTCTGTTCCATGCTGTGGAGTATGGGGAAGTATAAGCTGTTACTTCAGGAAACAGATGACTTTGCTATTTCAAGCTGGTCGTTCTTTCCGAGTGCACGCAAAGAACACAACCTTGACTTCCACCTGTATCCTTTTGTTTTAAAAAAGCTGAAACTGGACAAGTCTTTTAGACTGTCTGCTTCTGTTCGTACACCATACTAGCTTGTTGGTCCATGATTTTATGCGTCACCGTCTCCAGACAGTGTGCACACTGAGTATTCTTTTCTCTTCTCTCTACATCAGAGGAAGTGTTACATTAAATAAACTAAACTATCAATTCACAGGTCATATACCAAGTCAATCAGACTGAAGCTTGTCGACATTTGAAGGCCGGTCGTCAGATGGTTACCCTTGATTACACGCAGAGACAGCATGTACGACTGATCAACAGTCGAAGCGATTTCCATAATGCATGCAAATTTTGATTCAACAACATCCTCTTACATGCAGGAAGTTGCTGAATCATAATTATTATGATTGAAAAACTTCCTGCTTATAACCAGTGGTCCTTGAAAGTCCATGAACTCCATGTTATCCTGAATGCCGAACGGTATCCCCAGTTCACAAACACGTGCTGTAATTTAACACGCCAATCTGCGCTCAAATTTTTCTTTAGGATAGTACAGGCAAGTACGCAGCGTGAGTTTCTATCAATTGTCAGCTGCAATTTATAATCACCGCTGGCTGATTCTCTGAAGGGTAGGCTTGGATCAAGGTGTTCACGAGATCAGATTAATATCCACTCCTTGGAGTATACCACGAGTGCGGCGTCGAGTATGTTCTGAGCTGTCAGTTTAAACTTATCATCCCCTCGTGCTGACTTGCTGAGGGTGAAGCTTATCATAACCTTGAAATTCAGACAATAATAAATCTGCACTTCAAGACTAATCTGGGTATTCTTTAACTCTCCCAGGTGATAAGCTATAATGTTAATAATGTCACATTGTGCTATCCTATCGCGGAGAAGAACTTTGAGAGAAGCGCATCATCATGATTGCCCTGACAAGCGATAATAATCACATTATGTTACATTGCTCTATCATGGGAAGAACGTCGAGAGAAGCGCATCGTCAACACCATGATATGCTATAATTATTACAGTGCGTTTATCACGTTCTACTATCATGGAAAGAACTTCTTGCCAAATTGAGAATAGTTTGAATACAGCTATCCAGCAGCCTTTGGACGTCTTGTCAAAACAATGAAGATGGGATGTCAATTACTCTATGTTAATAATGTTAACGTGGTCATATCGAAGCTTCCATTTCCCAAATCCTTCACAATCCTAGTTTCAACTTAATGAATCATGTATGTGACATGGTACTTTCCGACTTTCATACTCTTCTGTGAAAGTTCATCCGTCGCACTATATTCTAACAGTTTTGGAAGGAAAACAACATGTAGCTTAGAGTATTTCCAGAATGGTGTCTTAAAAAGGTACCCTCTCAGATTGCATGCCTCTGCTAGGATTTGCAGTACTTGGACTATTCTATTCACAGCATGAATCTTCCCTTAAGTCTGCCACTGACATCAGTAGTCCAGAAGTTTTTCATTCTCTGCTCCAGATCAGATATTGTGTTGAACTGAATAACATCGGCCAGGATGCGATGATATCTGTCAGCTCGTTCTTACATGTATGAAGATGCATCCAAACTGGGCTGTACAGCGTGCAAAGTAATTTTGATATCTGTATATAGTTGCTTGGGATTCAATTAACCAGAGGTTAGACATTGTTTAAAACGATTTCATAGCCTAATGCAAAGCTATGAAATCTTTTTCATGTTCAAATAGAAAGACAAAGGTTTCCTGTCCTGCAAAAACACAAGAACTTGTTTACAACTATTCTAAACAATGCATTCTTCTTGAGTTCAACTAAACGTTAAGCTTTAAACTACCTTCTTCTATATGTTTTACTTATGTCTTCTCTCTCATACCATTCCCGGCTGCAGAAAAGCTCATCTCACTGGCGAGTTTTAGAGTTTCTCACAGCCTAGAACCACAATTGTTCAATCCCATATATTATTTGTTCATACACGCTAATTTTCTCAAATGGCGACTTTATACATCTCTTCTCGTGCTACATTTCAGTTTACATGTAAGATCATAGCTACTTACATCTACTAAGGCTTGGTCGTTTCTAGTTACGAGGCACCATTGTGCTCAGAGCATCTGAATCTGTTGTCTTCATATGTGGTACTTCTCCGCCGTTTTACTCTTCCTTTTGTCAACACTCGTGCCTTTCTGTTACAGCTTGGGCCCATGTTGAATATGAAGTGCCCAGTTGAGAGCTGCCGTCAACCTCCTGGGAGCTGGTTCAGGTTCCTGCAATATCTCTTTTGATAAGAAATTACTTACGAAATGGGGGAAACGCAATACTATGTGCTTGGTTTCTAGAAGTCAACTGGGTGGAAAATGTCTGATTCTTTCAGCTGTAAACAACTGCAATTTGGTGATAGTTCAGTGATTGAAATCAGAAGCTGAAGTAATATGATTGAAGTAAAAACTTCTACAAAAAAGCGAATGGATACTTGTTGATGATTCTCATGAACCATAGATTCTGGTTTATAATCTATTCATCTATTCATTCATGACGGCAGTTTTTCACGTGAGATACCAGAAATGTTTTTTTTTGCTGACCAGACTAAATTTATTTTGTATCTTTGTTCCTTGATCTTGTTCTCCCGATATTATGCATCATGCAAGGTCCTCGAAGTACAGCTTCAACATTGTCAATACAGTTGCGTAGAGAACCGGTACTTGTAAAGTTTACAGGACATACGAGATTCAACTATTCAGCACTGGAGTATTGACACTCCTGATAACGGTAGTAGTCAAGCAAAATATAGAATCTGGAATGCAGTTGAGGATTCTGCTAAGTATATGCGTTCATCAGAGTACTCTACATCTTCTCAATATTCATTTGAGCTCCGAGTCTTCGAGTTTCAAAACCGCGTAACTCTTCTCGACCCTTATATAACAGAAATTAAAACCTACGCTTACAGACGTACCTGTGAACATAATTAGCGTCAGCGCTGTAATCAAGATCCAAGAACACTTTCCACCACGCCGATTTCAGAGTGCTGGAAGGAATTGTGAAAATTGATTATATGCGTTCTATTGCTTGCTTATTGTCATGTTACGATTAGTATTTTGTCATTCATTTATAGTACCTCAAGATTGACCTTTTCAGTGGAAAGGTTAATTCACCCACTAATACCGTGTTCAACGAGCTTCGCAATAGCCACTCCTAAAATACATTTATTTTGCGAATCAAGCAGGTGTTGATCATGAATCATGGGCCATAATTCATGGCAGTAAAATTGTATTTATTTTCAATGCGGATATGTATATATGTTGAAAACATTTAAACTAGTTAAATATTGTTCAGTTGTTCACATTTATTTTATTATATATATATAATTTATTTTTTCATTCAGACTGAAAATTGTAATTTCGAGTAGAAGAAAGAATACCCAACGGATCTTATTGAATTGTTCATTTTGAATCATCTTTTGGTTATAAATCTACTTATCTTAATGTGATATATTCGCCTTATTAGGAAAATCGTCACGTTCAGTTCAAAACTGCCAAGAATATCACATATGTCATAATATTTGACTTTCCATAAACTTACTTCAACATCCAATAATACATTCATGCAAAGTGAAATCACACATAATAATATTTATGCAAACAAACTAGCAAAGAACGCATGATGAGAGAGATTGTTTTAGCTCATTTGTTTGCATTAATCTCGATATCTATCAAAATGCTAAAAGAAAATTATTTCATTTCACATCAAACTATTCATCTTGATCACTCTAAAACTAATCCAAATATTCTAGACTTATTTCCAAATATATTTTAGGATCTAAATTTTATTTTTCAAATCATCATGATATATCAAAAATATTTATAATTTTTTATTTCATCTCGTTTTTCTTTTTGTGATTTTTTCTACCCTACAATTTAAAGTTTTTTTTAAAATATTTCAAATTGAAATCTCAAAAGAATTGTATAAATTGTTTTTATTGTTCCAAATTTCATGATAAATGAAAATTAAAAATGATTTTTTTATCATGAAAGTATCTGCAAGTTGCTTCTTGACATCCACAAATATCTTCATGTTGAACCGTTGATGTCATTATGCATATCGAATTTATAGTTTGGAGAAATCCTTGTGAGTTTCCAAATACATCAATGGTTTGTGGTTGATTTCTATCACAAACTCTTTGTCTCCCAACTAGTGCTTGCAATGTTTGCTAGTCAAAACAATGGCTAACTCCTCTCGTTCAGTTGTGTAATAGTTTTGCTAGATTGCCATCAACTTTTGGGAGAAAAAGTCAATCGGATGTCGACCATCTTTCCATTCTTGTTGAATAATTTTATCCACTGTTGTACCTAATGCATCAATAGCCAATTTGATAGGTTAATTAAGATCATAGCACTTGACAATAGATGCGACCAAGAGAACATATTTCAATACTTGAAAGGTTAACTTTTATGTGATTTTCCTCTCCATTTTGGATCCTTTCGTAGCATAGATGTTAAGCATTGGGCAAGATGGACAAAATTTTTAACAAATCTATGATAAAATTTGATAAGACCTAAAAAACTCTTCAATTGAGTTTGATCCTCTAATGCTATCCATTTTTGTATGGCTTCTATCTTTTCACTCATCACTTGGATTGCCTCTGTTGTGACTTGATGACTTGATGGCCTCAATAATCTACTTCTGACTAGCCAAATTCACACTTTGAAGCTTTGGCATATAATTCATTCTCTTGAAAAACTTGAAATACCTCTCATAAATATCACCTGTGATCTTCTAAAGTTGTATTATATACCAAAATATCATCCAAAAAGACAGTAACAGATTTGTCTAAATAAGGACGAAAAATATCATTCATTCATCCCATGAATGTGGCATGTGCGTTAGTGAGGAATTTGGTTGTATCCGCTCTTGAAATCTAATTTAATGAAGTTCTTTGTCCCTTGAAGTTTGTCAAACAAATCATCCATTCGAGGTAATGAATATTTATTTTTCAATGTTTGTTGATTCAACCCACAATGATCAATGCACAATCTCATACTCCCATCCTTTTTCTTTGCTAACAGCACATGGGCCCCATAAGATGAAATATTTGATTGTATGAACCCCTTTCTTAACATCTAATTCACTTGACCTTTACATTCTTTCAACTCATTTGGAACCAAACTATAGGGAGCTTTGCAAGTTTGAGTGCTACCAGGTATCACCTCGATCTTATAATCTACACGACTCTTAGGTGACAATCCTACATGTAGATCATTTGAGAATACATCCTTATACTCCGTTATAATATTGCTTAATTAGTCCGGAATGTAAAGATTGTCCTTTGAACCAACAACATCTGTTATAAATCCCAAGAAACATACATCACTTCTATAAATGTATGACAAAAATTTAACAATAACACAAGTTGAACAATAATTTTGAGACATTTTATATGAAATATTTCAAATATTGGCAAATATTATCTGTAGTCTTCAAGTGAGTATTGTAGAACATTTGACTGTAACACCTGGTTAATACATTGATTAACTTATTTGATTATTAATATTTGGTTATTAAAATGTACATTGATAAAATGCTTGGGTTTGAGGTGAGAATAAAATTTTATTCTTAAAATGAAAAATGATAAAATCATGGAGTTTTGAGCTGAAAAAAAAATTCAATGAGGGGGAAAGTATTAGAAGTCAACCTAGAGCTCCTAGATGCAAGTCGTACTTATTGCAAAAAGAATTGGACTCGAAACCTCCTGTCCCTTTTTGAGAAACAAGTATCAGATATTGCAATGAACTCATGTGATATAAAGTGAAGTTCACACACAAATGAAGAATATCTCTATTATTGCATACAAACTCAATTAAGTATCTACACTTAAAAAAAAAATTGTCAAAAGGTGTATACACACTTCATCTATGTATAGTGATTTCATCTATATATAAACTAAATTAGCATCCCTTAATTAGTGTATATGACATTTTATCCCTTATTAGAGTACATCCCTCGGAATTGGTGTATACCGCAACTTGTAACAAGTCATCCAAACTTTGGTAAATACAAGATGGGGACAATGGTCTTTCAATGGTTCGGACCGTCTTATTCCCCTCCCGAGCAGAATAGGGATGCAGATGTAAGGCCGTGTTCTTGAGATGACGAGATTTATGATTCGGCCGCACAAACAAAGTGGTGAATTTGCTGTCTGTCATGCCTTCTCGCGTTGTCGTTGGAGCTTATGTACTAACTTGTCATCTTTCTTAGCCTTTATAATCCAAATGCGGGAGTCTTGTAGTTGGCGAGTCAAGCATTGTTACACGTATTTTTCAATTTTGTTGCATCATTCCACATTCACTTGCAGTGACTAGTTACTCCACAAGTTGGTAGCTGGTTGATGATCTCTCCATCGCTATGACATTCAAGTTTGAGGTTATGTACAACATCCTTGAGCTCTTCCAAGTCAGCAGCATGCACATGCTTCAGCCAGCAGCTTCTTGGCCTACGCTGTTGTCCTTCCCGTTTTGAAGGCCCTGTCAAAGAGTATCTTGTAGCTGCAAAGTCTCCGTCACCTTGCAAGTAACTTTGTGGTTCTGTTCAGGAAGTAGCTGGATTTGTTTCTTTTTCGTTTAGTCTGCAACTCCTGGTTCTCTGCATGCCACTCTAATGTCTCCCTTACAGCCGCTGCTTTCGCCTTGGCTACTTGTACTTCTGTGATGAATATTTACGCGTTTGCTTCCTTCTCATGTATCTGCCTACTATCTAGTATCCGGTTGTAACTGTTTGACAGATTTATTTCGTCGTAGCCTAGTATCTTCAGGATTTGATTTTGCTGCACTAGGAGCACGTATGCTAGCTGAAGAGCAATCAGTATAACAAAAGGACCCGGTTTGAATAGCAACTGCTTCTTAGTTGGTGCTCTCATCGACTTAGCTAGTATTAAGTATGGAGATTGTCATATGTTCTGCTAAAGACTGATTAGCGTGCTGAGGAAATACTTGAGTTTGTCGACTACTATTCTGCACTCTGCCGACGTACATACGGTCTAGTCGGGCTTGATCGACTCTACTGCGACGGACTGCTTGCATTGTGAAATGTGAACCGCTAAAGCTGGCCGCATGCGGGCATGGCGCAGTGACTTCATCCCATTCATCCTTCTCTTTAGCTCTCAGGAGGTAAGCAGTGTGTCTTCAGCAGAAGTGATCATATTCCCAGTCAGCTACATTGGCGTCACGTGAGATTTAACTTCTGAATATCCCGCTACCGTTCTCCGAGCGAACGACTAGACTAAATGTTCGTGAGTTCTGATCTGCTCTGCTGGGTGTTGAATATTTCATAGATCTACAGCACCACTCTTTTATCAACGGTTTTTCGATTCCTTCTCTCCCAACCAGTACCCCATCTGGGTGGCAAATTCAGATAGACCCTCATGCCAACAGCATATAACATGCTGTTTTAAGTGGAAAACCGAGTAAGTGGTTAACAAATTACAGATCGTGTACCCGCTCCACCAGATTGCAGATACTCTTTTGTCTCGGATCCGGAAAACTACAGTGAGCTTCTCCTCTCAGTACAAAATGACACCCAACAACAAATTGAGCTAAAGCGAGACGAACTTCATTTCAGGCTTTGACAGTTGCGATGGGACGTTGCGAGCTATCATGGCTACGCCTACGGTAAGATTCTTGCAGCGTTGGTCCTCCCACGAGTATGGTACGACTTCGTAATGTATAAGAACTGTACCTCTATATTCCAATTTTATATTTGGTGTTACAACCCAGTGTCGGTCAGTCATATGATAAGGAACCTTTCCTCTCGGATGGTGTGATCGAGTTCAAGCTTTGCTGTTTGATCTGATCGAGTTTATGCAAAGTTTTGTACGAACATGACTTGCGAGTGAATCTTCAAAGTGACCAAAATGAAATGAAATGATTAGCCAGTCCGCATCTGTCCTCTTATCGCTCCCTGGCAGTCATGGTTCTTTGCGCGATGTCGAGGTGGACAACACTCGAGAGCTTAGTTAGGAAACCAGAAATAATGGGAGAAAAGTGCACCAAAAGGAGTGTACCATACATCAAAGCCTCAAAGGAAGTACGGGTAAATTGAGAGTGAGACAAGAATAGCTAAAGAGGAGGAAAAGGGGACTAATTTAAGAGGAAGGAATTCTCTAAAAAAGAAAAGGAGAAAGTCATTGACGAGGAGAAGACAAGTGGGACAACTGGAGCACGAATGTGGTTTTGGAGATGGGAATGACATCAGCACTAATGGACACTTCTCCAGACTCTGGAGGGTAGCAGCAGACGACAGCTGACAGGGACAGTGCGGAACCGGCCACCTTCAGCATTCCAACCGACAGTTTTTAGGAAAACCGATTCCGAGAGGGACTTTCAGAAAAAATGTCACGTATCGGTTCTCTCCAGTACAAGAAAAAACCAACCGGTATAAGCCCGATTGATTAACCCTGATTGCTGTTTAAAAATGAGGCGTAGAAACCGTCCAGCCTGATTTCCACCTACACGTTTGAGATTCTTCTCGGGGAAGAAAAATGAAAATGTTGGATTGTCATTATTACTTGCTAAAATGGTCCAGTGTACTCAAATATGCAATGGGACACTCTAAAATGCTGCAAAAAGCTCTGCGTACAGTGGCGAGGCATGCAAAAAGAAAGTCCATCTGCGCAGGAAAGGGAAAAAACGGCCAGGAAACGGGACGAAAGGAAAAAAACCGGCTGGATATGGGTGGAGAGAAAAAAATCCGTCGCAAATGAATAGGGAAAATAAAACAAACTGCCGAATTTCATGCTCCGGGCAAGATAAACTAGCTTCGGGAAATGGACAGAGAAGAAAAAAGGTTTCTCCGATGCTTACCATGCTGTAAACGGTATCGACCGGGAAATTCACATGGACATATTCTGTAACCCCGTTATGGACCGGCTGGCAAATTTTCAGCCGGCTTTCTAGAGCCAGAATTTGCATATCGCCGGCAAAGGTCTCAAACCGTGGGAAAATCGCCCGGAGAGTCAAGAAGTCTGGGTGGGCTATGAACCAGCGTAGCCGAGCCTTGGGCAGGATGCCATGCACAAGCTGCAACTGCTGAGTTGAATTCAAGCTTGAGGCCGAAACAATATCTAGACCTGCGTGCCCGCAGACTCCGTACTAACCTAGGCTCTAGATTCTAAGAACACATGGAGTCACTGACTTGTGGAACTTCTGAACACTCTGTGAGAGCCCTCCCGGACACGCAGTTCAGACTTTCTACACATGATTGATAATCCTGACTGGATTTGTGTTTCTGCAGCAAGTGACATGAGATGGAAAGAATCAACACCCAGTGGATATGTATATATGTTGATGTATGTCAGTGAGTCAGTTAGTCCGTCAGTCAGATGAGCGAGGAATGTTTAGCCTCGTCCCTACTCCATAGATGTCGAGATAGAACGAGGTGCATCTAAGATCAGAAGGACATTCACACTCCTGTCATGAGCATGGTTCAAAGATGACAACGCGGGGAATTTGAAGAGGACTAGAATCTTTATGTGATGAAAACACCTCACTTTACGGTTTGAGCGAACCTTCGACGCTTGTACCAGATTTGGAAGCTGGGGTTTTGAGTCCAGAGATGAAATATTACTCATTCGTTCTATGGTTACGTGATCACGTAATCTTCGTCCATTATTTGGCACCTAGAAGCTAGTACATCGATCTGTCTAGTTGTAGAATATCGTCATGATCTTGAATGACACAGGTATTGTTGTTCCATTGCTTGTATGTCCAGATCGGGTGCTAGGCCAGTAATTTAATCAGATCGGGTGTTTCCTTATATTCATCTGAAATCGTCATTCGAAAAATATTGAGCATACCATTATAACTTCAGCATCGAATTGTAGAAGGTGTACTCGGCCTGTGTGGATATATGTAGCACTATATGATGATGCTCTCATGGTCCTCGCCTTTTTAGTTCATATCCACCGACAGGTTATGAAATAGCGAGGCTTCCTTGAAGTGACTGGAACGTCATCGTCAGCAGGTCCACGTGCAAAGCGTGTTCATCGAGCTCGAACGCGTATGCCAAACCCTCTTGTCTATCAGTGTCTGCATTTCACTTGAGCATGATACACACAGACGTCGGATGGATTGAATTGCATGTAGAGGCATGTGGCTTCTGAGTATCTGAGTTTTTTCAACTCAATTTCACAGAGTGAATAAGTGAGAATTTAAATCCTATAAAAATCGTACAGAGACTAAAGGCACATGTGAACTAGCAATCACTCGCAGCTTTGGATCTTAAGGAAAAAATGATGCAATATGATCATATATTTGTATGCAGGGACGGAAAGTCGAGAGCTATAAGGAGAATAGAAAACTTTTAACCTAGGCCAGTTGCTATAAAGGACAGTGGAAAAGGAAATGTGATTCACCGTCAGGCACAGAACGATCACAAATCTGCAGTATCTCTCTATACTCTCTACGTTGGGGATTTATTCTACCTACTTGTCTCTTCTTGTGTGAACGGCTGCAAAACCTAGCAAGGGCTATAACGTGTTCGGTGATAGTAGTGATTCCCAAGTCCTGTACTCTGTGATACTTAATAACGAGCTTTGATTTTATAGAAAGATTCTCCATTGTAGAGTCCTTGCACAGGGGAAGATCCACCTTTAGTAGAGTTTGATCTCCAAAAAAGGATTCGGATTTTGCATTTGAGCGCTAGTAGTGAGACCATGGTCATGAAACGGTATCTTTGTTTGCCATATTCATAATTTTAATCAAGCTCTAATATTCAGTCTATTTGCTTCTTCGAGTCGAGCAGTTTCGAAGACTCAAATATTTAGGCTTAGTTGAGAAACGACGAAACTCATGAGAATGACATCGGAAACCTTCACTTTCTAGTGCATGGAAAGAAAACAGGATGCTAAAACGGGGTATCAGCCCCAAGCTCAGATACACAGGACGTATTGAACTGAAGCATTGCTCTGATTCATGTAGGACCTAGCTTCCTCTTTTGCACACTAGGCGATGGAAGACGATGCCGTGGCTATCAAACTTCCAGCGCAGGCAATCATCTGCTCGATGCTAGTTTATCGTTTGCTTGCAATCGATATACTTAATTACTTTCTTTCTATGAAAGAATGTGATGTAACTCAGACTCATGCAATAATCAGTTGTTTTCCTTGTCCCTTTGTCACAAGCTTCCCGTGTTCTCTTCCATGCTTACAGCTCGAGAAATATGGTGTAAGAAGTCCTACTCTTCCTTCCTCCAAAGGGCATATTTTGGAACATCATTCTGTGCCAGCTAAATCAGCGAAACTCTGAAAGCCCTTCTGACTCAGAGATGGCACAGATGTTTTCAGAGGCCTCTGCATGCATTGTTTTTAAATATGAGACTGAAAATATAATTATAAATCGTTTTTTTTTTTTCGGAAATCAATCCGATTCAGTCATCCGAACTTTGAGCAGATAGCAGATTCAATAATGGAAGAGCAGTTCAATTCAACCTACAAAGAATCGCCCTATAAAAAATATATGTCTTCTGCATAGACTGCAGCAGCTAGCAGATTCACTGACCTAGTGCTACGCACTCATCAGAGACTATGATTTAGTTTCGATAAGGTAACCTTTGCGTTATATAGCCATAGCTAGTCTAGCTTAAAAGTTTATCATTTTCCGGCTACTTTCATGTCATTGAACAGAAAGTACGAGATATGCATGAAAACTTATTAAACCTTGTGTCAGACCAAGATCATATAAACCGCAAGAGTGTTTCATGTCTCTTTACATGCAAGTTACGAATGCAGTTGAACAAGTTCAGACCTATTTCGCAAATGTCATCACACGACTTGAGGGTTCGGGCATTCACTACGTCAGTGCAATCGTCAACTGCATGGAACTTTAGGCTGTGGCGATTTGACACCACGAAGAAAGGCTGCTGATCACGCAGGCAGCACAGCTGGACTTTCTGACAGTCCATGCCAGCAATGGAGACACTTGTGAACAATTTGATTTTATTCCCTTTCTTTATTGGAATCGTGGAAGGACTTGCAAAGGCATGAATATCTACCACGTATCCCTTACACAAACCATATTCACGATCAAACTGAAAGTTCGTCACAACTACGAAGCAGATGAAGTCGAGTGAACTCACTATACACTATGATTGTACAGATGACTAAGAATGGTAAGTTCAAACGTATTTGCTTGCCAGAAAATCACCTGCGCACTTCCAACTCACAAAATTCCCGTATTTAACTCATTCGTATAACGATTCTGGCCTCATATATATCTCTAGAGCACAGAACGATACAAAACGCTTCACACAAGTCTAACTCTGCTATACAAGTGAGTGTCGTCTGCAGCTGAACCTACTCCTCGCCGGATCAAAGCTAAACCTGTGCAGCTATTTATTTCGGACGTATGTTGTCCGTAAATAATAAATAAGATGGATTCTCTTTATACAGCTATAATGTGCGTGCGTGTGGGCGAGCGAGTGAGCTAGCTACAACCTTGGGATGTAGATATATACACGACAAAATGAAGAATCTGTGTGTGTCTGTGGATATGTACTCCAAAATCTGTGCATCACCTCCTGGCTAGATACTGATCGCCGTTACGTGATGATGATGGTCACATGCACTCAAGCTGGCTGGTGGGAAGGTCGTAGATTGGGGACAAACTATCCCACGGCTGCATTGCACACGGGTAAGATGGGATTTGCAGCGTTAGCTTCTTGCGGTTCAGGGGCTGCATATGGCTGTTGTAGTGGTTGGTGCCACTGCTGCTAATCCGTGGCTTTTGCAGCTGGCCCATGTTCGAGCTACCCGAATGGTATTGGGGGTCTTCGATGGCGTACTCCTCTAGCAAGTCCAGGTCGATGAACTGGCCGTGAGTTCCGTAAGAGTTGGGGACGTTGAGGATGCTGTTCACGCAGTCCAGTGCTCCTCTCCTCAGCGTGTTCTCGTGTGCCAGAAAGTCGTTGACCATCTCCAGAGACGGAGTCGCCCAGAGATTCCCATCGAAATTGTTGGTGGCTTTTGGACAGTCCATGGGGAGTAGGGGCCAGGTTGCGGTGGACTCTTCTTTCTTCAGCTGATGCTGTTGCTGGTTAACGGTGGTAGTCTCCACGATATACTTAGGTTGTATCGACATGGTCGACCTATCCTCGGACGAGCTTTCATTCCTGTCCTCGCTGGAGTCGAGGTCGAGATTAACGTTCGATGAACAGATTTCGTTCCTTTCGGACTGAGCAAACCCGGCTTGTGGCTCTTCAACGTCTTCAGTGGTCACCATTTCTTCAGTCGCGGGTGACATTTCTTGATGCCATAGTTGGGAGACCATATTTGCACTCCTTTGCTGCGCAAGGGTACTTTTCTTAAAGATTCGGCAAACAGCCCACGCATCCTGCAAACCCAAAACAAGACAAGGTCAGGTCATGTCGGGTCAACTGAGGCTGCAGCTCGGCTGTATGGGCTAGCTACCCAATAAAATACAACAAGTAGCTATAGGCTGGCGTTCCGACAGCCAAATCTAATGCTTTCAAGGCCCGAGATTTCACCGGCGATATTACATCAGGAAGTATGAAGCTCATTGTCACGATTGGACTTAACGAGCTTTTCGTTCATTTGATAGTCCGGTATACACGCTTAGAACTGTGATAAAGATGGCCTCGCCTTCTACAAGTAGATAATTCTCATTCCGGGAAGAATTTGTAAAAATTCCACGTCCCCAGGAGACGAACATGGGGTGATCTTGGGTGCCTGCGCACTGATTGGACTGAGGAGTAGATTCTTTAGCGGTCGAGCTTGTGGCTGTATCGAACTGGCATGCTGTCTGTACTCCTTGTACTTCATGATCACCTGCGGGACTACAAGGAGGGCAAGGGGAGTATGGTCCAGCAGGATGAAGTGCTGCTTGCAGGCCTGGACTTACTTTTTGAATAGCATTGTCCTCCGGATGACCCTTGGAAGAAGATGGAGAATCGGTACTCGGAGGCAGCCTGAATTCATGCATCATCCAGTCCGTTTTTGCGCCCTTCGCTGCCCTTCCCTTGTAGAACACTAGGGACTTCTTCAGCCCGATGGTTTTGGAACCGCCAGAGGCGTAAATGTGTCTGTCTGTTCCTGTAGCCTTCCAGAACCCGGCTCCGGTGACTCGATTCGGCCTTGCGCTGTTGCGATACTTTCGATCCCGAGGGCAGAAAAAGTACCACTCCTTCTCGCCTTTGGCCACGGCCATCTCTGCACACAGAAAGAAAAAATTCACACTTGGTCAGAAATCATGCAAACCACGATGCTCGTGGAGGCTCCACGAACTGCTGTTTGCGAACAGTCTGTGCAAACCATAATAAAGCTTAATAATCCATAGAAAATGTTGCAACTCACTTGGGAGATCCCATGGATCGAACTTGTAGATGTCCAGCTGAGTGATGACCTCCACAGCGAGAGACTTCTGCATTATCTTGCGGCGCAGATAGTATCCGACCAACTCCTCATCCGTAGGATGAAATCGAAAGCCCGGAAGCAACACGTCTTGATCTTGCGATATCGATTTGTCTGCCACCATGTTAACGTTGTTGTTCTTGTTGTTTTTCTCCTGGTCGGCTACAGCCGCTACTACTACCAGGCTACTGCTGTTATTGACAATATCATACATCTTCGAATCTAAACCGTGATCTTCTCCTCGAGAAGATCTCTAACCAGTATGTATGTATGTATGTATGTATTTATTTATGTATGTATGGATCAGTACAAGTACCACGCCTAGGATGAAGCATCGACAACGTGAATCCACACGAGCTAGCTAGCTTGCTGGCTATCGATATCCAATCTATCACAGACTGTATGTTGATAGCGCAATCTCGTCTAACATGTATTATTATTTACAATCCCTCCAGCACAACATTCACGACCAATCCCTCCCTGCCTGTGCGGATCACTGCACTACAGGCGGAGGATGCTACGTCTAAGAGCACCCGTGGTTTGATATGTACACTGCAGACGATGGTATTGCGGTGTAGTAACGAGTATAGTAGCTATAGCTGTAGGAAATCTGCGGCGATGGAATCAACATGTACAAGAGGAGGAGCCTGTCTCTGCGCTGAATTCGATCAGACAGCCCTCGGGTCGTGGGGAGAACGACGATTCGTTAGGTTTGTAGGGATGGACACATACACAGTCGATCGGATGGTGGTGGTGGTGGTGGTAGCAGTAGTAGTAGTAGTGTAATACGGTGGGAAGGAACAACGGATCGAGAGCGTTGGGGGCTGAGCACGACCAACTATACAGGAGCAAACGGGCGAATGTAATAGACTCAGCCGGCTGCGCTGCACCGTCTTTATATTGCATGGGAAGTGTCGCACAGAATTGTCTGCCTAGTCATGGGTGGAGCATGGGTCCGTGAGCAATAAACACGTGTGCAGTGGCTGGTTTTGGGAAAAAAATCGAGCTTTGCAGCTCGATTTGTCCCATGTTCCAAAGGGTTTTTTTCCGCTTTTGCAGAATTTTTTTCGGAGATTCCACGCGGGCACCACTGGCAGCCAGCAACAACGCTCTGAACAGGTTTCTGCTGGTGTACAACACTGCCTTTCTCCTGAAGACAAACAAACGTCTTTTCGCTGGTCGATGATAGATGCAGAGGCGCTGGGTAGTCAGTGAAGGATACCAGGCCCTGACATTATGCAATACCTGATCATCAAAAGCACTCTACAAACCGACATTGATACATGTACAGATCCGTCGAACGGGCGCTGTATTGGATTACTTTTATTCTACTCGTTTTCGGGTCCAGAGATTCGGCTGGCCGTGGGTTCGAGTGGGGAGGGCTACCTTTTAACTGAATAATTTTTTTTCAGGCAGTCGAGCCAGAGCTCATCTGAAACAATGTCCCTGATGGAGTAGGAGGAGGAGGATAAGGAACATTCTGCAGCAGCGCATATTGGTCCGTGCAGCGTAGCGTATATCGTAGCGTGTGACGAAAATTGTTCTTAAAATAAGAACGGGTCGTACGTACGTATGAGATGAGGCTATCTCTCTATGCTCGGTGCCCACCACCGAAGTGTGCGTGTTGAGGAACAAAGACCGGTGCTGTGTATGGCTCGAGACTAGACAAAAATTGCTGATGGGTTCTCGATTTGCATCAGGCTAACTTGTTCCTCACTTCATTCTTCCTCGCCCTCTTCCTCGTCCCCCTTCTTCTTCCTCCTCTTCTTCTTCTCCTTCTTCGTTCCCTTAATGCATCTTGCTTCGTTTGTACTTTACAATCAGAAGAGCCTGCTTTTGCTTTACAGTAGTCCAACGCAGACCATCTCAAATCTCATCACAAAAGGTCCAAGCTCTGTTGTCTATATATGGACAGACATCGATTGGCCTCTCAAGCGATACCACGAACTTACGATATGTAGAGCGGTACATCTTCCTGTACTAGACAATGTATTTTGCGCTCTTCTTAGTGGGCAGGTTTTGTCGCAGTTGGCACCACAAGAGCTATCTCGTGTCCATTTTGAGAAAAGCTCCGAAATTTACTTGTCATTTCTCGCAAATTCAACCCATGTTCTTGGCAGAGATGAATCTTCGGCAGACCAAATCCCACCCCGTCCCTCAGATTGCTTATTCCGGTGTGATCTCCGAGAGCTCTTCCAAGCGCTAGGCTAGGAGGTTTTAGCTTGAAGGTGCAGCCATCATTTGAGCTTCGAAATGAAGGGCTCTGCGATTTGCGTCTGACCGATCGGAATGGAAGAGAAGCCTGAGGAGCATATTCAGCTCCATGTCACCAATATTCCCGAATGGAGCTACGTTAGTTGAGTGTCAGAATAGCAATCCAGAGTCAGATTCGAATAATTCAGATTCCAGTCGTGAATTCAGCAGACAGAAGTATTTGTGGATCGTTATTTTAGAAATCCAGAGCCTTGTTCATATGCTCTTGTGATGCTGGATGGCTCATTACGGTACTCGTGGTCGGAATCCGATTATTGTAGGTGACCAAAACTCCGCCTGACAGAAGCTGGGGAAAGTTTCTTCCATGAATTCAATTTCTCCTTTCCCCGATCTGTTTGTTTCAGAGCAAGTGCGCCATCCTACCGATCTTTTCCGCCACTTGATTGCATTAATCAGAGCAAGCTTGAGCTAGCTCACAAGATTTCTCACGTTGGGCTTATTATATGCATTCATGTAAGAGAAAGGAATAACAGAATAACCTTGTCCTGCAGCCTGCTGAAAAGTGGCTGACACTGATGAGCTTTGTCACTATTGCCATCGCGAGATTTTTCCTAATCACGCCAATCGCGCTGACACTGGACGGATAGGAGAGGAGACAGAAACCTCCATCTCTCCTGTTCGATTCCACTGGATCAGTGAATGTGTCAGTCAATTTGCGGGTGAAGCTAATCTCACTCAATCCTTCTAATGCTCACTTGCGAGGCCTGATCCTCCTGGGATTAGTGCTAAACCGTACTGCAAAGGAGCAGACTGAGTGTCTGTTGTCTGTAATGCGTACTATACATGCATGATATTCGAAATTATGGGCCTTCATTCGGAGGCCCACAGCTTAGTGCAGCTGTCATGGAAAGGAAGGAGGAAGGAGGACAAGTTCCGGTCGAGTTGATCATGTAGAATATAAAGCCGGGCTTGTCTTTTCATTGTCAAGTTAGCAATCTCTTCAACGCTCCTCCGAGCACCTTTCCTTGCGATTCTCAGTTTCATATGCATGTATTGAAAACAATCAAGCTCGATGACCTCAGAAATCAGATGCCGGCAACCATCTCCAACTCCATTTCATGTGCATGTACTGATTACACTCAAGGCTGATGACCCCAGTGGACTGCCGGCATGCATCTCCACCTTCAGTAGTTGATATGTCTGTCGTCATATAGCCGCCATACCTCTCTCGACAACCATACATACAATAATTCAAAAGTAACAGTCTTTTGCTCCGGCGTCTAGGTTCCAAATACTTAGTACGTATCTTGATACCCTCCTCTTACGCTTTGTCTTCAGGAAACACGCCCAAATTGGTGATCTAAGACCACGGCGGAAAGCTTAAAGAGGTTAGCGCAGATTATTTAAACGACTTGCTCTGGACAAGAACAAAACCTCAAATCCGTCACGCTACTGCCACCGATCCTTGGCTTTTGTTCTTTCAATCTTTTTTCAGGTGGGCTAATGATCTTTGACCTTTTTCTTCCATTCTTTCTTCGGCTGGTGGCTTGCTTTCGGCCACAGAGTTCTCTTTCAGCAGTACACTGTCAGAAGACCTCCGCCTGCCTCCTTTGAAGAACTTGCACATGACAATGGATGGTATTCAGATTTAGGCTGTTTGAATCACGCAGGAAAAAAGTTTCCGAGCTGCTGTCGGGGACGAGAAAAAAACTTTTCACGCTGCACTCGGGGAGGATGGAAAATTATGGAAGAAGTACATGTCGAAAGATTCCAGCCGACAATCTCGAAGAGAGACTGCTGTACTTGCTGCGCTTAATATTCCCAGCAAAATGGCTGGCTGGCTGACTGTCAAAATGGCATCAGCAACCCTCACCAGCATGAGCCATTCCATCCCCGAGACTATTACCGTTTTCCTATTTCATGGCAGTCCACCTTCTTGTAGTCATCCTTTGTCCGAGGGATGTAAACAAGAGCTCAAATTCAAGCTGACGTAGCTCTGCCGTCATCGTGCTGCGCATACAGCATCTAAAAAGTGAAGAATAAATTCCACTGAACCGTCTTCTATACCTCCTCATCCCGGGGCATAAAATATCAGCACTCTTCATGGCATACGATCATGCTCCTCCACACTCCTGTTCGTTACAGTTTGTGATTTGTCTGTAGGTAGTAGATCCTACGCTCTGATCATTCCCATTCCGTTAGAGAATTGTACAACCAAGACGCAGCTTGTCAGATTTCAGCTGTTGCTAGTAAGCAGGCCCTACAGCCACATGATGGAGGCGAGACGACGGCGGATCTCCCTTGCAAACTACATAGATTCAGATATGGTATGGATGTGAATTTTGAAACTGTGTCTAACTGTTCCTTCGCTTCGAAGTATCTAGGCAACGTTTAACACCTTTAGTACATGATGAAATGTCATAATTCTCTGGACGGTCTCTGTGTGTAGGTACAGATGACTGGTAGCGGGTATTAGAGCACTCGATTGAGAGTGGTAACTTGAGACGAGTCGATGGAGTTTACATCCGTACGTTTAAAGATTTGTCCACTTTTGATGTGTGAACACGCTTCGCTTAGAAAAAGTGAACGGCAGGAATGTCTCGTAATCATTCACAAGTTCCTCGATAGATTCGGGAGAACTCTTTCTCAGCTGAGGGCCCACCGACGTTGGCAAGTTGCACCTCTTCAGGGTCGCTAGAAGCGGTTCTTCCTTTTGCAGTTCTTCACGTTTGTGAACATCCTCACATCGACACATCAGGTTGACAGGGATTCGTAACGAGGTGGAAAATAGGGTTGCCACTTATTCCAGCTCACCGATTGAATAAGCCGTAAATAGGAAAGAGATCTTGGGGACAACACAAACAGCCGTAGAAAATAGTTCATGCCCATTGGTTCGCAGGATGATAACCACAGAAAGGAAATGCTTAGAATTGATATTTACAATCAAACATAAATCGCTGATCTTGCAAAGAAGCAAAGAACTGAAAATCAAACAAAGATCTCTCTCTGACCTGCTTTTCGACATGTAGGGTACAAACGAAGTTGCCGTGAGAGCCTGAGTAGATCTCTGAGGAAGTAAGTTTCTGATTGTCAGAGACATGGTCTGACTTTCTTTCTCTGAATGGTCGAAAATGATCCCCTGCGAAGGACGGCAAAGAGTCTACAGGGAGCTTTACTAACAATCTGTCTAAGTACTGATCCTGCCGAGACAAACTCCTTCGGAATCCAATTGATATAAACATCTACACAAGTCAATAAACTTGACAGCGATCAGTTGTTCTCGCGTACATTACTTCACATCCGTCCGAGACCCGTGTCTCGTCAACTTGCTTACAGATTCATATATTCAGGTACAATGAGCACCTCCTGACAACTGTGGCATCTGTGCACTGTGTTGAGTTTCCTTCAGAAAAAGTGAACAAAATCTGTCTTCTGATGTGCCCTTCAGTAGACACAGGTTTATCACTTATGCGGGTACCAAGGTGTAAAAGGAGAGAAATCTTGTCCCCATCACACAGCGAACTAGTGTTGTCAAGATAGCTCTACATGAAGTACAGCTCCGACTCGACATCTACCGAGCATATACTTCTTTGTGAAAATTCTGGAAGTGCGAAGCTTGCAGACTTCAGAATGACTTTCCCATAGGGCACTACGATACTTTCGGTAAGGACACCTAGAATACACTCTTGCTCTCATATTTCCATGTCGTTCGTGTCCTGATGCAACCCTAGTATAAAGTAGTTGGCGCACAGCTGCTCACGACCGGGCCTCATCAGGGTGTGGGTGAAACAGTGACCAAAATTCTGAACCACTTACTCAAGAGGCCGTTCAAGAGCTGCGAAGATCTGACAGCGAAGTCCGCGTTTGTTCTGCTCTTTCATGTTTTCAGAATGGAGGTAATAGCGATAGGCCTAGATATATGGCTGAAACTGTGCGCCGTCTTTGGCAGGACCCTTGGGTGTGTAGCTCGAACCTCCTTGACCACCGGCAGGGGGGCTGTTATCTTCCTGTACAGTAAACGCCTTGAAATAGGGCAAATTGGTGTCAACGCTTTGCCTTTGACCAGTCAAGGACTGGGAGAGTGTCCTTAAAATTTTCTTCTCAGAAACCGCTTGCTGCATCTCTATATCAATCGGCACTTGCTTGTTAATGACTGACTCCGATTGTGTTCTGTGATGCTTTGATCCTTCATCGTGCATGCTAGATTCCCTGGCCATTTGTGCTTCTCTGGCCATCTGTTCTCCGGTTCTCGGATCAAATTGGGATTCATGGGGAACCGACCCTTCTTCGGGTGTCATGGATCCCATTCCTGACCTATCGTCCCTACTGTCATCCCCAGCATACGAGCTATCTTCTGACAAGGCGCCCAACTTAGCTCTCTTCTTGGCTCCCTTCCTCCAGTTGTGTAGCTTCTCCTTGACATCGTTTTGGAAGATGGAATGCTTGTAGTGAGATCCCATCTGTAAAAAGGAAAACTTATGTTAACAATTTATTTACCCAAGAATTGATGTAATCTAACCTCTTCTCCAGAATAGAATTTGTCTCTACGCAACCGGAACGCAAAGCATTAAAATCAGTATCTCACAGCTCCGTCGCCCTACTCAAAACATCACCTTCAGACTCGCTGACTATAACCAAAGATACAGGATCCCGTTGAATTTGGTCAAGTGGTAGGCCATCAGACTGACGAAATTACGAAGTGATACAAATACTATTGAATGAGTGTTCCATAAAAGTCTGATAGTCACCTGGGTTACGAGGGCGTATAGAGGCAGAGTGCTGTAGCTGCACAGAATCTGGGTCAACACCCTGCATCAGTGGAAGCTCAAGGTCAGCAAGGCCGCTGGAAAAATTCAAGTCTCTGTACTTTAAATCAAGAGTCCATCAGTCTAACAAGCTAACTTCCAAGAACCGTGTTCCAACATTCTGGACTTTAAGTCAGACACAAAAATACGGTATAAGATATTCACGTACCCAAGTCCGATTCGAAAGTAAACGTAGGTCTTATTTTCCAACAGACATGAAGAGAATCCAAATTGCCACTGCAAAAGAAGGGATAAACATTAGCAGTCTATACCCAGGAATACTCATGGTCGCATAACAACGAGAGTCATGAAACAGGTCATATCTACGCTACTTTCATCACTTCATACGCTAACAAAGTCCGATACTATTTCAAGCTATCAACTATCTTCATATGTCACGAAGAGGTAGACTGGACTTAATGAGTAACTTAGTCAGAGCCTATTGTTGGACAGACACTCACCCAAAACCAGATAAATGTTGCAAGTTCAAATGCGTTCTGGAACAGAATAAAATGGATCAGCTTGAGAAGCAGCGTCGGGGTCTTAAACCAAAAGAGATCATCTCGAGGCCGGATGCTCGGAAGGGGTCCCTTGACCATTGCATTCTCCAAGGCTAGTGTGGCAATGATATGCTGAAGCTTGGTGCCAACAATGAGGACCAGCTGTACAATGGTCAAGCAGAGGAATCCAGTGAGAAATGACAGACGAAACGATCTGATTTTGAACAAGTGTAGTCTGTGGACAGAATGAATATCACTAAAAGCACTATAAATGATGAGAACACAAAAAATACGGCAAGAGTAGGAAAGCACTTCCAACTTTCACCAGGACTAAACAATAAACTAACAATACAATGTGACAAACTTACCAGAACAGGAATGAAGCACATCCAAAAATACAAATTCGTCCCTGAAAATGGCAGCGAAGCGTCAGTGAGATCGCAAGTTTCATAATGTGAAGTTTGACCAGATTATAGATTCATCCTCATTAATAAAAACCAAAGGTTTCAGAAATTTTTGTCATCCGGTTCATAACTTGCTCGCGATCATCAGAATTGACTAGTCATGTCTCGTGACGTGACTAATCTGAAAATGGGTCCCTAAAAGCAAAAGTTGAAAAGTCGGAACTCACCGTTCACGTTAAAGAGTAAAAAGGCCACCACGAAAGCCCATAACCAAGCACTGTAGACAAGGAGACAAAATATGGTTACTGAGAAATCTGGGGTGCCACAGGTTGCATCTGAAGTGAAAGCATGCCATTCGAAGTCACCAATTCTGAGTAATCAACTCTAACCTGGCATAGAGCGAACGCTCAAATACTCATGAAGCTTCAAGGTAGGTATACGTTCTAAATTTCAGCACATGAAGAGAAACACAGCTGCGCTTACCTAATTCCTACAATTTCCTTGAATTCGTCTTCCATGCAACGAATCATGTACTGGTGGAAGTTGAATTTGTTGCCTGGGTGGTGATTCTGCGAACATACAGGTTTGCTTTCAATATCTTAACTTGGTTCAGGATCCAGCCATGCTGCTAACGCCTAAAAAAGAAGGGAAGTACTTTCCCCTGGCAGTTGTATCAGTGCAAGATGTCAAAGAGCATTACCTTGATAAATCCCAGACGAAGAGTAAGGTAATCTGCTCGTGTAACAGAGATACCAAATTGTCGGAAAAAGCAAACCTGCCATCATTCAGGATCTACAAATAAGAACGAGCTTACAGTTTGTTGCAAGAACAGTTCGTTAAGACTCCAAAACGGAAGTCCCGATCAAAAATGAACTAAGCTTCAACAGGCATAGCATCCTCGAATGAGAAGAATATAAACTTACAATCCACACGGAGAATCTATTCCTGCTCCAGGGTTTCGATGTGTGATATGTAACAAAAGTAGATTGACGCTTCATAGTAAGAGTCTTCGTGATTTCTGCAAGAGCAAAAAGCAGTTAGCTTGTTATCCAGGACTCCACGCCGTTGGAGCTGAAGATTGATTGAAAAGCTTCAATTATACAATTATACTATAAAGGTTCTTCCAAGGTCCATGAACAAATCACCATCAACACACTCTAAAGTGAGTGACCCCGAAAGCAACCAGTATTAGGACACGACGCGTCGCCAATACCCTGAATTATCTAAATCAACGAGCATTTTAAACACACATGAGGCCTCACCTGCCAAGTGATCTTGAGTGTTGCTCTGTGCCTCCAACTCCCAAGCACTCCAGCTCCTGACCTGTCCGAATGCCAAAACGTGTTTCACGAAATTACTTTAGACATCACAAGTCAGCAGTAGTGAATTCATCTCCAAGGAATGGACTTTATTAAAGTGAGTTGCCCGCAGAGAGAAACAGAAGTTTTTATTTAACAAACCTTAGCCATTGCTAGACCCATCGCGATCAAACTGTAGATGACATGTACAACCGCCAGAACAAAAATGAAAGTGTGCAGTTGATGCAGTCCAGTCGTCGACACAAATGACTCTTGGTGCTACAATTCCATCCACATCACGGTCAGAAGTTTTGAAAGACCATGGTCTTTCCAGTTAGAGGGCAACAGGAATTTTCCCATTGCAATGAACTGTAATCCGTTTGCATCGAACACTCTTGTGAAACTCAATTTCCAAGGCGAGAGAAAAAGGACAGCAGGAACAAATGCCCGATCAGACTGGTCATCCATTCCCAAACTGTTCTCTCGTCCTTGCAATTGGTCCATCTCAAAGCCACGCTGAAAACCAGAGCGACCGTACAGTGAAAGCAATCTTCAGCTTCTGTAGAACCACTCGAATTGTGGAAATACTTACTTCGGGGCAAGAAGTGGGAGCCGCAACGGCCAACTGCCTCCGCCAGAGGGGTTGCTCGTAAGCTTTTTCCGTCAGAGAATCGGCCAGATACTGGAGTAGTCTTCTGTGGGACGTGTCGTCGCTCAATGGTGGAGAGTCGCCCGCTTTGGGATCTTCGCCATAAGCGTCCGAGGACGCCGCCTTTTTGTCAGAAGGATGACAGGGTGTGAACTTCTCAAGAACAGATGACTTTACGCAAATACTGGCGACGTAATTTTGAAACACCGTCAGTAGAAGCGAGATGAATCCCAGAAGCATCAACTCTGCAAAATCCGCAAATTTCATCTGCAGATCAGTAAACGATAAAGCCCTACGTTTATAAACGAATCCAGCTGAGATGAAGACCAAAATAGTTCTCCTAGCGAAACGCATCGAAACATGGAAATTCTACTTGCCTTCTTTCATCTTATTCAGGGCTTGCAGAAGGGGTTTTCGTTTCCCATACTCGAGGTTCTGCGGGGAGACAAATAAACCGTCAATCATACTAATCCCCAGCATTAAACACCGTTTCCTTTCTGCCGACGTCGAGGTTGTTATTACCACACCCCTCAAATTGGTGGAGCTGTAATCTCCTCCCACAAACTCCACCTTGACCACGTTCACACCATGAAGAAAATTTGTCACCCATACTCTTCAGCAGAAGACTGTTGTCTAAACTGTAAATATCGAGTCCCAGAATTTCAGCAGTGCTACAAGACTGATGAGGCCAGCGTCGCCGTCAAGTTCAGAGACTGCATCTATGAGGCAGATCGCCGGGCTAAAGCAAAGACCGGCTCTGATATCATGCACCAGGATTGATTTGACCAAACGTAGAAAGATTACTGACGAGCTGAAAGTACAATTACGCTCCAGTGGCAGCTTAAATAGGCGTCCTCCCTTTGACGACAGTAGTCATCCCCGACAAGAAGCTGAAATCCAGGGGACCCAAACCTTGAAACCATTTATGGGGATTACATTCGAGATTCTGTACTCCATCTGAAGCAGAGGAGACCCTGAATTCATTCTTACTTGACAGAAGCCGACTGCGACTCGGACTGACACGTGAAGAGTTGCAGAACCCATTCGGAACTGAGTGACGGGATTCCTAATCTGTTTTTCAAGGGATGTCTCCACCTCATCTGTCACGCTTCACCTCAATGGCCTGAGTTATTCAAAGCTCCGTTCTAATGCGTTCGGAGCAGAAAACATTTTGTAGTCTCCGAGTGTCCCGGAGCAGATCAATGAGACTCTCTGACTGCATTCCATAGACTCTAGTGACGGGGACCTGGCACGGGATTTAACGTGGAAAACAGTGGAAAAGCAAGACAAATACGAAGAACTTGAGTGAGTAAATTGTTGGGCGATCTCACCTCTTCCACCTTCTCGATAATTTTCACGATAATCAGCGAGATCACAACAAAAACAGTGCAAACAGTCGCAACGGCCCATGTTGGAGTGAATTCCAAGCTCCTTGCCTCGGAATCGCCTCCCGCCATCCTCTCTGTTAATGTACTTTTCTCAAAATTGAAGTGATCAGATTTCTTCGAAGCGAATTCTCGTACTGCAGGCCTTCACCAGCTTCTGCGGACGTATCCTAGCGGTGTCAGCTGAATCGGCGAGTCGCTCCTCAAGATAATTTTTCTGTCAACTAAAACTGCTCCCTCGCTTTGCAGCGGCAAGTTTAGAACTTTCGAGCGGAAGTCCAGTAAAATACACAAATTTCTGTCTTTTCTTGAATCTACAAACTTCAAATCTCCGAAGCTGGCAACCACACCGCTAAACTTTTTTTTCACCACGTCCGAGAATATTTGCTGACTCAAACACTACACGGAATCAGCCTTCCATACCTCTCCATGCTGCGTTATATCGTAATCATTACGCACGATCCCTTGTTCCACTAATAATCACTCCGAAACTCACTCGATATCGCTCACGCCCCACCCTGGCATTCATCAGCTGCTTCGCTCGCAGGGAACAAGCATATGTGAGACACCCACAGCAACTAATAGTTAACTCCCACCGGGCGAATGATTGCACACAGAATTCTCTGTCCCTCCCCCTCCGAGTGCGGCCACTAGCACAATCTCAAGGGTGCGGGTGCATTTTGCAAGTGCTCTCTCTCTCTCTCTCTCTCTCTCTCCCAACTCTCTCGCCGAGCCCGTCCCTTGCTTCCTCTGTAAGTCCTTCCTTGTTGCTCATAACCCGTTCCCCAATTGATCCCTTGTTCCCCCAGCTCCTTCGCATCGCGAACTCTATAATAAGTAACATCCGCCCTCACCCCAGAGAGTCCCCACTAAACTCTAAAACCTCGGACGGCCGGTCGGCTCGTTTACCACCCCTGATGTGCCTCCCCCGGTCTCCGACAAAAAGCCGTCCAAGACGCGGACTGCCCGAACTACCAGGTCGGGCAGGCCGACGACCGGGTAGTCCGACGGATCGCCTCAAGAGCGAGCAAGCCCCGTCGAGTGGGAGGGACGTTCCTCCCGAAGACTACGATCGGGTCATCTCGGAGGGATCCACGACTGCGGGTGATTTTAAATGCAAAAATATATCATCTACTAATCTAAAATCAATAAAAATTTTGGAATAACTTTAAAAAATAATTTTTTAATCCCAAAAATGCATTATACCCCATTCATCTCATCTCAAACAACACATAAGTAAAAAAAATTGTACTTAATGAATTCCATGTTATCATATAACACTACTAGGTCCACAAATGGTACAATACTCAGTAGTATGATCTTGGCTCGCTACTCCCCACCGTACTCTTCAAATGAGTTCTCATTGTTACTTTTTCACGGGCAAGAAACTGTATTCGAAACATTTTTGTTCCTTCTAGATTGAAATCCCGTCAACAAAACAAAAAATGTGATCTCCGGGCTGACTTTCACTCAGGTTTACATTTGATGGCTTTCGAAAGCTCATCATGAATCTAGAACTACATGTCCCAACCCGATGACCATACTCTAATGCACACTTTTACACAAACTCTCGAACTCAAGACTCCATAATCTCATCACAAAGACTCAAATATCACTCAAAAGGTAGAGATCCTTTATTGATGATCAAAAGCTTCCTTGAAACAACACTCCAACCCTAAACATGACTTTTCAAAAACCAAGCTTCTCAAAACAAGGCTTCTTAAAAACTCATTTCTCAAACTGACTTCTCCCAAAACTCACTTGAGGAGGTGCTTCTCAATCTCTCTACTTAGTATATCTAAAGTCATGACTAAGATAATACACACTTTAGATATACTCATATTTTATCTTATATATATCAATATGGATCTTATAGGTTTAAGTTATTCAATGCGTGAAGATGTTACGGTATCAAGTCAATATGTTGAAACATCTAAACAAGATTCAATCACAGCTCGTCGTGCATGATGCACTACGTCACTTCCAAAAATTGTTATATCTTCAACTCTACTACAGGAAGAACTTTTTAAGGATCCTCTTGAGGCTAGCCATGACAAATAGCCTTCAAATGGTCTAGCGAATGAGACCAATCTCTTGACCAATATGTCAAACGACACAACCTTAAGCTTGCGAAAGAATTTTTAGGACAATTTCACGCTCCATATCTCACTATTGGACTTTCCAAATTTTTCCATTTAAATAACATTATTTTTCATGCTCATATCTTTGCATCATTTTCTGAAAACATTTCTCTTGTTTCTCATCTAGGTTTAAATCCAATACCTCCCTTCCAATGGTATGATATTTTTTCCATCTCTCCATGAGAATTGTCATAAAGAAAGTTGCTTATGTCAAACACTCATAACTTCTTATGAGTGATGTCTTGAACTTCTACATCTAGTACATTCTTCAAACAACTCTTCTTTCGAAACTAGCTAGTTTGCATTTTGTCAACACCTTTTTTTTTAAACAACTCCATGATGCCATTTGTAGAATCTTAATTAGAGTGTTGTAGGGTTGTTTTTTTATTTTCTGAATAAAGAAGATGATATTCGGGAAATACGCCGAATATGAGTGTAAATATTCATGATCAGTACGAATTGCTCGACCGGGTATGAATAGGCCATTAGGGAAAGAATTAGGAGGAACAGTAGAAATTAGGAAGAACGGAGAAAGATGCCGATATTCTTGTTTCGACGAGCGCCGTAGCAGGCGAGAAGGGCGGGAATCGGAGAGCGATGGATCAAGTGAATTTGACCAAGAAAAGATCTGCAAGTTGATCCGGAGCAAGAGAGGTTATTCGGTTGTCTATGTAACAGAAGAAGGTATCCGGAGCATACATGCCATTGGTGTCAAAACCTGATTGGATCGCGCACGAATTAGAAAGATTGGAAGCATTGGGAGGAGCATTCTTAGCATGGCATTGGGATTATGTGTGTCCGGAGCTGTGTGAGGAAGTTCGGGCCAAGAAGCAAGGCAATCCAATCAGGTGGCGGGGCTATCCAGATTCGTGGGATGCGATATTAGGGGCGAAAGCACTGGGACGTGATAACAAGGAGGAGAAGGATGGAATTGACTGGAAGGGCTCAGCTATGGTCTATGGGTTCAACTTCGATTCATCGAAGTGGTTTGACCCAAAGGAACGGAAGGGCACGGACGGATATAAAATCGACCTTATCAAGGATGGCTTCCGAAGGAAGATAATGTACACCTTGAACCAGCTCTTCTCGCCTCAACGCACTACCTATGTTAGTATGCATAAGGTGAGGATTGTTGAAGGGTTTGTGACAAGATCCATTAGAGTCAATTGGGGAGAGATATTCGCTCGTAATGTACAGGCCATGGGAGAGAAATTACGAGAGGGAGAAAAAGGAGTCGTATATATTTCTTCATTCTTGGTCCATATGTATGTGAGGATGGGCTGGTTGACTCCTCATGAGCAACAGAAGTACCACCTGAGAGCAGAGGAATCAAGAACCAAGCCTCCCTTGGAAGCAGCAAGTAGTGGATGGACGCCAAGCCTGGGTTTTATGGGGTCAGGAACATCACAGCTGAAGAGAAGTCGACCGGGAGACGACGCATCTTCGGGGGAACTGGAGAATGTTCTTCAGGAGATAGAAGCATAAGAGAGAGGTCGCGGTGAAGCCGGGGGATCCCCCGGCTTCACCGCGACTCCGAAGGAAGAGAAGCCCCAGTTTGGAGATAGCTCCGGAGCCAACGACGAAGACGAAGAAACAGAAACAAGCTACGTATTCACCGACTCCCACTCCAAAGAATTCACGGCAAAAGATGAAAGCTTCTAAGGTAGGAGGAGAGATAATCTCTTCGTACCTCCAATTGACGCAGAAGATTGAGGCAGTGGCCATACCTGTCTTCATGGAGCTTAACGAATTAGGATCCCATTATATCCAAGGGTAGAACCCCCAAAAGGATGGATATATGGACATGATCAAGGCCATGGACTATGCAGCCCAAGTCAAAGAAGACTAGGCGAAGGTGACTCAACAGTTGGCGGAGCCAGTGAAGCGGTTGGAGAGTCAGAAATCCGCCATGGAGAAGGAGCATCAGCAACTAAAATTGGCGTATGAGGAAGTATGTAGAGCCAGAAGAGGAGATGCTAGATTTGCTGATACAAAAATTGACGAGTTGAAGCGACAATTGCTAAAGTCAAAGCGACAACTCAGAGAGATGGATGTCGAGTGCCCGGGGAGATTAGAAACGTTGGCCTGCAAATGTTTTGACTACCTTCTTGCGCGATGCGATGATGAAGAGATCCGGCGGCTAGAAAGGATCAAGGCGGTTATGAATTCTCCTGCCGATTTGAAGGCAGGTAGAAAAGAAATGTATAAAGTCATGGGGTGGGAGTGCCAAGAGTCACTCCAAATTCATAGGCGAGAGATTGCAGAGGATCTCCGGGAATTGCAAGTGAGTGTGGACGCTTTTGCGTGGAGACTCGAATCGGTGGAAGGCAAGGATGTTCGAGAAGAGAGGAGTCGGAGCTCGTGTAAATCAGTTAGTCTTAGCTGTTAGACATTCCTTTGTATAAATAGAAGTAGCACTAGTAAGAAGGTTCATCTTCTTCTGTTGCAAGAGTTCATTGTCGAACTGCAAATGTAGTCATGATAGAACGGGAACTTGTGAAGCTGAAATCTGTCAAGTGGAAATTGCATAGACTCATGAAATTACTCGAGAAGTTATCCGAGTATTTCCCCACGATCTAATGACCTTCGACGGACTCAGTAGATCTTCATTGAGTTCGCCACCTCGATTCCATCTTGTAATAGAGTAGATCGACCTTTCCATCAGTAAATATAGCAGTTCCTCAATCTAAAGTATAATTGGACTCTGGTGGATGCTTTGTGGATGTATGTGAGTGTTTCATCGGGGTGTGCGTACAAGGAAGTGGCATATTCGGTGATCCTTTTCGGACCTGAACTGTCCAGAGTGGTGAAAGACGTATAAACTCTAAATATTTCCTTCTACAAGCAAATTTCCCTTCAATCTCATGGGACGAACTTCACTTTGTTAGCGGAGTCGGCAATCATTACAGTAGGAGTGGCTTGCGTGGGGCGGGGGAGGCCTTGGCACTCGGACCTCCGGTGACTAGCCACTACACCAAGTACGGCGTCGCGGTCATTGTCGGGTCAATTTGGATGGAAGGTAAGGGATGATTTCAACTCGTTTTCACTCGGTTTACGCATTGCGGAAGATCCAAGGGAGCCGGAAGGCAGGCAGGGTGGCTTTTTAAGAAAAAAGAAATCAAGTAATAAAAAAAAAAACAAGAGACACAGTAAAATAACAAAAGGGAAGGGAAGACAGGTAACATGGGACTAGGCCCCAATAAAGAAAAAGGATGGGAAGATCCCATCAAGTAGTAGCGGATGAAACCAAAAGGGGGTAAGTTGTGGGCTAGGCCCCAATTGCATCACAATGGGAAATAAGTTGCCTTCCCTTCTCTGCGTTACCAATTATATAACGCCTCGAATACTGAGCTCAAGTCAAGTTCGATGCTTGCACATTACATTGATAAGCGTCACACTCATGATCACGCCCGATCCAGGCTTATCCATTGTGCATCACCTCTACGTCGACGTTCCATGGGCAGCGATTTGAATTTCGATCTGCGCACGCTTGTCCAAAACTAGGGGCTGGACGCCTTGTCACATACTCAAACATAGAATTTGAACCTCGGATAACTCTTGTTTAGTTTCTTTCATCATGTCGAAGTACCGTTTGGTGTTGTTTGAATCTGTTAAAAAATAGCAAGAGTTATTAAAAATGTTAAACTGCGCGGCATCAATAATACTGAATCATCGATCAATTTACATTAAATGACAGCACCATTAAATATACGCAGAGCTTATGTGAGCTATATAACAGGTATCAATTCCTCCCTACAAAAATAAGTTTGTTGTTTCCTTCACCCGATAAAAGCTAGGTACCCTGGATGGATACATAACAAAGATCAATTTGAGTCGAGCGTGTTTGCTTAGAAACACGTTGTGGCATGATGGAATCTCTACGTTCGTAGAATATGTGAGCAGGTCCAGAATGATCAATTTGATGCTAAATTATAAGTGTCGACACGTGTGAATACAACTTAGTCAGATGTAGCAGATGCATGCGCATTAGCTTGCCGTTCGGCATGGTTACAAGTTCTTCTAGTACACGGGTTTACCATGCTTCGAATTTGGGATTTGAGTTGTAGTTGACTTAGGCCATCGGCGGTCTTGCAAAAGGATTGTGCGAGAGGATGCAGGTGTGCAGTTTCTGAAAACAAGTAGAAAGAATTGATTACATTTCTCTGATCCTGGATCTCTCCTTTATTGACGGAGCCTTCTAGGGAGCACCTTCCCTGCTGTGTCTCGAACGCTTCCCTCTCTACTTAAGAAAATCTTGACTGCAGTCACATATCACCACTTATGTAGCAGCATCTCTAGTGAGGTAGGTGTGCGTATTCCAAGCACATAAAATCTTGACTGCAGTCACATATCACCACTTATGTAGCAGCATCTCTAGTGAGGTAGGTGCGCGTATTCCAAGCACATACAAGACTAAAAGCCAATTGTGCAATTAACGACGTTCACACTCTAATTATCGCTAGGGTCCATAGTGCCATTAGAAGTTCTAGGGCTCAATGGGTAGATTTCGAATTAGGGCTCCATGGAGTGCAGTTTTCGAGATTAACCATTTGAGAGTGTGGCTAGTAACTAGTGCAGGAACTTTGATACTTTGAAGCACAAAGAATATTTGGCTCGACTATAATCTCTCTTTTATGATATGGTTATGCACAGAATGTACTTGTGGAAGTTTTGAATGTACAAAATATTACTTCAAAAACTCAAATTGGATCATATGATGAGAATTGTGAGTTCTTGGAACGCTGAAATTATTTTGGCAAGTTTGGATTGATGGTAGCTTCAATCTGTTTGATGTTAAGTGTGCACGGCATTCATGAAGTGAAGACCGTGGTGGTGATCTAGAAGTAGAGTCAATTCAAAGTTTGATATGATCGATTTTGAATTTTTGTATCGAGAATTTTGGAGGGCGGAAGTGATGCTGAAAATTGACAAAGTGGGTCGATGCTGATAATTATCTTGGGGCTATAAATTGAGATTGGCCAAAAAAAAATTTAGACATAAGTATTCAAAGTCCAAGATTTGGTGTTTCAAAGTTTTCAGGTCGAAAATAAGATCAGCATGTTATCATATTATCATATAGTGTCCGTTTGACGTTTAAAGGTTTGAAAGTGGAATTAAAGATTTTCAAAATCCCACAGAAGTTTGAATAGTGTCCGTTTATGAAAAAAAATTGCTACATGCAATATACAAAACAAGATAAGACAATATCTTTATCTCCGGATTACGAGTGTCAAATTATCGATCTGGAGAGTAAAAGACCTCCAAAACTAAGTTTTTATGTTTTTTAAATGCCCTTTTGAGGCTATGTCAGTATGGGTTGGGTTGGTTTGACCCCTTTGATGGATGTTTTTGAGATGGAGTATTGTTATTTTTGCTTCTTGTGATTGATATACCTCCATTTCTATTTCTTATTTATGCATCACGTTTGTTTGTGTTGGTGTTTTGTTGTTTGGAGTGTCAGTGTTCTTGTGTGCTGCGGATAGTGAGGTTGGATATGCAGACCAGTCAGACTATCCATATTTCTTCCTAGTGAGACAAGACTTGCGGACTTGCGGACTTGTAGACTGGATGAGTGTCTGTGGTGATGCCAGGTTTTAGGTTGCCCTTGTGTTAGCACCTTGAGATGACTCGAGTAACTTCTATTGCAGTTTCTGGTTCCAATTGGGAAACTGTTCTTGTACGGTTGCAGAGATAATACATTGGTATCACAGTAGAGTTCTCTGAAGATTCTGGAGGAAAGACTGCTCGAGTTAGCATTTGATGCACCCATAGCAAAGTGCAGTACCAACCTTGTTCTTTGAGATTCACAAAAGACTCTAATTTGGTTTCAGAAAGTGAGAAAGTTGAACTTGGTGATATCTTGGAATGTGTACCCACACCATTGTTGTGGAACATCGACGATATCTATGGGGACACCAAGAGTTTAAGACAATATTTGGGTATAGTTGGCACTATTGAGTTTGATGACTTTATAAATGAGTTTGACTCACGGTGTGATTTACAAGGGATGCACAACTCTATATTTTTTAGTCCGTTTATGGCTTGAAAGGGATTATTCCATCATTTGGAGGGACCAATGGATGATTATCATGAGTTTCGACATGAACATCTTGAGGAGATTGAGTTTTGAGATAATACTAGTCTCCAAACTACATTTCTATTACTTTGGGTATGGTGTTATGTGGTGTGAGTTCATCCTTGTACCTGGCACTTATGATACAGTTGGAGCTAATCGAGTTGAGAAGATTTCAGAGGTCCCAACCTTTAATCCTATTTTGGAGTTTAATCCTATTCTTTGTACGTTTGAAGATAGACTACCAAGAGATGAGAACAAGCTAGGAAGTTTGCAAGAGTTTCAACGGAAATCTAGAGAGAGTCTTTGAGAAGCGTATACTCAAAATTCATCGGTTGATTAATGTTACCCATGAGATGACAGAGTCACAAGCTGTCCAATATTGGTATGGGATATTGGATAGAGAGTTGAGACATAAAGTGAGAGATCTGACTTTAGTACAAGAGACATCACCTATGTTGGCCATTGTGCTTTGTCTTGTTTAGCATATTGAGCTCAACATGCAAGAAGAGAGGGTGGTGACTGCTCGGTTCAGCAAGGATTCACCAACTTTGTCGATTCCTTCACGTTACCATTCTATAACTTAAACCTGGAATAGTTATGGTTTTCAAAGGAAAGACGAAGTATAATAACAAAAAGGATGGGAAGACCCCATCAAATCGTACAAGGATGGAACCAAACCGGTAACATGGGGCTAGGCCCCAATAGTATCACACTGGGAAATATGTCCTACAGCACCTAGGATATTTGAACTACCCAAGTCAAAAGGTCTACAAACAACAGGAGCATCCGAAGAAGCATCACCTAACGTGATTGCTCTCCTATGGATTGCACCAGCTAGTGCTACAGAGAGCAATGGAAACACGTTGCCTAAAATAGGCTATACAGTAAGCTAAAGAGAGTGATACCCCATGTCGCCTAATATGGTAGGCTCTCGCTGTCGCATGGACAGAGCTTTACTCTGAGAACGCCTGAGCGTCTGGCTATAGAAGAACTCTCCTCATCCTCGTGTGAATTGACAATCACCCTCTCTTTCATCTCCTCATCTCTCCATGCCCAACTCGTTGCACCCGGTAAACTCCAGCGGAAGAGGATCGTTGTAACCAACGATTGAACCGTTAACTCTTGGCCAAACTTCGCAGAAAAGTACTTTGCAACCATTCATAACTCTCTCAAAAGTTTCACATGCTCTTTGATTCTAGATCTCTCGTTACAAATGTCGAACTATACCCTGTATCACAAGGCAATATGCAGACCCTTGCGTACTAAAAACACTATAAACTCCAATACTTTGATCCAATTGCACTCAGATTTCGTAAGAAAATGACTTATCATCTAAGCTTCAACTCTGTCAAGTTTTATTGATCAATCTTATTGATAGCATGAGTTATGATCGTCGAACTAAATCTGTAACAATGCGGCAATCAATCGCAATTTAGACTGTGTACACAAATTTCAAACTACTGCTTTGCACTCAAAACTCAACCAATCGAGCTGAAATTTCAATCAAATCGCAAATTCGATTTGTAAACTTTGTATCTATTGAATCCGATCTGTCAAAGCCTTCATAGAACGCTCAGAATTCACTCAAACTCTCTCATTGGTCCAAATTTCACTCTCCCACTTCAAATCACCACACCGGAGTGTCAACTTGCTCAATCGCCTTCATTCTTGAGCCAAAATCCTAGCCCTCCTCGTCAGCTCTCCAACCATATCCTTCAATCTTGAAAAACTCCCTTTGAAGGCTCCCGAAACTACTCAAAACCCCGAAGAACTTGCCCAAGTGTTCTCATTGGTCTAAATTTCCCAACCAATGAGAATGAAGAGTTCCATTTTGACCTCTAGTGGGCCAAATTGGCCACAACTAACTTAGAGCTTTACAACTAGCCTAAAAACACTACTTAGCCATCATATAGGTAAACAAGTTATTGCTAATAAAGAGTCAAAATAATCACTCGAAACCGGTTAAGTATAAACGGAACAACAAAAGGGACCGGGGAGTTTATAACTTGAGTATAATACTCCTCGCCAAAATTCCTAACAATCAACTCCCTATGACTTGCCTTTGGTAGACAGTAGTGATGGATAGTGACCCATGTGTTGAAAGGCGCCACTATCGGCAAGTTTAGGTCCATAATGCTAATATCAAATCAAAACGTAGACTGTTAAGTCCCAAGTCGCGCCGTAGGAAACAATTGGCAGAATGAAAGGATTTGGGGAGTTTATCACCACTTCCATAAAGCTATCTCCAAAGTGATACACTAACCACGCCCTAAAGTGATCACGATGTAGACACCGGATGCTTATCACAAACGGATTGGGCATCGGTATATCTGGAGGATCATACCGCCCTCTATCCATGTCCCACGTTGGCTCCACTTCTATCGGATAAGCTCCTTAGTCAAAGAACGTTCTAGACCTCCCTTTCCTTTTTCGACTCCAACCACGCTTTATATCCGATAAGATCCAAGATGATATCCCTTGGATCCTTATCTACATCCTGGCCTTAGGATGACAATCCAACCGTGGCCTCTTAACAGCCTTACAATGAGCCGTCGGCCATCCTGACCTAAAATATCGCCGTCATCTCAATAGCTCTGAAGATGACACATGTCATCATCTTCTCATAGTAGCCGTGTCACAACACAACATCCACCCCCCCTAAACCTGTGCATCCTCCGATATGCACCAAGAAGTTAACCAAAATGTGCGTGGCATCAGATTATGTCAACCTGATCTTCTGATCCCAACAGATCCTCCCCATATGACTCATCTTCACCAAAAAGGTCAAACTCCTCCTCAAGTTGGCCAATGTTGATCTCCTTATTCCGGCTTTTGAAGATCTTGATTCGTTTCCCTGCAATAGGCACCTTCATCTTTATGCCATCCAACTCTCTCATCGAATAAGTGGCATTGTCATGGACATTGACTACCACATATGGCCCAAACCATCTCTTCGAAAACTTCCTCAAGGTGCTATGTTGGTTATCGAGACTATTGTCATACACCAACACCCAATCACCTTCTTTGATCTCCTTTGGTCTCAGCCTATGACGTTTGTCAAATCTGTCCTTATTTCTAAGGCGTGCCTCTTTAAGTCTCTCCATTGCCAATTGCACATCCTCCGTTCTCCTCTCCAGTTGTCGAATGTGTATCGCCAAAAGATCTTCTCTACTCATATTATCCTCCCAAGGCAACACACTCCATGTGGGAATGTTTTCCTCTATTGGCATAATTGGCTTTTGGCCTTGCATCAACTCTCTGGCGGCATGTAGCCGGTCCACGAGCTATGGGTTGTACGATCAGCCCATAATGCAAATGGTAACAAATGAGGCCATTGTCCACCTTCCCCCTACATGCTTTGACAATGGCTTTCACGATAGGAGGGTGACCACGCTCACTCTTTGCATTCCCTTCTGGATTATAAGCAGTGGTGAGAGACAACTTGACTCCACATCTCTCAAAGAAATCACGTGCCTCTTGAGCATTCAACTCCCCTCGATCAGCGGTCATCTTCCCAACACATCCATAACGACACACAACATCCTCCAAAAGAAATCAGAACCCCTTCGTTGCTTTTCGACCGTAGCGCTCTCCCCTCCACTTGATTGGATAGATCCTCCTCGCTAACACCGGTACCTCATCCGCCCCTACTCCCATTGGCATGACCACTAAATCCACAACCCACTTGTAATGGATAGCAAGTGGATATGTAGGATGCAAACCATCACGGTGTCGGATTCCATAATACATCTGACACGTCTCACAAGTCTCCACAAATCCCACTACATCTTTGTAGATGTTCTTCCACCAATATCTCTCCTTCAATTTCATGAAAGTGGCGTATATACCCCTATGGCCTGCCCATAAGCTTTCATGAAACTCTCGTATCAATTCTCGTTGAGCCTCCTGTCCACAAATCACACGTTGTGGCATATCTGAAGCTCTGAAGATGACACATGTCATCATCTTCTCATAGTAGCCGTGTCACAACACGACATCGTGCACTCCCTTACAAACATGTCAAAGTCGGTGTCCATAGCTCCATATAACTCCAAAGCTAGAGGAACAAAGAGGTGACCTCTTTGCATACCTCTATACTTGAAGACCTTGGCTGCTGCCGCTCCACTCGCCGCCCATCCTGGTGATGGGTGATCACCCCCTCTGAAACTGTGTCTCTAGTAGGATCGGTAACCACCACATCAGCCACAATGACCTGGTCCTCCCGAACCAAATGCAGTGCGCCCTAACCCTAGTCATTGCAAGGCATACCAACGCTCTCTCCATGTGAGGTATCCACCCTCCCGCGCCATAGCAAACACCACATCCCTAATGGCATCATGGGTAGCTATCCTCTGCCCTCCGAATGGACAACGAGTCATATGAACACCTGTTGCATCTAAAGTGATACCACACTCACATGTGAGTAATGAAGATGTAGATGGATGGACCAAGCCAAGACGGAACCTCATCGTTGTGGAGAAAGTAGGCAGTGCGAGTTGGAAAGCCCTGATGCATGGTCGAGCCAAGATCCACGAGCTCGCACCCTTGCCCGAGCAAGAGCGTAGACGAGCTCTAGTAGTACGAGGGATGGCCGGATCCATTAAGAGTGAATGTAGAGCATCAAACTGCTTCGGTCCATCAAGATAGTAGAAACCCCTAGTCCAATCGGTAGCCAAAGAGAAAAAAGATGGGAACTCATGTCGTACCTCCCGTGGTGAAGCGTCTCTCGTATGTCGTAATAATACCTGTAAGGGAAATGATCCCGTATCGACGTCCCTCGTATATATCTCCAAAATAGGTCTATCTGCGATCACAAATCGAGAAGATAACAAAGGTGCAACAAGTGCCCAACTCGCCAAGAATGCCGCAGGTGCCGTCTCCTCCATCGATAATAAGCCTACCCCTCCACACGAGATTGGCAAAGATGTCTGTCTCCTTGCCAAATCTCCAGTCATACACTCGAATGTCCCTGGTCCGATGATGTCACCAAAGACGCCCATGATCCTCCTATCAAAGGTTGTCAAACGTGATATGAATGTAGGTGAAGGAGGAAGCAAAGGCGAAGAAGATAGGTGGATCGACGAGCAATACTAGATGATAGTATACCAAACGCCACCTGCGGATCCCCTAGTAGGGGAAGATCGTCTACATGCAAAACATCCTCGGCCAATGCAACGTCAAGGTAGCGTGAAACAAAATCCTCAGACCCTACTGGCACTCCTATAATACGTAAGCCATATGTCGATATCATACATCCCTCTGGAAGCTGAAGATGAGGCGGAATGCCCAAAGGAGACCAAGCCCTACACTTTGACACCTTGACTCTCAAGCCTACAAGATGAAGCTAGGTAGTCAAGTAATCAAAGGAATACGTCTAATCTTTGTCTACATGGCCCACAATGTGTGTATCATCCGCCAAGGAGGGAACACACAACCGGCACGGCCAAAGCAGTAGACACAAGAGCTCTGTAATGAGCCATGGCAAATAAGGGTCCCCCAAAGGATCTCCTGTCGAGTGCCGCAAGGATCAGTAGAAACGGTGACTCCCCTAAAAGAAAAGCCATCTTGATAAAATAAAAGAAGAATGAGAACCATAGAAAGATCGTACAAAAGGAATGAGGCTTGATAGGGGTCCACCAGCCTCTCTAAGCTCTCTAAAAATGGATGCACGCGAGACGCTGTTAAAAGCGTTCTCAACGTCTACCTGCAAGACAACCCAATCCGGATGGATATCTAGAAGTGCTCTAATGCCCAACAATACTACCTCACATCCTCCTGGTGTGGTGACTCCAAACTGATGTGGACAAAGATGCTCCTGGAAGTGTGAGCGATACTGCAAGACAACGGTACGGCTAACTAATCGCAATAAGACCTCTCCAATAGCAATCGGTCGAATGCCCCCATTGTCCTTCTCCATTGCAAGAAGCCGACTAGCACCCAGAGCCTGACTAACTGACAACGGAATCTCCCTCTCACAGCTCGCTGCAGACCCACTCCGGAACAACTCCGTGAAACCAAGGAGAGGAAATCGTCTCCTCAGTAGGACTAGCCATGGACAAAGGATGAAGGGCCCGTGCAGCCCTGCTATACTCCCCGGCCTGCCCTAAGATCCTACACCGTCGCAATCGCGCCGAATCAGAAGTATCATGTGACTGAACTCGACTCCTAACCTTTGTGTGGCCCGGCAGACTCTCCCCGCAATGTAGCCCAATCCCCCGGCGGAATCTCCGAAATCTAGCGCCCACCTCTCTATGTCCAGCACGTCCCCCTCTAGTATAACGTAGACACCATCGCGGAAGTAATAAAAACAAAAATCATGCTAACTCGTCCATGGGATCGCGTGCCAACCGATCGAGCGGTAAGCGAAAAGCACGTCTAGCCTCATCATGCAAAGCCCGAGGAAGCCTATGGAATAAACGTGGACATGGAAATCTAGTCTCAAAAAGCCCTAGAATCGAACCTGCATGGGAAGCTAACCACTCCCACAACCTCGACGGTATACCCGGAATGCTCAACGAAGGAGTCGATGTAATGTGCGTGTTCCCCAAAGTGACAAAAACCGATGTAGATGTGACCGTCCTCCTCACATGCGCATCCCAAGTGGTCCAATCATAATCTTTGTGCATCTTTCCCACGTGGGTCTTTACCCCTTGCGAGGTAAAGAGACAATGACACACCAGACATGTTGTATCACGCACCGCTTTTGGCGGTCCCATGAGAGAAAGTCAAGCTAAAGCTAGCACAAAGGGAACGATAAAGAAACCCAGCACTCCATCATGTATCTCCTCCCACCTGCAGAACCACAACCCCTAACACAAAGCACCTCACATTGGAAAATGCTAAGTATGGAAACCCTAAAATCTAAAAATACTCATAACTTTTTATTCAGGTGTCCATAATTTTCCAACTAGGTTCCAATAGAACCAATGTAGGAAAAGGAAGAGATGGGAACAACAAAAACCCGACCCATATGTCTAGTATAAGAAAAATCACTCAAAATGCACTCAAAACCCTAAAAAAAATAAAAACACTCATATCTCACAATATCATTCTCCATAGTCTTCAATTTAGGTACCAATGGAACCCAAATTGAAAGACAAAGAGAATGAACTATTCACTCTCCATGTTTGCCAAAGTATGGCCACAGAAACTACAAATCAGTTCCCGCACCCGCAGCCTCTCGCCCTCTCAACACTCGGTTCTCCACGCGCTCCAACTCCCCAAGAAAGAAACTCCATGCTAGACATGTGAGACAGTCTTGACCATGCGGACAAAATGGTGAAGGTGTCAAATCAAGACCATTGCCATCCCTTTTAGGTCAACAATCAGTTGTTGGAATGGTGTGTTGGATATGTGATGGATCTCATCACAAGAAGGATTGCCTTCTAGGTTAAAGGATGGATCTTGTTGGATCAAAATCATGTGAGCATTGTCACAGACATGGTCACATGATGGATTGATATTTTGATCTCCATCCAGAATTATGATCAATCAGAGTTGCCATGATATTCCCAGGAAGAGGACGAGGAGTGCAAGGTGACACGGGTGGTGGTAGACGATCAACCCCTACTCAAGCGTTAGTCCATGAGGCTAGTCATGAGATGAACATGGCATCTTGACTAGAGCAATTGGAGCAGAAGATAACGAGTATGGCTATAGCCCAACAAAGATCAAATTCTTGAGCTAGTGCCTCTACATCATATGATGGAGATGTTGTAGAGTACATGTGCGCAACAGCACAACCATGTGCAGTTGATGTGACTTGTATTGTAACACATACTTCTGAGTCTAGAGGAGCGTCCATGGAGTTAGATCCACAAAGAGGAGAGGCTAGCTGACAAGTTAGACTTCCTTAGTCATTCACATTGTTTGAGGCATTGAATACCTCATCCATGGCTCCTAGACGACATACTGGAGAGATGAGGGTGCAAGCCAATGTTGATGTACTTGGAGATGGAGCAAGAAAGGTCACAAAACTAACTTCTCCAAAACTAACTTGAGAGGTGCTTCTTAACCTCTCTATTTATACTACTTAGAATTTTACCCTAGTAACTATAAGTAATCACCATATAACTTTTTCTTATCAAGTTTAATCGAAGTAGAGATCATAAATCTCAATGAAAAGGGTACATGATAATATACAATTGGTCCACTTGGATCTTCTAAAAGCCCAACTACACTCCAATTGACTTTAATGTACCAAGTCAATCTCGCCACTTTAATTTAAGGGTCTTCACCAAGTCAAACCAATGAAAACTATTCCAAGTCAATTAAAGTCAAGATATCCATGTGATGAAATCTATTCCTTCATTCCTACTAAACAACAAAATAGTTGTTCTTATCTATCACACGAGGAACTATTTTATATTTTTCTCCAATTTAACCAAAACTAGCTAAACATAATCATGACTAAGATAGACTTAGTCACAATTTAGATATACTCACATTTCATCCTATACGTACAACCATGGGTCTAACAGGTCATTCTCTTGTTTACTCATGCAAGGATTTATTGACACTTGGGCTATCATCATCCCATGTATTACAATTGGTAGCCATATTTTGCGAAAGCCAAGAGGATGTGCTAGTTGCTTCTAGTAGTGATAATACTAGTAGTGTTGATTATGGGATCATGACAATTACTAGTGGAATTTGACAAGCTTCTACCACTTGAATGATGGAGTTATTAGCAAGATTGGCATACAAACGTAACAGGGTATCACCAAGTGTGGTGATGTTGGATAACATGAGTGGTGTCTTCAGTTTGATTGGACCTTCATGAAAGGTTTATCGACCTCAACGAGTATTATTGGATTCTAGTGCACAACCCCTTATGTTGGATAATATGCACTGCTTGGTCTTGGCTTATGAAAGACCAATGTGGAGAGATATCCATTTTAGATTCACACATCTCTTGGAAGTTCTAGTGATGTTCCAACACCATACATCACCCGGATGGAGTTGATTGTTCAAGTGCAACTAGATCATGTCACGAATAGCTCTAAAACGTGAGCACGTGTTGTGGTTACACTTGCAGAGTCCTATGATGTATTAAAGGATGCTGCAGTGTTATACCCGACGGGGTTTAACATTATTATTGGGAGGAGAAAACCTCTTAGTAGCCATGTAAGTAATCTAGTGAGAGTCAAGTGAGTCGATTATAATCTCATCTTGAAAGTCATTCCGGAGTCATTGCCTTCAGTGTTACATCACTATAGACCTTTGTGATATAACACAAGAGGTTATAGCTAAAGCAGAAGGAGTTGTTCACACTCAGATAGTGGAGCCTGATATGAGAGAGCAAAAAAAGCTTTATGCTCAAGAGGTTATCGTTTAGCAACCAGATATTACGTCTTCTATCTCTAGTGTCGATAGAGACGAGATTTGGAATATTGAGATTGGTCCCATAGTGACAAGAGAAGAAAGATGTAGGGTGTGGAGGTTCCTGAAGAGTTTTAGAAACTATTTTGTCTTAAGTATGAAGGATTTAGGTTGTTTGAAGGGACCTGGTATACGGATTAAATTGAAAAATGATGTATCATTCTTCCGTCTTTCCTATCAATACAGCGATATGGAGAAAGTTCTGATCCAAAGTAGGTGTCAAGACCTTCTTGAGGCTGGATTAGTGGAGATATCATATGGAGAGTATGTTATGGTGATGTCAATCAAGAAGGATATACATGGCAATTATACAAATAGATACATGTGTGGTGACTACATATCTATCAATCGATTGACAAAATCTGATCGGTATGCTATGCCTACACCTGAGGAGATCTTTGATGCGGTTGGGTATACAAAGGTTTTTCATGCATTGGATTTACGAGTAGGATATCATCAATTGCGGATTTGAGATGAGGATAAGGCAAAGATAACCTTTTGGGCAATTGATCGCATAACAAAGATGTGTTGTATCAGTGGAAGTTCTTACCATTTGGGTTGAAGAATGCACCCTTTGAGTTCCAAAGAGTGATGGATAGGATCCTAGCTGGACTTGATTGTGCTCGAGTCTACATCGATGATATTCTAGTATATAGTGCTATAGTGATGGAGCATGAGATATATTTGCAGCAGGTTTTTGAGTGATTGATTACCCATGGCCTCAAGTTATATCCTTGAAAGTGTAAGTTATTTCATGAGCAGGTAGAGTACTTGGATCATACCATATACCCAAGAGGATTGGGAGTTTAGTAAACCAAGGTGGATGCAATCTTGCATATTCCACAACCCTCATATGCGAGTAGGGTACGAGCCTTCCTTGGACTTGCAAACTTTTATCGTCAATATCTGTGAGGATTTAGCACTATTGCCAAATCCTTGATTAAGCTGACAAAGCTAGATCAAGAGTGGTGTTGGGGAGATGAACATGAGAGAGCTTTTGTTGAGCTCAAGGAAAGGTGGGCATGTGGCCCTTTTTTGAGGAGACTTGTGAGAGGTTGTCTCTTTCAAGTACATATTGATTGGAGTATGTTGGATTTGGGAGTAATGCTTACCCAACATGATGATAAGGGGAAGGAGTTTGTGGTAGCTTATGCAAGTCTCCAATAAAGCAGCGGAGTCAAAGTATAGCTCTTATGAAGGATAATGTTTGATAGTTGTTTGGACGATGGCACATTTCATATGTTATTTGTTTAAAAACTACTTCATTCTTATCACTGATCATCAACCATTGAAATGGTTGATGGAATCAGATAAGCTTACATGAAAGCTTGCACTATAAGCTCTTATCCTACAAGAGTATGATTTCATGGTTGTTCACAGAACTGGAATGGTGAATCGTGATGCGAATGGATTAAGTCAAAACCCATGTACAAGTCAAGTTGACAAAACCGGGGCTCGATGGAACGGTGATATTGATAAAGAGATGGTGTCGGGTAGACATGCATATACCTTTTTGAGTATGTTGGCGCTTGAGAGCTATGTGATATCTCTCTTGGATCAGATAGCGGATATATTATCCTTGGACGCTAAGACTGAGGATGGTTTGATGGTTTGATGGTAAGCGGAGACATTCATGACGACATGGTGGTGTTGGAGTATCTTTGTACATGTGTTTTGGTGGGCACTTTGAAAGCCAAGGAGCTCGATCAAGTTTTACAGAGAGCTCGATGGTTCAAATGGAAAGGTAGACATCTTCTTCGAGTATGGAGAGATGATAGCGTTCCTGTTGTGCACTTTCATCACAAAAAGCACAATTGGTCAGACATGCTCATGAGGAGTTAGGTCATTTTGGAGTAATGCAGACATATAGCTTACTTCAAAGTTATTATTTGTGGGGAGGTGTGCAAAATGAGGTGCAACAGTTTGTGGCCAGATGTATTGTATGTGATTGTGTTCGAGCATCATTCAATACCCCTACACCATAATTACATCCTCTACCGATTATGGGACTTGGTTATCCTTGGAGCTTGATTTTGCATGACCTCTCCCATTGACTATACGACATCATCAATGTGTGTTGGTCATGGTGGAGCATTTCTCCAAGTGGATCGAGTTGCTGGCATTGTTTGACAAGTCAAATGAGGGAACAGCTTATGTGTTCTTAGCTACGGTGCTTAGCTGATTTGATGCACTAACAGAAGTGTTGACTGATGAAGATACAAAGTTTTTGGGCAAGTTTCAGGCTTTGTGTGATTGAGTGTTGATCGATCATCTTACCAACTCAAGGGATCATCCGGAGGCTGATGATCTAGCAGAGAGTTGTTGAGACGGTGAAGAGAGGATTAAGAAAGTTTGGCTTGGAGAAAGGTCATTTGGGAGACTGGGACATCCATCTACCATGGTTGGCCATGGGTAATCGATTTAACCGGCTAGCATCTCTAGCGTTATTCTCACCGTAGTTTTTATTATATGGTAGAGATCCAAACTTACCTGCAACCTATTCGTTGAGAGTCAGCTGAAGTTTTGGACTTGGATAACCCAGATGTTTGGATTAGGATGTGTTCTCAAAGGGTAGAACTCTTCTGTAGGGTAATACGCATGGCATTTGAGAACCTGACTATTGCTTAGCAAAGAGATATTTTACGTCATGCTACCATCCGAGGATTACATTTACTTGTTAATGATTACGTTTACTTGGTGCATAGTGTACCAATCACATTGGATGTTATGGCTAGTCGCACAATTCTACGAGTATGTCAGGTTTTACCTTCTAGAGTTTTGATATAAGAGTGTCATGATGGTGTCCTCAAAGTCTTCAGATTTTGGGAAAGCTCCCTCTCTCAACTGCGCTTTATTTCTCTCATGATTTGCTGGTACCGTTAAAAACTGCACCAACCGCTTTCCATGTTGGCTGCGAATTCGTGCATATGCTGATCCATCATCAAGAAGAATCATGTGCGTAATTGTGCGCCATGTCATCTTCCAAACATTGATGGTACTATGGATCCAAGCCTTGCAGTTGTGTGGGTAGGCTTGAGATGTATGTTATATGGATCGGCTGGTGGAGTAGCAAGTATGTCGATATTTGATTCTTGTTTGAAAGGATGGCATATGTTATGTTTGACACCTCCTCTCAATGTGATGCCCAATGGGTTATGGAGATGTCCTCGATGCGATTAGCAGGAAAGCAAGTTTGACCGTTATATGATATGGATTGCAGATAAATGACTAACTATGGGGCATTGTAGTATCCGGCTTCATGATCTTTGCCCCACGAAGGACATATCATGATGTGGAATAGATGGCTATGTGGTGTTAGAGGGATCTAACCGCAAGTTAGAGAGATGATTGTGGTACATTTGTGTTGATGTATGACTATCTATGTATTGTGATGTTTGATTTGACAGCAATGTATATTGTGATGCGATATGGCTGTGCACGATACACATCCTCCGAATCAAAGGCTTATCAGATTAGAGTCAATCCATAAAAAATGGAACACATAACGCAGTAGCGGATATTAAGAAGACTTCATAATTACCGCTTGTGACAAGAATAATAATGCATGAGTTGCAAGGTGTCATGATAAAAGGTGAAAAACTTAGAAAAACGAATTCTGGACTAGGCCCCAATTGCACCACAATGGAAAATATATATTTTGTACATAAGATATCCTCAACTATCTAGCTCAAATTCTCACCTTTATTCTACACTAACATCCGAAGCATACTGAAGGAGGCAAGATGGCTTTTTAAGAGCATGCAGCTTTTTAAAAGGCTTGGTTCTCTGAGGGCCCAAATCCAAGGCCCCGGCCGAGAAAGGGAAACGCCAATCACATCAGATCTATGATGTATGGATATTCACATTTCAAAATGCTCTTATGTATTGTATTAGGGAAGTTGAGGCACTTGCCAAGAGAAATGAGATTAGGATGCAGTGATCATTTCTTAACATATTGTAGGGTTATATTCTGACTAACATAGAGAGTGAATTGATTATTCTATTAGTTTTTCAATTTAGATACCAATAGAGTGTCAGAAGGTCGTGCAAGTGGGAGGAGATACATGATGGAGTGTCGTGTGTCTTTATCATTCTTTTTGTGCTAGCTATAGCTTCACTTCCCCTCATAGTACAGTCAAAAGTAATACGTGATACATCATGTCTGGTGTGTCATCATCTCTTTATCTCGCAAGGGTTAAAGACCCACGTGGAAAAGATGCACAAAGATTATGATTGAATCACTTAGAATGCACATGTGAGAAGGACAATCACGTCAACATTTATCACTTTGGGAAACATAAAATAATTGAGACGGTGTAAGATCTTGAAACAGGCCGGTATCACATGGATATTTCTTTGCTCTTAGAACTCATGAGCGTCTAGTTGTAGAAGAACCCTCCTGACCCTCGTGTGAGTTGATACTCTCTCTTTCTCCTCCTCACCACTCCATATTTGAGTTCATTATAGTTGGTAAAACTCCAACGGAACAACATTATGGTATTCAACAATTGGACCAATAACTCTTGCCTAAACTTCACAGGTAATTGCTCTACAACCTTCTTGTCCTCTTGGAAAAAAATTTATGTTTTTCTTTTTTAGATCTCTCAAAACAATTGTCAAGTTGTATACTGTATCATATAGTGATATGCAAATCCATGTATACTAAAACCATTACACATCTCAATCCTTCACTCCAATAGCCCTCAAATTTCATGATAAGGTCACTTATTATCCAAGCTTCAATTCTGGAAAGTGTTATTGATGAAACATTCTGATAGTAAAAGTTATGATTATTGTACTAACTTCGTGGCAGTCAGTGCAATCATGCAAGTTTGACTATATGCACTAACTTCAAACTATCACTCTGTACTCAAAACTCATCGAATCGAGCTGAAATTTCAATCCAAACACAAGATTGAGTTGTAAAATATATCTTTATTGAATTGGATATGTCAAAACCCTCATAAGATTCTCATAATTGACCCAAATATTCTCTAGGATCCGAATTTCATTCTCCAACTTCACAAGAACTAGATATGGCAGTAGTATTATAATACACTATCATGTCATAAATGAATTGCTCTAGGCCTTTAGTGAAGCAAATGAAATCCGAGGCAATTTTTGCTTACTATGCTATAACATGATAGTCTTTCAAGGGAACCAATCTTAATAGAGTTTCAACAAGGACATAAGGAGATAACAAAAAGGATGAGAAGACCGAATCAAGTGGTACATGGATGAAACCAAATGGATAACATGGGGCTAGTTTCAATACCATCATGCTCTTACATATGTCATATAACACCTAAGATATCTTAACTATCTAGGTCAAACGGTCTATAAATAACAGAGCATTTGAAGAAGCATCACCTAAAGTGATTGCACTTCTATGGATTGGACCAGCTAGTACTTTTTATAGAGCAATGGAAACACGTTGACTCTATTTTATCAACACTATGGTTTTTATAATGCTAACATCATGAATTGAGATGTTACAATATCTCATCATTAGTTGCATGTGTGTAATTCATATTATTGATAATTATTATAAAGATTTTTTGAGACAATGTAATGAGAGCATATGTAAAATACGATGTGAGCTCAATTTATTCATATATGATGGAATTTGGTATTTAATTTGTTTTATTGAAGCTATTGTAAACTCAAATTTTCAAATTTTTACAAAAATATATATCAATAAAATTAGTTTCATCAATTTATATATATTAAAAATACTTACAATTGCAAAATTTGGATCCATGATATCATCATATTTGAATATGATATAACACACCATTATGTAGATGAGTATTATATCATACATTTTGAAATATTGCAATATAACAAACAATTATCCATATCCTATTTCTAAATAATATTATCGAAGTAAGTCTAAAGGTAAAACCGAGTAATGTAGAAAAAAGATGGGAAGATCCCAAGATGAAACCAAAAAGGTAAGTCTAGCCCCAATAGCATCGGGATAGTAAATTTTCCTATTATAACTATGTCTAAACTATCGAGGTGTACATATTACATAGCATCCCAAGAAATGTCGAGTGATTGATTTCCTATGGATTGAACCTTTCTGTCGACTATAGTGAGTAATCAGATCTTCCGACTTGGGGCTCTGGTCAGACAAATCTCAAAATTCAAGGAATCACTCTCGTCAAATCAGATGGAGGCACTCACGCATGGAGGCAGAATATGAAAATCTTCCAGCTGGATCAAAGAGAACATGCATCCGTTTCTGAAATTATCTCCGTCTTTTGAGACTTTGGACTCTCTCACTGTACATTCCAGATTATTCTCATATCACGTTACGTTGATGATTCGGAACTTGAGAAGACATGGTCGTGGATATAGCTGAGGAAATCTGTCTAGCTCTGACCAAGCACAGTGGGACATCTGCAATCATGGCAAGATCTGGGAACTAACCACTGTAGAAGAGGATCAAGATGTGAGAGCTAAGGAAGGTAATTGAGACGTGGCAAATCTTGGGAATTTTCGACATTCCATACGTCTTGTCAGTATTCAAACTCAGAGGCCGCCTAGTACCTTCATGTGAGGATCAAGTGTACTCTAAGGAATGTCTCGCTGCTTCTATATGTGTGATCGAAGGAAAGGAAAACTGTGATTCTTAATTTCTCTTTTTAGGGGGGTATCGAATGTCAACACTAACAATCGTAGGTTTCTAACTATGCCATTTGTAAGTAAGGATGCCATGACTAGGGTCATATGTAATTGAGACGTGGGCAAAAGACGTGGTATCGTCTCAATTACATGTCTCACACGGCAAATCTGTGATATAACTTTCTTTTGTCATTGTGTAAGGACACCATGACAAAAGAAACTTATAATACAGATTTTTCTGTTCTGCAAAGTGGTTGAAAAACCTTCTGCCGTAATTTTTCTTATAAACTGGATGTTCCTCTTATCCAACTGAAGGTGTTATCTATACGTTTGGTGGATAGAAATTATCAATAAATGTGTAAATTGTTTAGCCGGTTAATTAGACTCGGCAGGTTTATTGATGTCTATCACCTACATTTTCCCCACCGGATCAAGAGATGAGACCGAAAGTATCCCACTGCGCCTTTGGATATAACATTTCTATAATAATAATTTTGAAAAGTACTTGTATAAGCAGGCGTTAGGCACACTACGTAATACATCGCTTCTAGCACCTGCATCTGCAAAAACCTTGAACCTTGACCGAAATGATAAGGTTCGGCTGACAACCCGAACTTTATTCGTCTCATTAAATATCAACATATCACGATTCACTCCAAGCGGAAGATGCTCTTCAGAGGTACCTTGCATCTGGTTCAAGAGATCCTCCATCATATACAAGAGGAGAATAATATCTCCTGAGACTTGACAACATGTGGAAATTACTAATAATTTGAAAGACTGAATTTTCTTGACACTACTCTGTGTAACAAAAGAAATCATGTCAACATCTCTGGTTTCTCGTGTATAAATACAAGGTCGTAAGTGAATTAGAGGGCATGGGCAAATGAAATGTGGAATGACGAAGACCATATTCCAGCTTTTGTGATTATTCTGTCATGGTACACGTTTTCCAAGTACTTATGGTAACCCACATACAGTACTGATACTAGTGGAGACTGCTTAGTGATTCGTAGGAATGTCAGATAATCTCGGATGTTGTTCTTTCACGCAGTTCGAGAATGGAGTGACATCATTGAGAATAGGTCTCAGCCTTTTGGACCCAAGGGTCTGTTGCGGGCTTGACTTTGATAACAGTTCTGCGGTAGATAGCAAAGTTAAAAGGTCCGAGTCATCTACTTGATGCACATACCACATACTCCTTACATTCTACTGGTTCCTTGGCATGTGGACCGAGTGCCTACACCCGCACTCATGTAAATCAAGGAGATAGGGAAAATCATGATTTTGGGTTCACTTGGCTGAATTTGCAAACTTTACTAAATCTTATTTCGTTTTCCTTTTGTGATAGATTCTTGATTTGAATATTTTCCCAGGTTGGTGATAAGGTTAGTTGACTGGACCTAAGCTGTTCTGTGAACATTTAGAGTTGTCTACAGTGGAGTAGTCGAAACCCTTTATAGGATCCTAGTGGATGATGTAATGTCATAAGAGATTCACTTAGTAGGGGATTCTAAGATCCTAGTGTGTATAGTTGACCGAATTTGGCAGTATAAACCAAGAGGTCAGAAGGAATGATAAGCTTGGTCACCAAGAAGAGGTGTAAGAGAAATATTCATTTGGGATCTTGACGACTTCCCTAGCATGGGAATATACAAGCGAGTAAGGCAATGGATGGAGCATACTACTAATCGTTATTCTACAGCAGTTGTCTAAGATGCAATAAGATTTGAAAGGTATGGAATCCATAAAATGACAACATCTTCTCGACGTGCCTTAATAGGAACCAACATCCATTTTAACCATGCGTTTGCATCCATCAACATCATGTTCATGTTGTAACAAAGTGTCAATGTTTCCTGAAACCAATAAGAATGAAATGCCATGAGTGTAAAAGTGATATATAACATACTTCATGTGTGTAATATTGCATGGATTGGTTTACACATTTGTTACTTAACCAACCAAAATTATGATAAATATAATTCAAAAAATATACCATGTTACATTGTGCATCCAAATTTTATTTGTCCGATTGATTTATAACAAGAAAGGGTAAAATATTTAACCATTTTTTATTTCAATCATTCAACTTTTAGCATTAATGATTTATTTTTTTTACTTCAGTTGTAATTCTATTTATCTGATTTTATTCCATAATGAAAACATAAAAGTTATACTTTTAGAAATCCATATAAAACATTAGAACAGGTTGCAAGGAGAAATATTTTTTAAAAGCTTTTCTTTCAATGGCTATTCTTGAACTTTCTTGAAACTTATTCATCTAGTTCTTGCAAGGTAATCAAATACGCAAGATTGTTACTTCAGCATGGAGCTACCACACTGCACATTCTGATTTGTTTTATCCTTGTTTTCAACTGATCGCTGTAACTAATCATAAAGACACTTTTTCCCGAACATGCGGAGTACTTACCCGGTTTACACATAAAAGCTGTCGAAACATTCCTCCTTGTTATTCTCTATGATTGATGATCAGTATTCAGGCCAGTAACTTTGTTTCATTGAAATATGGTAATTCACATAAAAAAAACCAGTTGTGATGTATATAAAAAAGGGCCTGAGGCCTATTTCCTCAAAGAAAAAAAAAACTAAACTAAACAAGTTGTGAATAGTCGCATGCAACGTCTTAAAAAGAAGAACTGCAAAAAGCTTAGTTTGAAGAAAAATAACAGATCAGAGTACTAGAAAAAAAATTACATGTCTATTTTCACATTTGACATGAGAGAGAATTTGTTGCCAGAAATCTAATCCAATGACTATTGATTAATCTCAAGAAGAAATTTATTTTATAGGAATGAGGTACTCTAAAGATGGATGCACATGAGACATTATTAAAAATATTCTCAACGTCTACCTACGAGATAACCAAATCGAGATGAATATCTAGGAGTGTTCTAATGCCCAACAATATCGCCTCACAACCTCATGATGTGGCGATTCTAAAATGGTATGGACAAAGATGCTGGTGGAAATGAGAATGATGTTGTAGGACCACGGTACGACTAATATGGCATGATAAGAATTCTCCAATAATAATCAATCTAATGGCTTCAATATTTTTCTCCATTATGAGAAGCCAATCAACACTAGCATATGACTAACTAAAAACATAATCTCCCTTCTAGAAAATGATACAACCATCTTAAACAATTCAGTGAAATCACTAGAATGATCATCTACTTGAAAAAAATCTCTAAGACTATCATATAACATCCATGGTAAGTCTCATGAGGATAGAAGTGAGATAATGTGTAAAAAATGATATATGAAGACATAATGGCTGATAATCCAAAACCTCTAATGATATTCACTCATCCATATTCAATGTAAAAGAAGTAAAGAAAAAATAGTATCCTTAGAATGACTAGCCATAGACGATGAATGAATGGCTTGTGCGTTTTTGCTAAATTCCATAGCATGCCCCAAGATCCTTAACCGTCATAGGTTGAAACTAACTCATAATGTATGTTAATATCCTAAATCCAAAAGTAATACAAAAATGCATTAGACTTGCATCCATGGAACAACTCCAGCGATGCAAACGCAAATGTAGGGACCATCTTGGATTATCGAAAAGAAGAGAATGCGGTGAGGGCTCATTTCCTATGCTATACTGTGAGGTTTTACCGTTTTAACCTTGACACATGAAGTGATTCTGTACTTTGACACTCGTAATGTGTCCTCATAAATTTACATTCACCTTATGTGAGAACTATAAGTACTCAGTAAGTCATAGGACTTAGCTATTTTCATGAAGCACTTACCCAATCATAACGCAAATGATAGTGTACAAAATAAACATCATGTCTCCAATTCATGAGATTAATACTCATGAACATGGGTGGGAACTTTCAAACTTTTAGAGTAGCCACATCGGTGACATGGTATAGATCTGCATGTCATATTTGGTCGCTAGAATGCACTTTGCCATTTTCGTCAACGAATACTGCAACCGAACCAGCAAAAACGTATATACCTAATGTTTCCAAATGATTCTTGCTACATATATCACAACACCAGAACCTGTTTCAAGATTGTGCACCTCCATTATTACTAAGAGAATACCCGAAGACTAGGCACACGTTGAGAAAGGGAATCTCAAGAGGTAGCAATCAGGAGATAATAACGAACTAGGTCGTAATATCCGGCCATTTTAGAAAACGTCGAGATTTTTGTTATAAGAGAGAATAGAACCGTCATAGTAGATGTGCCCATTGCACTTGGACACAACTACTACTGTACAATGTAGTTGTGTCCAAGTGCCATGGGCATAGCTACTGTATTGCAGAGTCCGAGGCGGATCCCACGGTTTTAACCGCGGCTGATCGGAAATGTAAGAGATTCGTACTACGTTACGCTTCACTACAGTAGGTCTGGAGGTTGGTCAGAGGTCAGACGTCCAACATGGTTGTAGCACTGTCGGAGTTGATCCGAAGTTTGTACCACATTCTTCCAAGCTACCAGGTTTCTCATAGGTGCTAGCGTAGATTTGGCCAGGTCCGACCTCATACCATAGAGTACAAGAATGAAGCTCGGTCGTATCGTTCTGTCCGCGATCCGCGTTCCGCCTTTTATTGATTTTTGGTCCGCATTCGAGTCCAGGTAATAGAGGTTTGTCTAAGTTAGCTCCGTTGGTAGCAGGTGAACCTTATCCAGAATCGAAGTGTTCCTTATTTTCTCTTTTGCCCGAAGTCTCGAGGTGGGAGCCACAGGCAGGGAGGATAAAGGTTCATTCACATGATGAGTTCTCGTTATCTCAGTTTCTGCATACTCTGGGCATTGTATTCCAGTAGCATTCACTTCCCTGTACGACTTGATGTGGTCTTCCCATCCTTTTTGCTATATTACTTGGTTCCCCTCCAGTAGCTAACCCAGTGTGATACTATTGGGGCCTAGCCCGGTTTGGTTCCATCCTTGTACGATTTGATGGGGTATTCCCATCCCTTTTGTTATTATACTTTCTCGATTCGCTAACCCGTTTTGGTACAAACAAACGTTATAGGTCATGGTTAGTAGAATCTCCTACCTGCTCCAGAAAGATTTATAATCGTGATCCAGTGCATATATCTGTTTTCCTTAGATATTGCGAATTAACATGTTTAGATGAATGGAAATCCGAGAAAATATAATAACAAAAGAGAAAATATTCATCTGTTTAGATGAATTATGCACATAAGTGTCGAGTACACTAGAAAGGTTTTTCTACTGTGATGACGATGAGTTCAAAGACAAATGAAAGAAGAAATCTTCTTCAAGCATTTCAATATTATCTAATACAATCGAAGTGTTTGTTTTACCTTCGAAGTTGGTACCCAATCATACGCTTATCTGATGTCAGTCCCATGTCCCATGATCGTCCCTGGTTCTTCTGCAGGCTTCTGACATGTTCATGGCCTTGGATAGAGTTGACTGGATATGAGCTGGGGAAATACACTCTGGTCACGAGCTGTAGTCGTTTGGTTCCGCTGTAATTACCTGTGTATTTCTGCATGATTAGGTGCGCAATACCCGTTCTCATCGTTCGCAGGAGCATAGGGACTGGAGGGGAATCTTTAGGCCCTTCCTCTGGAGCCGGTACTGCTGTATTCGGTGGTATTTCTTTCGGTCATGGTCACCTCGCAAAGCCGATGAGTCTCTAGAATACTTTGCACTGACCCTGTCAACTCGGCGCAGCCCAAACCTGGAATCCATCTCGTACATGTCAAGATTCTATTATCAACGCTTATCGTTTCCCGTTTCGACAGGATTTACAACCCAAGTCCGACAAGTCCGAGGAACCGAACTATTCGCGTCCCTTACATAAATACTCCCCGGGTCAGTCCCGACAGGTATATCCATTCTTCGCCTCCGGCATCCTCATTGTCACCACCGCTGTACTCTTTGCGTTTGAGTAGACTCGCATCTCGCCAACCGCATCTATGATCATTCCATCCAGAAGGCGGGACTTGCGCTTGTGGGGCCACCGCGAGATCCAAGAAGTCCTTCTGGTGGTTCAAAGTTCAATCACCATTGGCAGGACGAGGTTTTCTTCACCATCCTATGCTGCAGCTTCGGAGCAGAAAACCTAGTAAAATAGAGTTAATCTCGTACAATAGAAAGCAGCATGGTCTGCTTACTGCGCCGAGAACACTTGGGCCATCACAGCGCCAGAGCCATGAACCTGTGACTGCGCAAAATTATCTTCGTTGATGGTTTTCTGCATCTCAAGCTTGAACAGGAATTCAGAATGCCGTCCGTTAGTACGGTACATTATGATGGACAATTGCTGTTTACGGTTCTGGCTCGTTTCCATTTTTTGGAATAATATCTAAGAAATAGATGGACGTTATGTGGGTCCGGGTCCAACATTGGTTGACTCTGACCCTAGAAGGCTTGAACCTCGAGTCTTTGGTCATGCTACTTCTAGCGCGGGAGCAGAATAGAGGACGTAACTGGAAATAACGATTTCTGTGTTGCTTGAGCTGGAACTTTTGTTCTAACTTCCATCCTCCTTCTAATCATGGAAGCCATTCAGATGTTTATGCATCTCATTTGAGTGGAACAAGTATGGAGAATAGTCCATGAGGTGGTACCCGGTGTTTTCTGTTGTGAACGCTGCTATTTTTATATTGAGAATTATATATCTACAATTTTTCGCTTGGAGATAGTTCGGACACAAGTCCAAGATAGACTGGAAAAAGAGCCCACTGTTTTTGTGTGGTCGAGAAATTGGCCACTTGCGTCTGTCATGGAACACTTTCTCGACAGACTGGACAGACCGTCCATCAACTTGAACATGGTCAGCTGTTGTACCAGTTATCGAGGACATGAGATCACTTCCTTTGCGAAGGTGTTCGGCTTTGGAAACCCGCCATTAATGTTCTGTCCAGGTCATGATTTTGAACAAAGGAGGCCGAATCCTCTAACGGAGGATTCAAATTTAGAGTAAAGGGTAACAAGGTTGTGGCGTGGTGATGTCTTGGCATGGTCCATACATCTTCATATTCATTACTTAGATATAATTGTATTATCATATAGATGTAACTAATAATCATATGATTCATTGTTCATTTGAAATGCAGAGAATAGCTATCTATGGTGTCATTAGAGATGTGTTTGTTATGGCGAGAAAGTGTGGATACTTCATATGGAGGGAGACTGGGTGGTTCGGGAGGATCAAGTTAATTTGGCGGACCATGTTCCTTTGACATACATGGTGATTTTAGATCATACATGTGACATATTTTCACATAGGGTGATCACCCATCATTCGAGATGGGTGATGAGTGGAGCGGCATTAGCCAAGATCTCCAAACATAGTGGTATGCAAAGAGTTCAACTCTTTGTTACTCTAGCTTTGGAGTTATATAGAGCTATGGACATCAACTTCGACATGTTGGTGAGGGATTTGCATCTTTAGCTTATTGTATAATCTATTTTAGGCAACATGTTTCCATTGTTTTATAGAGAACACTAGTTGGTGCAATCCATAGTAGAGCAATCACGTTAGTTGATGATTCTTTGTATGCTCTTGTTGTTTATAGACTATTTGACCTAGATAGTTCAGATATCTTAGGTGCAGTATGACATATTTTCCATTTATGCTATTGGGACCTAGCCATAGTTTTCCCGTTTGGATTCAGCTATGTACGGCTTGATGTTATGTTTATCGTCAATTTTCTACGAACATCTCATTATTTCCATCTCCCATACTGAAAAAATCACATGCGGATTAATTCAGTATTGCGCATGAGTTAAACTTTATCAATGGACACAATAAATGTTAAAGTGGAAAGATCACTTTAATTCCAAGTTGGTGCATAATTTGCGAGAGTTGACATTATCTTGTGAGTTAGCCAATACACATAGTGCATTAAATAGATTAATATTGAACAGATCTTATTGCACCTTGAAAGTATAACCTTCAGCATTGTTTCCACTTCCAACAACACTTTTGTCCACGTCAGTTTGGAAACAACACTTTTGTCCACGCCAGTTTGGAGTCGCCATACAACGTGATTGTGAGAAGCTATTGTTTGAAATTATAGCCCTTTTAGATATCCATTTAGATTAGGTTGTCTTGTAGATGGATGTTAAAAAGTATTTTATTAGTATCCCATATGCATCCATTTTTAGAGAGGTTAGGGAGGCAAGTGGTCCTTTGGAGAGACTCATTCCTTTTATGTGATCCTTCTCTCTTCTATAAACATGAGTTTTCACAATAGGAAGTCACTATTCTATAATCCAATGTTGATACTAATATGGAGATCTTTTGGAGGACCCATATTCGACTATTCTTCAAGTTGTTTCCTAAGGCATGATTTGGGACCTAAAAGTATACGTTTTGATTTAGTTTGGGCGCTATGGATCTGAACTTACTAGTAGTGGTGGAGATGAATATTATTCTCAAGTTATAAACTCCCCGATTCCGTTTGTAGTTCTGTTCATACTTAGGCGGTTTCGAGTTATCATTTTGATTCTTTATTAGTGATAACTCATATTGTTTATATGATGACTAAGTAATATGTTTGGGATAGATATAATAATTATTGGTGCAATCATGAGGAGAATAATCATATTACTTTGTACTATACTTTATTACTATGTATGCTGGTTAATCTAGATATTTTGGGGGTATTATGACATGTTTTCCATAGTGATGCTATTGGGCCCTAGTCCCATTCTAACATGTTGGTTTCATCAATGTAGGAGTTCATGGGTATTCGCATCCTTTTTATTTGTTACTTCTCCTCTAGCTACTTTACTGCCAGATGTGATACTTGATAAGAAATCAAATTACATGCGACAACAATAGTTGTAAGTCAAAAGGTTATTGGATGTGATTGGGTCATCTTCAAAACATAATGATACACCACATATAAGTACCCCATGGTGCTATAACAAAAGGGATGGAAAGACCCCATCAAATTGTACAAGGATGAAACCAAAATGGTAGCATGGGGCTAGATCCCAATAGCATCACATTGGGAAATATACAACACCTAAGATATCTGAACTATCTAGGTCAAACGGTCTACAAACAACAAGAACATCCGAAGAAGCATCAACTAATGTGATTGCTCTCATATGGATTGCACCAGTTGTAGAGCAATGGAAACACTTTGCCTAAAATAGGCTATACAATAAGCTAAAGAGAGTGATACTTCATGTCACATAATATGGTAGGCTCTTGCGCACTCCCTCACGAACGTGTCAAAGTCGGTGTCTATAGCTCCATATAACTCCAAAGCTAGATGAACAAAAAGTTGACATCTCTACATACCCCTATGGAGACGTTGGCTGTTGCTGCTCCACTCGTTGCTGATTTGGAGGATGGGTGGTCATCCCCTCTGAAATTGTGTCTCGAGTAAAATTAGTAACCACCACATCTTACTTGGTCTTTCCGAACCAAATACAAATATGCCATAACCCTAGTGGACTGCAAAGCATACTAACGCTCTCCCAATGTCATAGAAAACACTACATCCATGATGACATCATAGATAGCTATATTGGGAACAAGATAGAGTAGTATGAACACATGTTCAAAGATATAACATTAGAGGGTGAGATAAAATGAGAGTTTACGTGGGTGGGTAGGAGGAGCGCATGAAAGGTAATATTGTGCACTCGTGTGGCAGTTTCTGGTACACGAGTCAACAAATTACACAGTTTACGGAGAGGAGAATGTTTGTTCTAACGGATCGCCTGCGATCCGTAGAACAATCTTGGACATACAGTCATCTTCGTTGATAAAGATTCGTGCTTCCCTGACCCATTACCTCTATATTAAATACATATTTGCGGGCTAGCGTTTGTACTTAAGCTGGTTTCGCATGAGTATTCAGCAGATCCACGTTTCCATTTCAGGGGAAGGTGTGACACAAGTGAAATAACAAAGGGACGGGAGGACCCCATCCAATCGTACAAGGATGGAACCAAACCGATAACATGGGGCTAGGCCCAGTAGCATCACACTGGGAAATATGTCCTATAGCAGCACCTAACTATCTAGGTCAAGGGAATTGTCAATTGGCATCCGATTTTGATCATTCACATCGTGTGCTAAAAACAAACAAAACATTATTTCTCTACAACAATAAATCATTACAGAAAAATAAGACATTTGTTTTTAGTTCATTTCAATAATTTTGGCTTTGAATCCTGTGAAGTATGTTCATTTTTAACATACATGGACATCCAGACCTGTAACTGTACAGTATGAGCGATTAGAAAATGAAAAAGCTTTGAAACTCAAGTGTGATCTTCCAGCCTACGTCATGACTTCTGAAGACACTCTGCCGAATGTCTTCAGAAGTCATGTGGTCGCAAGGGCTCTTCATGTTCCTCTCGAAAACCTCCACAACAAAACTTGAACTCACTTGGCGGTAATTCTGGCTTCCAGGATCTTCTACAGCACTCTTAGAAATACCTCAATTTTCATCAAAAAGTCAACGACCTTTGGCTCGTAGACGAAATCCTCGCTACCAAAGAAACGTAACAATCGAACACTGACTGCAAAACACTATTGATGCTTTGCCCATAACCAAACTTGACCAAATGTCAATCAAATTCCAGTAACCATTAATGAGTTAGAGAAGAAGGTTCACTCGTTTGAAAGGGCCTATAATCCCATCGTCAAGCTCACTTAAGAATTCCATCTGAAAGAATTGTGGATGTTGGCATCGAAGGAGCCCACTTTAGACGACATGACCTAGTCCTTGGAGATAAAAACAAGTTGTGTAGAAGTTTGAAAGAAGCTACAAAAGTTTGGTTGGTTCTTTGTTATATATGTAGGGATACAACAAGTTTTGACTGCAGCAAGACAGTATGTGCTGTCTCGTTTCTGGAACTACAGTTGTCTGTCCACCTTTTCCCACAACGTTCAGACGTTGTGGAAAAAGGAAGATTTCTCCTCAGATCTACCTTTTCCCACCACGTGTGAACGGAAGAACTGTTCTTTGGTGCATGTAAAGTTGTCAAACTCTGATTGACACGGTGTATTCTGACAAGGCTGTTAATGCCAACTTGCTGCGTATAAGACAGATCTAATTGTAATTGAAGAAAAGCCGTACAAAAACTCATGTTACTGTGGAACCAGGTCCTTGATGCGCATTTATTACAGCTACTAAGCACGTATGAATTAGAAAGTGGCAGTTGACATATGAATTGGTAATGGACTCAATTCTCTTACCGAGCAGAGAACTAAAAAAAACGAGATTGTTCCGAAGTCCACAACAACTCGAAGCACAAAGAGATTAAGACACAGCAAAATAATAACAAAAGGGATGGGAATACCCATCAAAACGTACAAGGATGGAACCAAAACGGTAACACGGGGCTAGGCCCCAAACCAAACAGAAAGCAAGGAACGGTTTTAGTCATCCAAAGTCCATTATCCTTCTTCTCGACAACCGAAATTCTCTCAGCACCTTCCAAGGAGTAATCTGCTGCTTTAGAGACAGGTGTTGCCCACTAGCTCCCAGATGAACCTCCCCTAGTTCATAACAAGTACACACGCCGGCCACAAGTGTGCAGGAAGTAATACTCACCACTGAGATGCTCTTCCAGTGCCATCACCATACTTAGAAGCCACTCCCAATGTAGTTGACATTGCAATAGATGACCTTTATTAGCCGCCAAATCATCAGGATTGCTTTCAGCGCCTACTTTACACACGAATGGCGTCTCTCCATGCGAAGACTTTACTCAATGCTAGGTCTAGAACTTGATCTGCAACCCACCACGGAGTCACGGACTCTTTTTTGTTGACTAAAAGTCGCTATGGTCAATTGCCAAAGGACATAATAAACAGAATTACAAGCACATAATTGTCACATAATAAAAATGAAGAAGAACATGTCACGTACTCCATTTGAAAGGGAAACTCCAACGAAGAGAAGCCAAATAGTTCGCAGGTGCAACCATGCACGAGGGACGACATGAAACCAGAGCGCAAGTATAACTCTGCGTTCCGCGGTGCAAACACAGTGTAAGAGCTGTATTGAAGTGACATTTGGATTTTGTCCATATTAAAATAAGGTTTAAGGAAAAAAATTTGATAAAACCATCTTGTCCAAAAGACTGGAAACGGCTGTAAGTCCTCATGCCTCTGAATCTGAGAGTCCCAGATTGTCACATGTCAGTCTAACGCCAGCACTTATCTTGTGCACATCAATCAGATAATTTACTCCTCACGAAAGACAGATTGGAAATGTGCACTAAGGAGCTACAATTTCTGCATTTGACGACTTTCTGATCGAGTATCACTGATATCCTGTTTGATGGAATGTCAGATATACGACACGTGTAAGGCCCTCAATGTGAGAGTGGAGTGAAGTAGAGTAGCCTGTTCGACACGTTTGATCTCGCGTCAGCAAAACGTACCAACCCATATTTTATATCATTTCAATAGAGTTTTCGATCATAAGTCTGCAGGTCTGAAATGGGAACGAATTCAGATTGCTGAAGGGGGATTTGGAAATAATGAGCTGACTATGGAAACAAATGTGAACCAATTTTGATTGATAGGAATGAGCTGGTCTGCCAGCATGTATTTTTCAGATTTATTGGCCGGTGCCCTTGCCATGTTGATGTGTGATTTTAATATGAACTCTACGTTCAACTATCCAGTTGCACCAGCAGAATTGAATTTGTCTTTACGACATGTCCACGAAGAGTACTGTATCGAACACCAGAAAGGTCCACACTTGTAACCATTCCTTTACACATCCTCTTCAATCTTACAACCATGGGCAGCGGATGTATTCTGTCTTCGTGCATCAGCAGTTTAGCCTGGGGACTCGAACTTGCGTCCAAATAAGTGGCGACACTATCTTTTCTTCATGGACAGTTTGTAGATGTTAATGGTTATCTGGGTTTAGTTTCTTTTGCAATTCTCCATCCTTGTAGAAGGTATGAACATGCCATTTCACCGATTCATATGCAAGGCTCACTTGGATGAGATACTGTCATCCTGGGATCCACTAGAACGGGTAAATTGACATATATATGATAAGAAGCGCCGGCCATTGGAAACCATTGGAAAATGACAGCAGTAGATACGACACATAAAAGTAGCTTCGGAAAGTGTAATGACTTTACAGTGTAGGCAAACAGATTGGCAAACACTGCAGTCTCGTTGCTCAGGAAGTACTTAACCAAAAAGACAAGACATCTACGACAGATAGAAAAGCATGCCAAGTGATACATCGGTAACATCATAGTTCTTAATGAAAGACCAGTGTCTCAAACTGCGAACAGAGCAACTGCGCAATGCAGCACCTTTTAGTCATTGTGATCATGGGACAGAGACGATGGTTCGCAGAAACTCATGCAGTAACATCTTATACTGAGAACTTCCCATTCAGTAAACATTGTTGCCTTGAAATGTAACTGTTACACTTGAAACGTCATGCTGAACCTTTGTACACTGAACCGTAGATTCGTACTCACATATTTGGGTGAAGGCGTCGAAGAATACACAATACAGTCCAAGTCCACTTGGAGCAGTAAGTAATTTGCTGAAATCCACCTTACCGTTTTGTTTCGTCATGTTTCACAACCAAAGGAAGACCTCCCAGCACGTCTAAATATGCCTAACAACCCAGTATCGAACGCAAGCTGTTACTTTACTTTAGCGAACGGGTATTCCACTTCCTCGCTCGTTAAAATGGTATCAATAATACTCCTCAGGCTTCAAGCTGATTCCACTAGGTTTTCATCACGATACCAGAGTGACGGATTTTGGTTTTCTGGTTATCACGCAGTTCACAACCACATAGTGTCTCGTAGTGTCTCATAGTGCACTTCAAACCAGGGCAGGAGTTTAAAATTTCACTAAAGCAGCACATACAAGGAGTTGTTAATGACATCCAAAATTGCAGGATGCATAGAAGGTTGACAGAAGACACATATCCCGTAATCATACTCTCTATTCACGGAATCGCTAGACGAGGGTGAAGGCGTTCTAGCAATGACACGAAGATTTCGAGTAGAAAGGACTTGAAACTTCACAGTTTACGTTCCTCAAGCCCTAAACCCTGTCATTCATCTTCATCCGGAGGCCGGAAGGAGTCTCGTTGAAAATCCAACAGTTCATGTGATGGGAGACGGCGGTTCAGGTTAAGATGAGCTCAGACGAAGTCAGAGCCCCGCCCTCTTATCTGTCATTCACTAAAACTGAACAGCGCGGTCTGTGTGGTCTTCTCGTCCTACATTCTTTAGTTCGTTCCTTCACGATGATTCTTTCATTCACCTGAGCTACATACTTCAAAGCTCAGGTGAGGTGTTCGGCGGATAGCTATCACATGCACTATGATCGCCCTATCCAATTTTGACTCCATATAACGCAAGGTGCTGGATTAAGAGCGAACGTCAAATACTGAAGGGAGACACCTTGCTAAACAAATATTATGTAGTCATCTGCACTTGTCTACAGACTCATAATCCAGTACTAACTGTGATCGAACTTTGACGAAAAAGCTCAAACTGTCTGTTGAAAACACGAAATCGCTCACCATCTCAACACGAGTCACATACGCAGCTGCACTACGTATCACAAATCGAATCATGTAAAGCGCTTACATTGTACCAGGAGTGGATGTTCGCTTTCCAAGAAGCATAAAATTGCCTGGACGCTTGAAAGTCTTTTACAATGCGGTACCCGAGTTTGAAGCTGTAAGTTGGTCTAGTTTACACAATTTTTGAAGTTTTACCAAACCTCAACTTCCTAAAATTGGGATCACTGTAACATTGCAGAACCCAACGATCCAAACGTTCAAGTCTTATGTGAACATCTGATTCGGAGTCAAGAAATGAACTCCCGCCAATTCTTCAGGTACTTATTCAATTCCCTCTGTCCACCCGCAGCCTGAACATATGCCTAGCTTTCTCTAAGTTCGAGAAAGAGAGACTCAACAATAGTTATGTTCCTTAGGACCTATTCTCTAAAGATCACATTGTCATCATCTGTAAAGGTATGTGAGAATATGCATGTTAGGGAGCCGTAAAAATAATTAGCAGACTTCAGCTCCTCTGACGTGAGTAACTCTGACCTTCGGAAACAGGTTGCAATAAATTATCTCATCCATCTCGTAGATAATTCACCTGCACAGCAACACAGAAACTTCAGAAGTGAGTCAGAGCACAAGAAAGCGCGTCGTATATTTCAAGCGCTCCTTGGATTTCAAAGGAGACAAATATGATTTCTCTCCATCGGAGCAGCTTCCTACCCCTTCAGTCTTGATTTTTCTTCTCTAACATATTGTTTAGATGAAGTAACCGTTGCGACCATGAAACAGAGTTTCGGATTTCAGATTGTTTATATGGTAAAGTACGAATCTTCATGCTTTTTGCTTTAAAGCACTATATTGTGGGCACCGAAAATTGTTCGGATGATATACTTGGGAAAGAGAATATCACCCCGATGAGATACATGGTTTGTGAATCAGGACAGGCCTCGGGAAACAGAGGCCTGTCCTTATTTAAAAACCATATACGACGCTATACAAGTATAATTTGGATTACTGAAACCTGTTGACGAGATTCTTGGCAAGGGGTGTTTGAACTTCGAGACGACTGTAAATTATAATTCTTAGTACTGTGGCTGTTCATTGAAAATTTCCAGTACACATTTGAGTTCTAGGGCTACTATAGTTGACTCAAAATGTGAAAACTACGGATTGCGGAGGGTAACATTCCTGCACATCCTGTAAGCAGCTGGAAAATACCATGGACATACTGCTGAAGGTGCTTCAGAGAACTAGAGTTTCTTATCCCTGAGCTTCCATGCGTATCACAAGAAGAGACAGAAACCCTAACATTATTGTCAGTAGAGAAGGTCAAGTTTGCGGTCCCAAACACTGCAGCTCCTTACAAATGTTGAAGGCTTTCAAAACCCAGCGGGCAAGGAATGGAGATTGAGAGTGCAAGACCTTTCTGTAGAATGAAGATCTCACGTTGAAAGTGAGTGAAATGGATCGCTGACTTCCAAGCGTGAGAAGACAAAAGGCGAGAAAATATCTTTTGACAAAAAGTCTAATGTCGATGCTCCTCTTGACGATTGTAAGAAAATTAATCAGCCATCACAACATCACAACACAACTCACCTGCCGTCGAAGGAAGAAAGTGGACAGCGTACCTTCGTGGAGGCAACCCAAAGGCCAAAGTCGACTGAATTCCGAAAACCAAAGCCTGGGCTAAATCATTGGCCAAATTCACGGGAACAATTCCGAGCTCCATTATCTCATGGACCATGTTATCCACAGCCTCGGGATCGGCCGAGGGCACCAGCACAGGGGGCACAAGCGAGGCCGGTAAAGCATAAGCTGACATAGCTGGGAACTCCGAGCCATCATCCATCCCCGGCGGCACCATGCCTTGCCATGACGGAGGCATCCTTCTCCTCACTCTACTTTCAGCCGCACACGACCAAATTCGTACAGTGCTTTCTCTGTTCCTTCAAAAGCTTGCGTGATTGCGAATCCTTTCAAACTCTCAGTTCGAGATCCTCCAATCGCCTCCACCGAGAGCATTCACTACACTGCAACATGCTATCGAATTTCTTGAACGCTGGACAATGTGTCCGTACCCAGCTTCAAGACTTGTGTGCTCCCCATCTGCAACGTGGAAATGAGTGCACCTTCGGAACGACCGTTGCCTGCCAAGTGTTTGCAGTTTGTGAATCTGCAAGCCGGGTACGTATCTATCTTCAATTCCAGAATCCAGGCTAGTTAGTTAGAACTTAGAAGGAGGTCTATTGTGTAGGCGCCCTCTGGCATTTTGGATTCATCATAATCATCCGGATCCGAGACTGAGATCATTGCTGTATCTTCTCTTTACAGTACACCGATTCATGAAGCTGCAAATGTTGGACTACTTGGCTGTCATTATGGAGGTGCATCTCCTCCTCGTCAAAGACAGAGTCGGGCATAGCGGCTGAAGAGTAGTAAATTGGGCTAAGAAATGTCGCTTTCCCATTTTGATAGAGATCTCATCTTCCTCCATAGAGAAGAGAAACCGCAAATTTACGGTAGAGTTCTGGCTACGAGAGAGGTAAACTTTTGTCTTCTAGCGTCCGTAAATTGGGATTCGTGAGGGATTAGGGACTTGGTCGCTGAAACCGAACTTCTTGCTATGGCGAGCCGCATGACACTGTGTTTTCATAACCATTGGCTGGAGTCTCTCCTCGAATTCGGTTTGCGGCTTGGGGGAGGGAGATAGAAATTTCCATAAGATTTCTAGTGATACCACATGCAGGCGGAGAATTCAGTTTGAAAATAGTCGAGAGAAGGAAAATGTCAACATACTCTTCAGATTTGGAGCACATCTTGAAAAATCACATGCCAATGTGTCTAGAACAAAGTTAACATTAATTTCAAATTTGTATAGAAAGAAGCCAACTAGCAACCAATAGAAGTACAATATCCCCATAGCCACCTGCAAAACAACTGCCAAAACCATGCAAGTACAAACAACACAAGACAATTGATGGAAGATGGAAGTAATTAATGCACAACACTATAGCCAACAATGAGTTGGGCTCCACACACTAAACACTTGAGCTACAAGAGTGATATGGAGAAACTAAGGACATGCAGAAATCCCCATACCCATGTCATACCTGCACCTAAGGAGAGTGGAATGAATTATGTAAGGCCTTGAACAAGTCTAGACCTCAAGGTTTTCGAGGTTAACGGTACCAAACATCACACCAATTCCACCACACAACCACAACTCCATAACAAGTGCATGTGGAGTAAAAAGAGTGAAAAAAGTATTGTAACATCCATGGTTGTACATATAATGTGAATATATCTAAAGTATGACTATGTTTATTAGTTATGGTTAAGTTGGAGAAAAATATAGGATAGTTCATGATGTAATATATGAAAATAACTATTTTGTTGTTAAGGATGAATCAATGAACAAATTTTGTCATATGGGTACCTTGATTTTCTTTAACTTGGATTTTCATTGGTTTGACTTGGTGACTTAATCTAGGGACGAGATTGACTTGGTACACCAAAGTCAATTGGAGTGTAGTTGGGCTTTTGTAATAGCATGGATATGCATTACTAAGTCCGAATGAGTATAAATAGATTCGTTCCCAAGGGAATAAGGGATCAAACTACAAGAGCAAGGAAGAGAAGCATGCATTTAGTCATCTTTACAACTCTGGACTGCAGAGTCCGAAGAGTACATAAACAGGAAGTAATCAACTCTGATCAATTCCTCCTCACTCCCATCATATAATTAATTTCATAGAAAATGTCGAAATCATTTCAATGAATTCCTTTACTTCGAGATGGGAATCTCTCTCTTTACAAGCTTGCGTCACGGTGAAACACTCAACAAAGCACTCATGGTGACTACAGCCAGGCTTGGCTTATGGACGAATATCTGGGTAATTTCAAGGATGCACGAACCAATCAAGGCTATTCTAGCATGAACAAACCAGCTACTCGAGTGCTCATTCTACCCTAACTACAATTTGCAATCCAACAAAATGGACACTTGCAAAGACGAAATAGATCCCATCACTTTATGCCTATGACTATTTATAATAAATTTCCTAACTGCCACCTACACGGATCGCTCTCTCCTAAGTCTGCTCTGCCTATCTAAGCTGCTCGATCGCACCTCCGCTGCTTGCGTGAATGCGTCGATTCTTAACTACATTTCCTGTACATCTGCCGCGATCTACTGTCAATGAAGAGCCATGGTTTCCCGGAAATCTCGACCCAAGGCTTTGTACATCTCTTTCCTTCGATCCTTTGAGTCAGCGGGATTCTCCATTGCAGCCACCAACTGCTCTAATCGCTGTGTCTCTACTCTATCACACCGTGTGAACAGATGTTGAGCACACCTGTTGGCAAGGGTTTCCAGCTTCGCAGGTGCCTCCACGTCCACCTGAATCAACCGCCTCTTCAGGTCCTGCACCGTCTCCCGAAGATGAGCGTTCTCCTTCTCGACGAAGTGGATCTCTGCACCCTGAATACGACATATCTCTTCGTAGGCCTTCTTTGTCTCTTGAACCTCCTTCTCCAGTTTGGTCTTCTCCTTGGACAGCTTGTCTGCACTCTCTGTTAATTCCTGAACAGTAATAGATTGATCCTCCTTTCCCAAGGTAAGTCGTTTCATCATCTGGACCAAGTCCATATAACCGTCGGCTTGAGAGTCCCACCCTGACATATACATCGGTCCCATCTCATTCCGCTCTAGTAACACCAGGACCACCACTACTTCCAGCTTCTGGGACAACTATAAAACCGAGGCCATAGGCTCAGCAATCTCCTCCGACGCTTTCACCTTCGGACGAGACGGCTTTGAAGGAGCTATTTCCTCCACTTTCTTCTTTCATGTATCCCTCTTCTTTACCGTCAAAATGCGAGGAGGACTGTCTTCTACCACTCTCTTACTCTTCCTCAAAGTGCCGATCACTTCCACATCCGAATCCGAATCAGGCTTACTCTGCATTGCTGGCCTGACCTCTCCGCTCCGTTGTGGTTCATGGGGCATACTGATTCCCAAGCTCCTCGTAGATCCGTTGCTTGCATCGTTGATATCTACTTCAAGGTCTGAGAGTCCGCTCTAAATCGGTACAACTACCTCTCCCTAGGAGTCAACCACTCCATCTTTGCATACAAGTGCACCAAGAAAGACGAGAGATATACTACGCTCTTATCATCTTCCCTCAGCTTATTCGCCATCGCTTGTACATTCTTCGCGAAGATCTCTCTCTAGTTTATCCGAATGGTCCCACCGATGAACCCCTCCATAATTCTCACGTTATGCATGCTTACATATGTGGTTTGCTGAGATGAGAAAAGCTCATTCAAAGTAAGAGCCACCTTCCTCCTAAAGACATCCGTGATTAGGTCAAGCTTGTATCCATTCGTCCCCTTCCTCTCTCGAGGATTAAACCATTTGCGTTCATCGAACGTTGTTGTGTTGTGACGCGGCTACTATGAGAAGATGATGATATATGTCATCTTCAGAGTTGTTGTCATGACGGTGATACTTTAGGTTAGGGTAACATATGGCATTGTAAGGCTGTAAAGAGCTAGGGAGATCTAGACACATCACCTTGCTGACTAAAGAGCTTATCTGATTGAAGTGGAGTCGATGTAGGACGTGGATAGGGGACAACATGATCCTCAAGATGTACCATTGTCGAGTCCATTTGTGATCAACATCCGATGTCTTCATCGTGATCGCTTTTGGATATACTTAGCTGGTTTCAAGTTGTCATTTTAACTCTTATTAGTGACAACTCATATTGTGTATAGGATGTCTAAGTAGAGTGTTTAGGATAGTTATAAAGCTCTAAGTTTCAATGGAGCTAATTTGGCCACACTAGAGTTCAAAATAGCATTCTCCATTCCCATTGGTCTAGGAGTTTTGACCAATGAGGTTTTTAGGGATTTTGGTTTTTAGGGATTTTGGAGGTTTCGAGGTTTTTAGGGATTTTGGAGACCTTATAGGGGGAAATTCGGAAATCAGAGGATAGCGTTGGAAAGCTAACGGGACGAGCTACAACGTGGATTCAAGAATGGATAGATTTGAAGGATTTGTCACTCTGAAACGGTGATTCAAAGTTAGAGGGAGAAATTTAGACCTTTGAGTGTATTTGGAGTGTTTGTGAGAATCTTACGAGAGTTTTGGGAGATCTGAGTCAATTGAAATACAGTTTACGACTCGGACTAGTGTTTTGATCGAAGTTTTGACTCGAGTGGATGAGTTTTTAGTACGGAGTGATAGGTTGAAGTTTGTGTAAGCAGTCAGAGATGCAGGATTGCACTGACTATCACAAACTTAGTACATCGATCATATCTTTTGATACTAGAAAGTTTTGTTAATAAAACTTTCCAGAGTTGAAGTTCGGATGATGAGTAACCTTTTGATGAAATTTGAGAGCAATCGGAGTGGTGGATTGAGATTTGTGATGGGGTTTGTACACAGGGGTTTGCATATCGCCTTGTGATACAGTGGGTAAATTAACAATTGTGTTGAGAGACCTAGAGGAGGAAAACATCTGAAACTTTAATGAGTGATTAAAACGGTTGTGGAGTAATTTTCTGTAAAGTTTAAGCGAGAGTTATTGGTCAAATCATCGGATATCATATTTTTCTCCCGCTGAAGTTTTACCGGTTATAAGGAACTCAAATGTGGAGTGCTGAGGAGGGGAAGAAGAGATTGTCAACTCACACAAGGTTCTAGAGGGTTCTTCTACAGCCAGGCGCTCGGGCGTTCTCATAGTAAAGAATTGTCCTGTGCGACAATGTGTAGGCCGTGTGCATCGTTACCTTAATAAGATTCATGTAACCGTCCTCCTAAGTATCCCATCCTTGGATGTAGTGTGTTCCCATCTCGTTCAACTCCATCAGAACAGGAATATCCACATTCTCTAGTTTCTGCGCTAACTGTAACACCGAGGAGAGCGGTTTTCCACCATTCACTTTGGATGCCTTCACCTTAGGCCTCGATACTTTCGGTACTGGGCTTCTTAACTTAGCAACTTCCTTCAGCTTCCGCTTCTTACTCACCGGCGTTCGAACTTCCTCCACACTTGGACTTCGCGCTCGCTTCCCCGAAGTTCTTGTAGAATCTTCTCGTCCGAATACAATCTCCTCAATCTCCAACACTACTTTACTCACTTCTTCTGAAGGCACATCCTCCTTGTCTCCCGCAGAATCGGTGATCAAGAACCGCCTCCTTCAACCGGCCCTATACTCCTGGTTGATCCACTACTAGCTTCACTCATATTCGGCTCTTGTAAGACATCCTCTTCATCCAACTGATACTTCACTCTTTCCCTTGGAGTTAACTACCCTATCCTTGAGTACATGTGTATCAGAAAAGAGGAAATGTACACCACTCCCTTCTCTCCTTCTTTCAACTTCTGTCCCATAGCCGCATTATTCGACGAATATTTATCTCTCCAATTGACTGTGATCTTTCCTCCAACAAATTCTTCCACTATCCTCACCTTATGCATACTAGCGTAAGAAGTTCTCTGCGGTGAAAACAGTTGATTCAACGTATACATTATCTTCTGTTGGAAATCATCCTTAATCAAATCTATCTTGAAACCATTAGTCCCCTTTCTTCCTCGAGGATCAAACCACTTAGACTCGTCGAAATTGAATCCCATATGCAATGCCGACCCCTCCCAGTCTGTACTCAATTGGATTGGCAACCTTCTTGGCTTTCACTTCTTCACACAGCTCTTGACATACATAATCCCATCGCCATGCTAAGAACGCACCATCCAAGTTTTTCAATCGCCTCAGCTCCTCCACTGTTCAGTCCGGCTTCGGCACCAAAGGTCGAATTACTCCTGCCATCTTTTGGTGGGGAGGCAATCGAATAGCTTCTCTTGCTCCAGATCGAATTGCCACTCGCTTCTTCATCATGTCATCTTGATAGTTTCAAGGCCCGCTGCTTGTCGATATGATTACCACACTATCCTAATATCGAATATACGCTTTGGCTAAAGTAATATAGCTAACCAAGATTGATTACATGCACTATGTTGCAAGTAAACATAATCATCAACATGAAATCTGCAAATTGAAGGTCGATATCCACCTCCTCGGATAGTAGCATAATGCAAAGAATCTCGATGCTGAGCAATAGTCAAGTTTTCAAATACCATGGGTATTACCCTATAGAAGAATGTTGCCCTTTGAGAACACACCCTAACCCTAACATCAAGGTTATCCAAGTCCAAAACTTTAGTTGACTCTCAACAAATAACTTCTGAGTAAGTCTGGATCTCTATCATAAAATAAAAAGTATGGTGCGAATGATGCTTGCTGGCTAAATTGATAATCCATGTCCAACCATGATAGCTGGATATCCCAATCTCCGAGATGACCTTTCTCCAAGCCAAACTTTCTTAGTCCTATCTTCATTGTTTGAATAACTCTCTTCGCTAAACCATCAGCCTCATAATGATCTCTTAAGGTGGTACAATGATCAATCAACACTCGATTACACAAAATCTGAAATTCATCCAAAAATTCAGTACCCTAATTAGTCAACACTTCCGTTGGTGCACCAAATTGGTTAAGCATCGCAGCTAAGAACACATAAGCTGTTCCCTCACTTAACTTGTTAGGCAAGGCCACCAACTCAATCCACTTGGAGAAATGCTCCATCATGACCAAAGCATATTGATTGGAGGGTAGTTGGGCTTCTAGAAGATCCAAGTGTACGAATTGCATATTGCCATGTACCCTTTTCATTGGGGTTTGTGATCTCTACCTCTATTAAACTTGGTAAGAGAAAGTTACATGGTGGGTACTTATACTTACGAGGATAAAATTCTAAGTAGTATAAATAAAAAGGTTGAGAAGCACTTCTAACGTTAGTTTTGGAGAAGTTAGTTTTGTGATCTTAGTTTTGGAAAGACCTTGTTTTGGGAAGCTTGATTTTTGAGAAGTCATATTGGGGTTGGAGCCTCGATTCAATGAAGACTTTTGATCATCAAAGTATCCCTTCCTTTTGAGTGATATCTTACTGTTTGTGAGAATTTGCATCATGGAGTTTGGAATTTGAGAGTTTGTGTAAGAGTGTGCATTAGGATCATGGTCATCAAGTTGGAACATGTCCTTCTAGATTCACGATGAGCTTCCAAAAAGCCATAGGAGGTAAACTCGAGTGAGAGTCAGCCCGGGATCACAACTCTTAGTTGACCCACAAGGTTCACCACTGCCATGGGTGACATGTCAACATAGACCACTACCTGGGAGTGTCTATCCATATCCAAAATACTCTCATGTGTGAGATGTGAGGGCCTCTCCACTCTGTTATATGCTCGTAATAAAACCTCCCTTGGAAGAAGGTTTGTCCATCATAGATGTGGACAATGTAATGAGATCCTACTCTTGCTGCATCAAGCAATACCGTGGTTCAATCCATGATAGTCCCTGATACCGGGCAATACCGTTGGTTCAATCCATAACAGCACTTGCCATCACTAGTAAACGTGGATCACCCAACAAAGGAACATTCTCCAAAATGTATGCAAGTGAATAGGTTTGCTATGACTGGAGAGATCGTAACACACGTAACATCTCCCAAAACATGCAAGAACATAAATCTTTTAGCCCATGACCATTACCAGCCCGTGTGTGTCCATGACATGGCCATCTAGCAATAATCAAATGTATGATACCATGCCGAGCAAGGTCTTGCACCCCCAACAATAAAATATCTTATGGCAAGGCCTGCTAAAATCCTTGAATCATCAACAATGGTAGAAGATATGGATATCGTCGCACCAATTGTGCCAAATGGCATAATGAATCACGTCTCGTAATCTCATCATGCTCCACATACAAGTATTGATGTACTCATATGACAAATTGCAAAACAACAACCAAATGTGTGTTAATCCCTCCAAATAGATCCATCACACATATAGCCTCCTTTAGATACGGTCAAGCAATAAGTGTTGTATCTAAAGGTGACAACATTGTGGAAGTGGGAATAACTTCCTTCATTTCCGGAGCAAAAGACTCACTCCAAGCCTGATGTACGAGCTGATCTTCCATCTGTTGTAGCTACATACATGAAATATCTAATGATCCATCCAACGTGGATGACAGTACTCCACTAAGACTTGGCATGATAGCCACATCCTCTAGACAAGGACTATCATGTGCATCCATGTTTCCATCCAAGAAATCACCAGGCCAAATAACACAAGTATTGAAGGTTGCAACATGCGCCAAACCTTCACTTGGTAAAGTGCTAGAACTGATAATGAATCGTACAAGTAATCAACTCACTCGGATCTCATCAGATTACCAACCTGGCCAATAAGAGGTTGTCTCTTCCCAATAATCAATGTTTAACCCAATTAGCTTTAACACCTGCAAAGACCCATCAATACATCATAGGACTCTGCTAATGTAACCATATCACGTGCTTGCATTGTAGAGCTAAACGTGACATGATTTGGTTGCACTTGCACACTCAACTCGATCCAGGTGATATATGGTGCCGGGGTATCACTAAAACCTCCAAGAGATGTTTGAATCTGAAATGGACATCTCTCCACATCGATCTTTTGCAAACCAAGACCAAGTAGTGCATCCTTACCCAACATAAGGGGTTGTGCAGCAGGATCCAATAACATCCGTTGAGGTCAATAAACCTTTCCTGAAGGTCCAAACAAATAGAAGACACCACTCTTGTTATCCAACATCATCGAATTTGGTGACATCCTCGGGTACTTATTCGTATGCAAGCCTTGCTGGTATCTCCATCATTTGAGCGGCAGTAGTTTGCCAAGTTCCACTAGTAGTAGATGACATCCCCAATGCCAATAAATCCTTGGTTGAGAAAACAAAAGAATGAACAAGAGTCTTTGTTGTCCCCAACATTATGCTGGATGCTACCTCACATGATGTTGATGGGTGGGACCTACTCCCTCCATCTCCAAATACATCAATATTGGCTTGCATCCTCATCTCTCAAGTAAGTTGTCTAGAAGCCATGGATGAGGTATTAAATGCTTCAGACAATGTGAAAGACTGAGGAAGTCTAACTTATAGCCTAGCCTTGACCTCATGTGTCACTGCAAGCACATGTATTGTACAACATTTCCATCATATGATGTAGAGGCATCAGCTCCAGAATCGGATCTTTATTGGGCTATAGTTATACTTGCTATCTTCTACTCCAAATACTCTAGTCGAGATGCCATATTCATCTCATGACTAACCTCATGGGCTAAAAGCTTGACTAAGGGCTCGGTACTCTACCACCAGCCCTACCATCTTGAGCTCCTCATATTGTTCTAGGGACAACAATGACAACTCTCATTGATCGTAATTTGGTATGGAAATTAAGACATCGATCCATCATGTGACCATGTCTGTGACAATGCTCACATGATTTTGATCCAACACAATCCATCCTTTGACCTTGAAGGCAATTCTTCTTGTGATAAGGTCCAATACATGTCCAACACACCATCCCAAACAACTGATTCTTGACATGAAAATGATGGCAATGATATGGATGGTTGAGATTGTCCCACATGTCTACCATAACCACTCCGGGTTTGTGTGGTAGACGTGAAGGAGTCGACAAAGTTGATGAATCCTTGCTGAACCCATCATGTTGGGTTGACTCTTAGGGCTTGTTTAACTCTAGTTAGGCTCCTACTCTAGTTAGATACTGACTAGGATTAGTTGACACTACTATATAAGAGGGATTGTGGAAGCATTTCATGACATACTAGTGTTCATTCTTACGGAGCAATTTGAGAGAATGGGAGAGAAACAATTTGTGTGTTTTCATGGACGTAGGCTCGAGAAGATGAACCACGTATCTCTTGTATCTTTATTCTCCAAGATCGGGTACCCGACAAAGTCTTAGAGGGTGCGGTCAATGGTGCAAGAATCGAGGAATTGTTATTTTGGGATTTTAACCAAGATAAATTTTCCATTTTTCTCATATGAGTGGAAAAGTGGCAAGTTTGGAGGTTCCATTTGACGACCGAACAACACGAGGTACGAGTTAGGGGATATGATGGGGCAAGATGGCAGTCATGAAGATTGCGGGTGCCACATTTGACATTGCCAAGTACGATGGAGGTTCCAATTATCTCTTATGGGAATGTCAAATGAAGGCCATGCTCAATGCAAATGGTTTTGGAAAATTGTTGAGGACCAAGACCAATTTGGTGTCAAAGAACGATTGAAACGACATGAAGGAGATGGTTATACACACAGTGACATTATATCTACAGCCACATGTAATCAAGCAGTTGAGTAATTACGTGGACTGCGTTAATTTTTTTGAGGAGCTCCAACAGAAGTACAATTAGAAGGAGTTCTCAAATCGCCTCTACACATCCTTGAAGTTGATGAGAGTCATGGCTAGAGGAAAAGTCATCTTGAAGGGAAATATGCACGAGAATCTATATGTGCCAGAGAGAAATACTATTTGTGGAGAAGCGTTTTCTAGATCTCATGATGAGATTAACTACTTGTGGTACTTATGACTAGGTCACATTAGTGAGAAGAGCATTTCCGTTCTTCACAAGACAGGCTTTGTTTCTACACTACGGTCTAGTAGTTTAGAATTTTGTAAGCATTATGTACTAGGAAAGCAACATCAGATTGCTTTTGACGTTGGAACTCATAGTTCCAATGAGATGCTCAAATATATACATAGTGACGTGTTGGGGCCATCCCCTACTCCCTCACATTCTAACAAGCTGTACTATGTATCTTTCATCAATGATTATTCAAGATTTGTATGGATTTATTTCATACATTATAAATCTATGTCACTTTCAAGAAGTGGAAAGCCCAAGTTGAGATTTAGATTGGTAAGAGAGTGAGATTTCTGCGATCAGATAATGGCGGGGAAAATATTTTTTGGAGAATTTGAGGTGTATTGTCTACAAGAGGGGATAACTCGTCATCTCACTATGGTATATACTCCACAACAAAATGACATTTTGAGCCGGACAAGGAGTTTGTTAAGCCAATAAGGTTTCTCACATGCGTTTTGGGCTAAAGCTATCAACATTATAGCTTATTTGGTAAATCTTTTTCCTAGTGCGATTAATTACATGACATCGTTTGAGATGAGGTACGGACGTCCGGTAGATTACCGTCGATTGGTAGTCTTTGGATGTAATGCATATCTTTTCACTTCCAAGGAGAGTAGATCTAAGCTAGATTATACTTCCAAGAAATGTGTTTTTCTTGGATATTAGAGTGGTGTGAAGGGTTATAGGTTGTGGGATCCCATCACCTATAAGTTGATTGTCAAAAGAGATGTTTTGTTCAATGAATCAGATCATTGAACGAGGGGGAGAAAGCTCAAGCTTCGAATCGACAAGGAAAATCTCCTCTTAATATTGTATGGGGAGATTAATCATGATGGATTTTATGATGAGGCACAAAGAGGTTCTCCCACGGAGGAAATGCAAAACCATGATGAGATTGGCAAACCTCAACACATGTGAAAAAAGGAAGTTAAATTCGAGTCATGAGCTAGATGAATATATGAATGTTCTATTCATGCTCCTAAATGATTTGGCCGATGGATTGATTCAACCCGGTTAGAAGATGAGGATATCTCTCTTAATAATGACGATGGTATGGTTTTGATCTTGAAAGAAGTGAAGACTTCTTCATACGATGAGACTCAAGCTTCTATGGACAAGCTAGAGTGGGATGCAATGATGCATAGGGAGAAGCAATCACTGATTGACAACAAGACTTGGAAGTTAGTCAAGCTTCCAAATGGTCAACAATTGATGGATAGTAAGTGGGTCTACAAACTAAAGTGTAGCCCCACTGAGAGAGGGAAGAAGATCTATAAGGTCAGGTTGGTGGCCAAGGGATTCACACAAGAAAAAGGTGTGGATTACAATGAGGTCTATTCCCGAGGTGCTAAATATGCATATATTTGCTTCTTGTGTGTACTTGTGGCTTTGTTTGTTCTTATTTTAGATTAAATGGATGCAGTGCTTTCCTCTATGGCAACTTGGATGATGTGATCTTCATGAGACAACCTATGGTGGATCTTTTCTAGACAGTGGAACAAACGGTTTGACAATTTCATGAGGACACATTATTTGAATAGAGTGTGTTTGATCCTTGTGTATACATGAAAAAGGTGAGTAATGAAGTCTTTGTCTTCATTATTCTGGTACTCTATGTGGATGACATGCTCATTGCAGCACGGGACAAATATGATGTTGATAAGCTCAAAGCTCTCTTGAGTTTTGAATTTAGAATGAAAGATATTGGTATAGCGAGGATGATTTTGGGGATGGAGATCCAAAGGGATTTGGAGGATGGAAAGCTTTGATTAACTCAAGGGAAGTATGCTAGGAAGGTACTTGCGAGATTTAACATGGAGAACTGCAAGGCAGTGAGTACTCCTTTAGCTCCCCATTTTAAATTCTCATCAGCCGTCTGTCCCACAAATGCCGTGGAGAAAGGTTTGATGTCCAAGGTCCCCTACGACAAGGCAGTGGGAAGTCTCATGTTTTTGATGATTTGCACTAGGCATGACATTGCTCTAGCTATGGGCAAGACTAGTAGATACATGTCAAATCTAGATAAGATACATTGGGATACTGTGAAGTGGATTCTTAGATATCTCAAGCATACTTTGGATTTTGGTGTGTTCGATGCTAAATCGTACAATATCAAATCACTAATTGACTATGTAGATGCTCACTATGGATAAGATTTGGATGGGAGGAAATTTACAACTAGTTATGTGTTCTCATTTGGAGGTGGATGCATAAGTTGGAGATCTACATTGCAAAAGTGCATAGCTCACTCTACCATAAAACTGACTATGTAGCGGCATCAGAAGCAGCAAAGGAAGAGATTTGGTTGGATAGGCTTGTCATAGAGATGGGATTGACACATGACATTGTGAAGCTTCATTGTGACTGTCAGAGTGCTTTACATTTGGTTGTAAATCAAGTGATGGATAGTAGAGTAAAGCATATCGACATCAGCTAATATTATCTCAGACAAGCTGTGTGTGACAAAATGATCGAGCTTGTCCAGATTGACAGTAAACTGAATCCTGTTGATATCTTTACCAAAATGATTCCTTTGGAGATTTTTTCGAGACATCGTGCCAAATTTCAGGTGTTGCATATGGGCACAAGTAGAGTGGACTAGCAATAACGTTATCTCTATATATGATTTTACTCTATCTTGTTTAGGCCAGAGCTTAGTTCTAGTTAACTCTAGTTTACAGAAAGACCTATGTTAGGTTTCCTTGTAAGACTTTTGCAGAGTAATCATATAGACAATAGAGGTTAAGTAATCTAAGACCAAAGTCATGGGGAGAGTGTTAGGCTGTTAATATTGTTAGATGTTAGTTGACACGACTATATAAAAGGGCTTTTGGAAGCTCTATGTGACACACTCGTGATCATTCTTACAGAGCAATTTGAGAGAATTAGAGAGAGAACATAAGATCAACAAAGTGATTTGTGTGTTCCCATGGATGTAGCATCAAGGAGGTGAACCATGTATCTCTTGTGTTGACTACTTTGATACATGTGTGACTCATTGTTTTCCGTCTTGGACCAACACAACAGTCACCACCCTCTCTTCTTGCATGTTGAGCTCAATACGCTCAGCAAGACTAAAGACAATGACCAACGTAGGTGATGTCTCTTGTAGTAAGTTAGCATCTCTCGCTCTATGTCTTCACTACCTGTCCAATATCCCATACCAATATTGGATAGCTTGTGCCTTTGTCACCCCATGGGTAACATTGATCAACTGACAATTCAAGTATACGACTCCCTGTCTTCCGTTGAAACTCTTGCAAGCCTCGTTTGTTCTCATCCCTTGGTAGTCTCTCCTCAACCGTGCAAAGAACTCCAAAATATGGTTCAAGATTGGGATTTCTGAACTCTTTCCAACTCAACTAGCTTCAACCTATCATCAGTGCAAGGTATAGAGGATGAACTCACATCACCGAACACTGTACACGAAGTAATAGGAATATAGTTTGGAGACCAATATTGTCTCAAGAACTCGGTATCAACCTTGGTCTTTGAGGTTTATAGAAGACTCTGATTTGGTTTTAGAGAGAGAGGGAGCTGAGCTTGATGATATCTTGGAGTGTGTAGCCACACTGTTCTTGTGGGACATGGACGATATCTATGGGGCCACCAAGGATCCTAGACGATATTTGGGTACAATTGGTACTATTGAGTTGGATGACTTCATGCATGAGTTTGACTCATGGTGTGATTTACAACGCATTTGTAACTCTACGTTGTTTAGTCCATTTATAGATTGGAAGAGATTATTCTATCATTTAGAGGATCCACCGATGGATGATTATCATGAGTTCCTGTGTGAACACCCTTAGGAGATTGAGCTCTATTACGGATGCATCCAATGCTAACTCGATTAGTCTCTCCTCCGGAACCTTCAGAGAACTCGATTGTGACACCAATGTATGATCTCCGCAACCGTACATGAACAGGTCCCCAACTGGAATCAAAAACTGCAACAGAAGGTACCCGAGGCACCACAAGTGCTAACACAATGACAACTTGAAACTTGCCATCATCACAAGCACTGACCCATTATACAAGTTGTGTCTCACATGGGAGAAATATGGGTAGTTTGAGTGGTCTACAAATCCAGCCTCACTATCGACAACACACAGGAGCACTAACACTCCAAACAAACAGCACCAACACAAAAAAACGTGGTGCATAAACAAGAAGCAGAGATGGAGGTATATGAATCATAAGAAACATAAATAACAATACTCTTTCTCAAAAACATCCATCAAAGAGGTCAAACCAACCCAAATCTGGACTGACATAGCCTCATAAGGGTATTTCAAAACACAAAATTGAATGTTGGAGGTCTTCTACTCTCTAGATCGCTAATCTGATAATGGTCATCCGGCTGTATAGGGCATTGTCTTGTTCAAAATTTTTTTGGTTGCAAACGAACACCGTTTGAAACTTATGCGAGTATCTGAAAATTTTCAACTCCAATTAAACGTCACAATTTTATAATTCTGACACTGTCAGTCTTGTGCCTGATGTCTCTACCCCCGAACGAGATACTTTACATCTTCTATTACTTCAACAAATTTCAGATCAAACATACACTATATGATAATGTGATAGCATGTCACTCTTATTTTCGACCCGAAAACTTTGAAACATCAAATCTTGGACTTTGAGCACTTCTGTCCAAAATTTTTTTCGGCTAATTTTGATTTATAGCCCCAAGATAACTATGAGCATCAACCCACTTCGTCAATTTTCAGCAGCGCTTCCACACTTGAAAATTCTCGATTCGGATTTGCACACTAAAACAGAAAATGCAGAAATTAGAAATTGATCACATCAACTTTGAATTGACTCTACTTCTAGATCACCACCACGGTTTTCACTCCATCTATGCTCTGCATACTCAACACCAAATAGATCAAAGCTACCATGGATCCAAACTCGTGAAAACATCTTCCGCGCTCCAAGAACTCACAGTTCTCACCACAAAATCCAATTTGAGTTTTCAAAGTAATCTTTTCTACTCTCAAAATGTCCACAAAGACACTACGCTTATAACTATATCATACAAGAGAGATTAGAGTCGAGCCAAACCCATTTTGTGCTTCAAAGACTCCACGTTCCCACACTAGCTACCATCCACCATAGCCACACTCTCAAAATATCAACTTCGAAAATTGCTTGAAGGAGGCCTGATTAGAACTTACCCCTTGAGCCCTAGGACTCATAACCGCGCTGTAGGCTCTAACGGCAGCTCAATATTTCTACTCCTGCATATTCTTGCTGAAAAAATCCTTGATCCCATTGGTAACGAGTAGGACCAAATAATTCAATTAGAGTTGCTGCAGAACCGTACCACATAGTTCCCGCAACAACAAAAGCAGCAAAAAATGCTACTGGATAAAACTGTTTCAACATTTCCCATAAGTAATCCTTTATATAATCTTTGAGGAGCATACACACACCTCCCTAACTAGAGATGCCGCTACATAACCTAACTAGAATATCCTAACCCTAAACTATCCTAACCCTAACTAGAATATAGATTAACCTAATATGGTCACTAAGTTAAACTAATTTTGTTAACCATGAGTAATTAGTAGTGGTTATAAATAATGATAACTTTAAGGTTTACTCGATGGCACTAGAAATGTCAATCTAAGGCCATCAACCATGAGCGAGGAAGAGGTGCTGTTTAAAATCACCCACTGGTGATACGAAGTTCCAATTCGAATTAGAAGAAACTATTAATTACATTATATTCCACTACATTTATGAGACCTGATCTTTTCGAGAGGATCGTATGTTGCAAACCAGATATGGTGTATCCGTCGTCTTTTACTGAACAAGATGCTAAGAGAAAAGTCGAATATGGTGAGTCCATTGCCGCATATGAAAAATCAAGACATGGGAAATGTCTTATCTTTCAGCTACATTTTATCTGATCGGCAAAACAAGACGCACCTTCACAATGAGATGTGCAACTTTCTGTACCATTACGTTGAATCGGCCGGCAATGCCCGATAAAGCAACTTGACTTGAAATGATCGATGAAACAAAGAACGTAGCGAGCCAGCTGAGGATACGCTCCAGTTCTTCGGAGTGAGCAGACTATGTGGCGGACACGTTACTCAGAATGGATTCGCCAAGTAACCTGAGGTCATGGTGAAAAGAGCTGCGTCCATTTTGACAAGCGAGTGGTCAAAAACGAAGCAAGGCACCTTCCAGTTTAATATAGTGGAACATCTTTTACTGAAGAAGAGTATGGGCAGGATGCAGAAATCTAGCACTACAGACACCATTGACTTCTATCCACACCTCGAACGGACACATGAACATGGGCTAATCGGAAGATCAGTACGTACGCTTTGTTCTGCTTCATCGGTGTTCTAGAATGCGTCCATGAGGTACATTTCTTGGTTGCTTGCAGCTGTGACATGTCCTAAGCAATTTGGAAGGGAATCCAGAATCGTGTACCACATGTGGTGATTGCATTGTGTAGTTCATGTATATTCCTTCAACCATGCGTTCCACCAATGGTTGGGGTCAACTCCACCACTTGTCAAAAAACATCGATTAGAATATTGAACTGCACCTTAAAGTGTCGGCCGGCAGTCTCAGAAAGTAACCGACGGAATGCTGAAGAGAATCACCAAAGTGGATTAACCATAACGCCCAAGGTATCGGTTTGTCCAGGTCTGAAGTGGTGTAAGGTGGGTCCTTCAGCTGACTATCGTCCGATATAATGTTCGGGAAGAAATGTTGTGGAGATAACGATGCAAATGTTAAATCCATGTTGGGATTTAACAGTTTCGGAGCTAAAGCCCTGAGCTCGTTTCGTCGTACACATCGCTGCTGTTAAATGCTCAACCATCCTCATCTTCTAGTCGACGGCATGCCTACAAGCTGCCCATCTTGCTGTAATTGCCTGAGATTGTTCGCTACTTGTCGACAGTCCATTCTCTAGACAATTCCTCTTCATGGACGGGCCACTTTGACTCTGAAATCTCCATAGCTCACATACAGCACTAACTGGAAAATAATTCCTTGGGACATGCCTTCAAGATGTTATTGTCAACGTGAAGCTGGTCTTGATGGCAGCTCACTGACAGCTGGTTAAGGTTTCTGCCCAAGTCTCGTTTGCAGATTCTATGAGGAATAAATTCAGGAACAGTTAGTTTGACAATCAATCTCATCGAGTCCAGTAGAGAGCATCAGTTTGTGGTCATCAGGTGAAGATTCAAAGTTCTGATATTTCCTTAGGCTGAAGTGCAACTGCATGGAACTCTAGATGTAATGTACGCAGCTTACTACCTCGGTGAACAATCGGTGAAAGCTGGCGCAGTATGGCTACTGCTAACGGAGTGGCATTACCTCCGACTCCACTTCCAGACCAGGACGGTCCAAATCCTGGACAGAATGAACATGTACGAAATCAGACATTCGATGGTCCACATGCCGGCATAAATAGACTGGTAGAAGAGGATCCAGAGGATCAGTCCCCCGTGGAGCAAGTGCGTCTGACAGTGCCTACTACCGACAATCCTGATCTTCCAGTATGGACGTTCAGAGTGTGGTTCATCGGAATACTTTCAGCCGCATTCCTCTCTTTCCTAAACCAGTTCTTCGACTATCACACAGAGCCCCTGTTCGTCTCGTCAGTGACAGTCCAGATCGCTGCTTTGCCAATTGGCCACCTGATGGCGGCATGGTTGCCCGAGAAAATATTCAAAATTCCCTTCACCAAATGTACATTCACTCTAAACCCTGGAAAATTCAACATCAAGGAGCATGTGCTCATCACTTTGTTCTCAAACGCCGGAGGCTATTACGCAGGTGGTGGACCTGCTTATGCAGTCTACATTGTCTCCATCGTTAGAGCTTTCTACCACCGGCATATGAGTTTCCTTCCCGCGCTCCTACTCGTCATTTGTACACAGGTGAGTGCAAATCATTCTATCGTACCAGTATTTTCATTTCTTGTTACGGAATTGGGGTCTTCTGCTCCTTTTATATCTCAAACTTGACTAAATTCAAGGGACAGCTTATTTGCTATCTGTGCACACTGATAGCACACTTTGTAATTTATACCTATTGATTCGCATCATCATTTCTGCTTGGAAACTTGTCGTCTTTGACGATGCAGATGATAGGTTATGGATGGGCAGGGTTGCTACGAAGATACCTGGTGGAACCTGCTCACATGTGGTGGCCTTCCAACCTTGTGCAAGTTTCGGTTTTCCAGTTAAGTTCTGATACAACTCTTGGAAACTTGTCGTTTGGAGGGACGTAACGTAAACCCACCGGTGACTCCTATTATCTATCCGCTTGAACCAGCTACAACATCCTATGAAATTGTGAAGGTTTGTTTGCCTGTATGTATGATTTGGAGACACGGTTGGCGTATGTTAAATTCCAGGACCATGAAATCCATCCATGACAACTCTTTGGTATGTTTCGTGATCCGTATAATAATGCTCGTCCTCCGATGCACCGTTTTGTATGTGCATGCAGAACTCTACATGAGAGGGATAGACTTCCAGGCTTGTCACGAACAAAGTTTTTCCTCATCGCCCTGACAGGAGCCTTCGTGTGGGCAACATTTCCTGGCTACCTCATACCGAGTCTCGTCTCGTTGTCGGTAGTGTGCCTCGTCTGGCCCAAATCTGTAACGGCCCAGCAAATTGGATCTGGCGCTACAGGACTCGGAATCGGAGCATTCAGCTTCGACTGGGCAGCACTGCAATCGTATTTCGGGAGTCCTCTGGTGGTTCCATGGTACTCCATGGCGAATATGGCTGTTGGATTTTTCCTCTTCGTGTACGTTGCCACTCCTTGGTCCTACTGGACCAACAAGTACCATGCAAAGAATTTCCCCTTGTGTACAAGCCATCTGTTCACCTTCGATGGGCAGCGCTATGACACCACGCACCTCTTGACCAAGGACCTGCTGCTGGATGAGGATTTCTACAGAAAACAAGGGCCTCCTTACCTGAGCATCATGTTTGCTTTGGCCTACGCCATATCCTTTGGAGCTACTACATCAGCATTTTCCCACGTCTTTCTATTTTATGGAAAGTAAGTGAAACTTGATCCCCCTCTATTGCTTTCGGTTCCTTGTACTCTATTTGGCTAAGTCCTCATTTTTAAAGCTAATCAAGACTGCCCCACATAACAGTGCTATACACATACTTCACGTTATAGTCACGAGAAAGACAACATCTCTCGAAGAGGTGACATCTTTCCTGATGAAACTAAAGAAAATTGTAATTTAAATCTTGATTCTGTAAATAAATCAGACTGTGGTAAGGTCTTCAGGCTATGAAGGAAAAAAAGAACTAGCATTTCAAACAATTCACTTCGCTTGTTGGAGATTAAAAAAATTGCTTATCTTACCATTTATGTGGAAACGAAAGTTACTGTCTTTGCGAGGTAAGCAGAATCTGCTGAGAAACAGGAAAGTGTTCCAAGCCTCTACATACCCGAAGCTCGTAACATTTTAAGCAGGTCCGGCGAGTGTGGAGTGTGAAAATTCGTATGTTGGTTCTGTTCTGGTCTAATGAAGAAATGACATTTGACGATGGCGGATGATGCAGGGAGATCTTGCAGCGGAGCAGAGCTTCTTTCAATGAAAAGCCCGATGTGCACACCAGGTTGATGAGAAGATACGATCCTGTTCCTGAAAGCTGGTTTCAGATAATATTGATCCTTACAGCAGCACTAGCTATTGCCATAACTATAATATACGAGTCTCAACTGCAAATGCCTTACTGGGCCGTTCTCCTAGCTATTGCCCTTTCTGCTACTCTCACCCTTCCACTTGCGGTTCTGCAGGCCACCGCAAACACCGTAATTTCCAATAACCCTTGAAAATTCGAATTTGGTAATTGTGCACTAGAACTTGTGAGAATGACGACGTATCAAACTGATTGCTGATGGAGAGCAGACAGGAGATGCGGCTCTCGTCTTGCTTGTCTAGCTGTTTATGCTGAACATTGCTCTTCCCTTGCCTCGGATTGATTCGACGTGCAATTCTTTTAAAAGATCATCGTGAAGTTTGTGATGGCATGCTTTTCATTACACTTTGTGGTGGATGCAGGCACCAGGTCTAAACGTGCTCTCAGAGTACATTATTGGATACTGGCTTCCAGGTCAGCCTTTGACGAATGTGTGCTTCAAAGCCTACAGCACAATATCTGTCTCCCACGCCCTGAGTTTCCTTCAGGACCTGAAACTGGGGCACTACATGAAAATACCTCCGAGAGCGCTATTCGTCGTTCAAGTAAGTTTTCAATCCCTGATGCACATCCCTAGGCACTGAATTTCACAATCTGTATTCAAAATGTCTCGTGTGCTCTTCATCCCATCCAAGTTTTCACCACCATATGCGTAAGCTTTTGCTTTCAAAGCTCCTGGATTCTTGGATACACACAAAAAGTTACTGCCACCTGCTGACTCTGGCAGTTTTCTGGATCGTCCGGATGATGTTGACCTGCAGACCACTGCCACACTCATATGCGCCATAATGAATCTGGCAGTTGCAACATGGCTGCTGGATAGCGTTGAAGGAATTTGTGACGCAGAGTACAACCGTTTGCACCCAGAATCTCCATGGACATGTCCATACGAGAACATATTCTTCTCGGCGTCAGTCATCTGGGGCCTCGTCGGTCCGAGGCGCATATTCGGCCCGAATGGATACTACAGAGCTACGAACTGGGGGTTTGTGATCGGCCTACTGGCTCCGGTTCCAGTATGGTGCGCTCATCTGTACTGGCCCGAGCAGAAGTGGATCAGACTGGTGGTAGTACCGGTAATCTTCGTAGGAATGGGCAATATACCTCCTGCCGGAGCAGTGAACATGATGGCTTGGCTGGTGGTGGGGACATTCTTCACTTTCTACATGTTCAGATACCGTAAGGCTTGGTGGAGCCGTTACAACTACGTGCTGAGTGCTGGTCTGGATGCTGGGACGGCTTTCTTCCAGATTATGATTTACTTTGCTCTTGACTTCGGAAGCAAAAATATTAACTGGTGGGGCTCAGGAACTTCTATTGCAGGAGATCACTGTCCTCTCGCAAGCTGTCCAACCAATCCAGAGATTCAAGTAGAGGGCTGTCCTTCCGGTTTGACTTAGTCGCTCTAGCTGGACGAAGCAGGGCACAGCATGCATAATAAAAGGAGCCGTCATAAGAGCAGACTCCCACGCCTCAGTGGCTGTGTTTTTACGTTTCTTTACTCCTCTTACCCAACTCGGCAACTTTGATTCACATCAATCAGCGGTAAAGTCAAAAGATGGCCAAAAGATCAAGCGATTTCTTATGAGAAAGCTGATTTAAGAAATATACTTCTTCCATACCTATGAAAGGATTGATAATAGGAACCGTTGTGAATTAATCTCATAGTCATACCTTAGTAGTAACTCAATAAGATGTAAATTGGATTTACAATGAGTTGTAGAAAGTAAATAGTAATTTAATTTAGGGTTCACTTTGTGGCAAATGAGTCACCAGCCATCATGGTTTAAGGTTTCACATTTGTATGTCGAGGCTCAAAGTTGAGTCTGAAACGTGTGTATAATGTTATTCAGTTAGTAAAGCAATCAGGTAATAGAATTCATCTTGCCACTGGTCATTCCTTTAGTACCTGAAGTAATGATCATACATGTGAGCTGTTGGATTATTGAGATGTGGGGGTGGTGATAGCAATCTAGATGAATTCGAGTTAGAGCTTGGTTCAAGATGAAGAGTGCTACATTGAGAGTTTTGACCTCAATAGCATTGGCTAAAATCTACCTTAGGGTTAGATTGAGTGTAGTTAGATTGAGTGTAGGCAAGCTATGGCAAGTGCAAGGGAGTCCACATGACATGTGGTGGAAGAGCATTATCTAGAAGTGATCCATATGGATCACATTCTGATTTTCAAAAGATTATGGGCCCACATTGGGGTAGAGAGATTGACAGAGTTGAAAAGCTAAACACACTCCACTATAGAAGATGGTCCTAGAATACGGAGGAGATACTGAGATTGTATGGATACTTGAAATACTACAGTTCTTCCTCCAAGAACATTAAGCATAGCTTTGCTAATGAGGTGTTTGAACATAATCATCTTGTCACTTTGAGGCTCTTGAAGTATACTCTCAACAATACCAACCTTGAGATGATGGAAGATATTCTATATGCATGGGATATTTGATACAAGCTTAAATATATGAGCAAGATCACATTATTTGCAGATGCAAGATTAAGGTGGCATGATTTCTACCTTGAAGCTTGATGATGAAGTTCATGATGTGATAGATCACATGGCTAAGCTTCATTCATGTTTAACTAGAATATGTGTGTTAGGTCTGATTATTCCTCCATATTTTAGAGTTGCACATCTATTTGCTAGTCTATCTCTAAAGTATGAGTCTATTATTCAACAATAGAACAATAGAACTCTACAAGAGAAAGCATTGAGCAAAAAACAACATGCTCAACTTGAGATGCAATTTTGGGGTACAACTATCAAGGCTAATAGTTATCTCAGAAATCAAAGTCCCACAATAACATTGAACAACATCACACCTGAAGAAACATGGAATGGTAAGAAACCTGATTTTATCATGTTGATGATGTTTGGTTGTCCTGCGTATGCTCATATCCCAAAGAGTCAAAGGAGCAAACCTGGATTGAAATATAAGAGGCTTATCTTCATTGGATATTAAGGAGGATTGAAGGTATACCTGCTCTACAACCCAAGAACTAATCATACAATACACTCTAGGGTTGTGTTGTTTGATGAGGACAGTACTTGGAGAAACAGAGATGAGAGAAGCATTACACTAGCAATAGATACTTTATCTGTTTCTATAATTATGATTTTATCATTAACAAGTGCTAGTGATAATAGAGATAGAGCATCATCACAAATACACAATGATATTCAGGAGATACCTGATCTTGAAGGTGGAGAGAAAGTGATGCCTGAAGTAGACTTGAAAAAAGAGGTGGATGGACTACCTGACGCTCAATTGGAGCCTTTTCCAATGAAGGAAGACAAGTATGGTAAATATGGTAATGCTAAGGTTCCAAGAGTTGATGATTCTGTAGAGGAGGAAGAAATTGCTCTTAGAAGATCATGTAGACAAAAAATTCAAGTTTAGAGGTTGGGGATTGCTTCATATACAACTAATGTATCTCTACAAAATATTATCATGGAGGAATCCATCTCTGCTTATGTAGATGATGAACCTTCATCATATGTTGAAGCAACAAGAAAATCAGATTGGAAGAAGTGGAGCAAGCCATAATTGAGGAGAAAGAATCTCTATATAAAAATTGCACATGGTAATTTGTAGATCTTTCACCAGGAAGAAAGACTATTGGATGCAGATAGATCTTCAAGCTGAAGAGAGGAGCTGCTAGTGAGATTCCAAAATGCAAGGCAATATTAGTTGCCAAGGGGTACAATCAACAACTTGATGTTGATTACCATTAAACCTTTGCTCCAGTGGCAAAATATGGTTCTATTCGAATGATGTTAGCTCAAGTAGTTGAGAATAACTGGGAGGTAGAGCAACTACATGTGAAGACAACTTTCTTGAAAGGAGATCTAGAAAAAGAAATCTACATGGATGTACCATATGGCTACTCCATCTCAAATGAGAAAGTTTGCTTGCACAAGAAAGCTTTGTATGGTCTAAAGTAATCCCCTAGGAGTTGGTATCAGAAGCTTGATGCTTATTTGAGGATACAAGGCTTCAAGAGAGTACACTCAGACTAGAGTGTCTACAACAAGGATCAAGAATTCTAAATAGCAATCTATGTGGATGATTTGTTATTGATGGGGAAGGGAGCAAGAGCTGTGAAGATTGTAATCTCTTATCTTTGCTCCATTTTCAAAATGACAATACTTGGTCTTGTGAAGTTTACATTAGGCATCCATATTGATAGAAATCAAAACAAAGGATGGATTCGATTGAACCAAACCAATTACATTGAGGAGGTTCTATATAGGTACATGATAGAGGATGCAAAATTTGTTTCTACTTTCTTGGAATATGGTTGCAGGTTGAAAAAGGAGATGGATATACTATCAAAGAAACCATTAAAGACTTCCAGTTCGTGTATTAGAGTGCACTAGGTTCACTCATGTTTGCTATGGTTGATACAAAGACTAGACATAGCTAACTGAGTGGGAGCTCTAGCCAAGTACACTAATTGTCCAACTTTAGCACTTTGGAGATGTCTCAAGAGAGTACTAAGGTACTTGAAAGGCACTCAAGGTATGTATTTAGAATACATGAAGTTAGGATGTAAACCTACTCTCAAAGGTTTTTATGATGCTAGTTGGGATGACGATTTGGACAACATTAGATTCACTAGTGCTTTCCTGTTTACTTTGAGTGATGGAGCTATTAGTTGGGGAAACAAACAACAAAAATCAGTAGCATTGTCCACAACAAAACCTAAAGTCATGTCTTCTTCACTTGCTACTCAATAGCTAATTTGGTCTAAGAGTATTATGAGTGAGCTAGGTTTTGTTCAACAAGTTTCAACAATACTGATGTGTGATAACACTTGAGCTATTGTAGTCACAAAAAATCCTGTTCATCATCCTTGTACTAAGCACATCTCTATACGTATAAGATTTGTTGAGAAAAAAAGAAAGAGGAAAAAATAGTTAGACTAGTTTAATGTCCAACTGAGGACATGACTGTTGATGTGCTAACCAAAGCACTCTCAAAAGAGAAGTATAGGAAGTATGTAAGAGAGATGGGTCTGTTTCTTCGTCTTCATTAAGTGGGAGTGTTGTGAATTAAACTCAAAGTCATACCAAAGCTGTAACTCAACAAACAACAAGATGTAAATTGGATTGATAATGAGTTATAAAAAGTAAATAGTAATTTACTTTAGGGTTACCTTTGTGGCTAAGGAGTCACCAACCACCATGGTTAAGGGTTTCACATTTGTGTGTCCAAGTTCAAAGTTGAGCATGAAAGGTGTATATATTGTTGTTCTGTTAGTAAAGCAATCAGAGTGTTCATCTTGCAAGTGATCATTCATGTAGGTACGATCACACCTGTGAGCAATTGGATTACTAAGATGTGGAGGTGGTGATAGCAATCTAACTCAATTCGAGTTGTAGTTTGGTTAAAGGTGGAGAGTGCTACATTGAGAGTTCTAACCTCAATAGCGTCGCCTAAAATTTAAAGGAGGGTTAGATTGAGTGTAAGCTCTTGCAAGTGCAAGGGAGTCTATAGTATACCTCTTGTGGGAGAGATATAATCTAGAAGTGATCCATATGGATCACATTCACACGTGATTATCAAACCCAACAAATAGACAAATATAAATCAACCAGACCCACTATGCTAGGGGGGACACGGGTGGTCATGGATATATGTGTATGGAAAAAGATGGTAAGATGGGAACGGAAGCGACTAAAGCTCAACTTTCAGACGTCACCCTCATGCAGGGAGTTGCGAGGAGAATCCTCCTCGGTGTTTATCCAAGTTATAAACAAACACTTAGGCGAGGTTGATCATCGGGAAATATTTGGGACACTTATGAGCTGAAACATATCCCAAAGTGATGGAAACCTTTTAAAGGTCACTAGAACCACGACTTTAGTCAGCAAGATCATCTCATCCATAAAACGTGACGATGTCTACACATCTCTAGTTCAAGAAGTCCGTACGTGGAGCACTGGTTCTATAGATATGTGAAAGATGTCCCAACCTACAAATCTGCTAGTTACAGTCAATTTGCAACCCCAAAGGACACAAAATCTTTGCAGCCAAGGACAATATCTCGTGGTCGTGTCTACTGGAAAGTCAACTGGAGTACGTGAAATGAAAAAATATGGAGGGCACATTCACATTTCCCCGACAGAATCAAGAGAAAAAGGCGTTGCAGACATTGAATCTGGAGTCTACTTCATACGGTCCCCTTTTAATATCACTGAATGACCTAGAAACTATTCGTTTAATCTTCTACGGAACAGAATTGCATATTTCTAAAGCAAAAAAACATTATAGGTGATGACACTTGATGACGATGGCGCACTAACATAAATTAAACCGTTTTAGGAAAAGACCCAGCTAAGAAGATCCTACGGAGGTACAGACTCATATAGATTGTACGTCTCCAGTACTCAGGACACGAATTTTCAAACTCACGGGCCAAAGTACAACATCCAGAAAATCTTGGAAATCCAAATATTTCACTCGCAGGTGTGAGTTATGACATGACGATATATGGTACTCCCTTAGTGCCATAAAATTAACCCCAAGTATATAAGTGATCATTTCAGAGTACAAGTACAACTGTCAGTAGGTAGTGGGAGCAGGAGTGCGAACCTTTATAATTTTGGGCACCAGAAAGGACTATGTTTTACATGCTAAGACCTTAGCACATTCCGTCATCCTTACTCTTAAAAGCACTTACAGTTTGTACGAAGCCCTGTGTATCCAGCTTGTTATCACATACTGTAAGTTACCTTTAATCATACTCCAGTGCAGTAGGGCATATTTCCCATTGTGATGCTATTGGTTTTACCCGAATCCTACCCGTTTGGTTTCATTACGGGTTCATGGGGTCTTCCCATCATCCTTCTTGCTATACTACTTGGTACCCACCCTCGTTTAGTGGAAGCTCCTTTAATCATACTCTAGTATTTGTCTGTAAGTAAAGGTTATATAGTATAGTGCCCATTGGCCAGTCGTTGATAGAACCTGTTCAAGAACAGAGGGACGACAAATGAGCCCGAAAAGTGGCAGGCAACGAGTGGTGAATGCCGGTTGAGACTCCGTCGAGAGCACTGATTTATATAAAGCAGTGCTCTCATAAGGGGATACTCCAGCTTATGATCCGTGAACTAGAAGGACGTGATGAGCTGCACACGGCTGATGAGGACGGCACTGATTTATCAGGCAACGAACGCCTATCTCCAAGCTGCGGGCCTATGGAGAGAACTGCTGTCATCAAAAAGAGCAAATCAAAAAGAGATGTGCTCTTTTTGATGACAGCAGTTCGCGTGAGTACAGCACCTGCGCAGTGCGAAGTGCATTTTCTTGTTGGCTGCCTTTTCTTTGTTCGTTTGTTTTTTCACACGGATGAGCTGCAGAATTCGCATCATCGTCGTGATCTTAGCGAACGCCGTTCTTGACACCAAGGAAGGATGGTTCCTCTCTGATATTTACTGGAGTGGAGTCCTCGTTCCGTCAATGCCACGTCCTTAAATAGCAGAGCAACCGTCTTTCATCCAGTCTGGGTGGTGTGTTGCTGTTCGGATGAACATGACCGGTCATGGTCCAAAGTACCTTACTAAGAAATGCTCGAGTTACATCTTCGCGATATGCATAAAGCTGAATCATTCATGACAATACACTTACGTCTCCTATTAATCTCAAAGAAGGAAGATAAAGGGAGGAGATTTCAGGATCTCTGGCTCGTGAGCAATAAAAGCCTCCATTCGGTCCAAGGATTGATCCTACTGTCTAGATACCGAATTAAATATTCCCCTCTTGTTTCGAAATTAGCAACGTTTGAAGTAGGTGCGTTTACTCTAGTTCTGCAAATCTGCTGACTTTCTGCTCTTTTGACTATGTTTGGGAACATGCTGTTTAGTCCCGAAGTGAACTTGGTTGATATTTCTGCTGTGTCAGACATTTCTTACGAAGAAAAAAAAAGACTAAAAAAAAAGTCGGATGGAGATATGAAACGAGTTGCGAGATTTGCAAGATACCTGTTTCTTCAAAGCATAAGAGCATAGCACGAAAACAACCTGCTCGATCGAAGGATTGAACAGCGTAGTAGACCGGTAGGTCAAATTGAAGGCATGATGTGCACTGTCTCGAATCGAGTCTCTCCAATGGAGGAGTCATCGTGGAGAAGTTAGTTTCAAATCACGTGAGTTTACAGGTGAAGAGAGCCGAAGTGAAGTCTCAAAATAAAATGTGAGTGGGATATGAATCATTTAATGATATAAAACGATCTAAAGCTCAGTCAAAACCTCGCATAAGCTCTGATGCTGTCTCGGACGTAGTCCCTGGATGGATACGTGCAAGTTTGATCAGATCGAGTACCGATGCTTTTCAAGAGAGGAATGAAGATCTAACGAAGAGAATTGCCGCTGTGCTTTCGGCTCTCCTTACAGAATTCACGATATAATCCAACAGGTTATGAAATCGACTGGACCAGACTCCTTGTGCAGAAGATAAAATAGAAAAAGATATGAATGTATCAAAACGATCCCACAAAAATTTCTTCAATTCTTCCTTCTTCTCCCAAAGAGTGAACACAGTTAACTGTCCTAAACCTCGTCATTGAGCTCTACGGCATGCTACAAACTCTAAGAACTACCAGAAAACTACTGTGAATGTACCAGACACGGGAATGAAAGATGATAGCTATACAAGCAATTTTTACAAATATATGAAAGACGTAATGCAGAAGTTTGAGCTCCAGCATAGGACGATATCGATATTTTCCTGAAGTGTTTACGTGGGTGGAAAATATTCTGGATCAGATTCCAACTTTGTCAAACGAACTAAATCTGATCACGAGAGATCATCACAAAAAATAACATCAGCAAGCGACAGAGCAAGATACTACACTACCATCATGTGTCTTGAAGAAGAATCTGATCCAACGTAACTCACACCTTCAATTCCCAAATCTTTGTTCTTCTGCACTGGTCGTCAAATCAGAGCATGCTGAGATCTTTCATTCAACATCGATCCTCTCTCTTGAAATTTTATGTCATGTGTCCGTCATCAGTCCAGTAACTGAGGACCATGAGTGCTACCACGTAGAGACAGATCACTAAAATTGGCAAGGAGGGTGGATCCGATCCTTTTGGCTCCCCCAGCCAAAGGCCGTCGATGGCACTGAATACTAACTATACACAGTATCATGTCCCTCGTCCCAGCTTCAGGCCTTAGCTCCAGCCAGTCACGTTCTACAGCCCTGCGAGCTCCTCATGTGCAGGCGCTGATCAGGCAGAAGACCGAGTCAGTGGATCATAGGGGAGTCCACTGGAGCAGGGGCTGCAAATGGCAAATGAGGCTTGAGAAGAAAGTCAACAATAAAACCGCTCATCATGTGCTATGAGAGTGACTGGCTTCTGCGTGACCGTATGACAGAGGCGGAACTGGTGGGAAGAGTTTATGGAATTAGGAGGGTACAGTTCTGGATTCAGGCGTTAGCGGACCACTTGAAGGTGGGCGGACCAGCTGGGAACGGGCACATTGCGAGAATCTTCAGTGTCATGACTGACTGACTGACTGTCGATCGATATATGGTGACATTTGACAGTTCCGAAGTCCAGATAAGAGCCAGGGTATTGATGGGATATATAGGCTATAATCTCGAAGATTTTCAATCCTCTGCCTTTTTAACTCGTCTTCAATTTTCTCTTCGGCCCCGCTCTCCCTCAGCTCTGGATCAGAGCACGAGCTGCTGAATCTCTCATTCTTCGAGGTCTGCTCTGTCCTTGAGCAGGCAGCACGTAGATTGTAGCTTTGTTACCGACCTAGATCCTAGATTAATTAGCTCTTGGGTGTTTCAGTAGATTTTCAAAATTGGGAACTCGATAGTACACCCACCGGCCTTCAATGGCCGGTGGACCACTGGTCTGTGTGGCTGCTTCGAAGATTGTTCCATCTGTAAGTTCATGCTCGCACGATGCCACCCTGTTTGTATGCTCTGAATCTGGTCAAAGAACTAATGCTCAAAGATTTAGATATCAGGAGCGAAAAGTCTTGCTCCACAACTCAGAGTATCACTTTTTGAGATTTCAGCTACCAACAGCATAGAATTTCTGATCCAAAGATCAGAAATTACAAAGTACAGCTAAAGATGGTAATTGTAGACAGCCATCATCTTGAGAGTACCTACTTAGCTTTGATTCAAATCAAGAAAATTTTAGTCTGATGTCTTATCTGTTTGAACTCTTGCTCTTTGTACATTCGGCTAAACTGTCGTTAAAAATTACAGGTTGCTGCGGATACTGCTGTCCATGTGTTCTGGTCGGGCGTACGGTAGAGATCATCGATCAAGGAGCCACTTGTAAGTTATACTTGAATTGGAACATAGAGATCCGAAGTCTCCAATCTCTGACCACTGAATGCCTAGCTGGATTGACGAACGTAAGGTGTGACGATTGAAGGAAAACAAGCAAGATCATGGCTGTCTGTAGAATAGAACAGGTAGGACAGCGTTAAGCTTGAGCGTTACTGCCACTCATAACAAATCCTAGAAAGTGCTCCTTGTTCCCGTGCAATGACGGTGCAGAATGTGACTTTGGTGAAGGAAATTGGATTGCCAAGCGTGTGTTTGCATGGCCCGCATTGGCCTTATTATGTCTGAAGGGGTGATACTAATGTGTGACAGTTCCAACTCGGCATGTGACAATGCAGCTTGCTGTACGGCTGGCTGCGTGTTCTGCTTGCTACAATACTGCACCGGCTGTGGATGCTTCTACACCTTTAGCTACCGGGCACGCCTTAGACAAAAGTTTGAGCTGCCAGAATCTCCTTGTGGAGATCTGTGCACCGATTGTTTCTGTCTAGAATGCTCCATTTGCCAAGTCTACAGAGAGCTCAAGTACCGTGGTGTCGACCCAATTCTCGGTAAGATCCTGATTTCCCCCATGATCAGATTTGCTTCACATCTGTGCACCTCTTTTTTATTTTACCCATAAAAATTCGTGACTGTAAGTACGGTTATGGCTTCCAAGCAAACTCCTCTTGATCAGCTCGCATTAACGTGATCAAACCGAGAAAAAAGGGTCACTGGCTGTGTTAGTTAATGATCGGATCGAGGAGAGATTTGTCCCAGATTTTCTCAGCAACTTCACTCCTTGTTTGTCGAAATTTCCTCTGGAGAATTAATTCGGCATCAGAAGTCAGAGGTGTTACAGATGTTGTTCTCATGATCCAATTCCAAATTCTGACACCTTTTTTTTCTTCTTTTATTTTATTTCTTGTAACTGATAGGTTGGCAAGCTGTGAAACAAATCTATGAATCTCCGGGTCAGCCTCCTCAACCAGTATACCAGGAGGTGGAACTAACACCAGGCCCACCAATATTCGATGAACCCCCACCACCGCAGCAGGCTCCAGACAAGCAGTACATGGCTTCTCCTCCTGCACAAGGTTCAATGGGTCAGGGTAGCGGTTTATATCCCCCTATCAACACCGGCCAACCGCAATTCACTCCACCAGGCCAACAATATATGGGGCAACCACAGAACAATTCCTCCTTGGGTCCCCACTAAGACATTGCGTCAAAATTAGGCCGTTACAACCTCATCTCATATGCAGGTAAACTGAACTCTAGGGGCCGAAGCACAAGGACACAATCTGGTTCAGATCAGGTTGGCTAGAGTGTAGACCGTCCCTTCTAGTGAATAGATAACATTAGAATTACCAACATCCACATTCATTCACATGCGCTCTACTTACATTGAGCAGCCTCTCATGATTGTAAATCAACAAAAATAGCACTGAACACGTGCTTTCTTCAAACCAGAGCCCATTCAGTTATCATTCATTTTCTTTCCTTCGTTTGCACTCTGAACATTTCGAAATTATTCTCACCTGTCTACGATGAAACTGAAAGTGGGAATCAATTCTCTTACGCCTCGCTATACAAACCTGTACTCAGCTTTCTCAAGGTCCGTAATCACCCAAGGTCCTAACTTGGTCGCATTGGCCGAGGACAAGGTACAGAGTAGAGATTTCTGTTGAGTTTGTTGGATGAGACTCGATTACATGGAGGTGTTACCTCGTCAGACATCTAAGGCTGGCAATTCCTTTATTCCTGCACCAATGGGGTTGAGGCATTATGTGTTCCTGTTGTGAGACCATCTCATCTTGGAGCAGAGAGAACAAAGTCCTCAAAGTACAGTCACTTAGGCCTGGTTGTCAACTTCTTTTGTTTACTTTATTGTACACGAACACGTGCAGCTTACTCTGGCTACAATGTACTGTAAATAAATATTTAAATATATTAACTCCAGTTACTTACTTGCCTCTGGGATTGTATGACGACCTGAGTCATATCGGACTTCCTCGGAGCTCATTTGCCCAGGGGCGCACCTGCATCGGTCTTTGCTGCAATCTTTCTTTGGAGTGACAGTCACTTCGCACCCACTCACTCATCAAGGAATGAATGCTTACAGATAGTGAGATGTTCGTGGTTGAAAAATGCTCTGTACCAGGCTGGAAAAGAGCTATATGCTCCTGCACCTTCGTCACGTTGTGCACTTATTGCACAAAGGGAGATCATACTTCTGGCTTCAGCCCCTTATCGATATCCTCTCAGCTGACAGTGTCTAACTAGTGTATCTTCAAGAGAGTGTGTAAATGATTATTGGATGTGAACAGCAGACATAAAAATAATGTGAACAGAAATAACAAAAAGGATGGGAAGACCCCATCAAGTGGTACAAGGATGAACAAAAAGGATGGGTAACATGTGGCTAGGCACCAATAGCATCACACTTGGAAATATGTACTACTGCACCTAAGATATTTGAACTATCTAGGTCAAACGGTCTACAAATAACATAAGCATCCGAAGAAGCATCACCTAACGTGATTGCTCTCCTATAGATTGACCATCTAGTGCTCTCTGTAGAGCAATGGAATCATGTTGTCTAAAATGGACTATACAATAAGCTAAAGATAGTGACACCCCTGCCGCCTAGTATGGTAAGCTCTCGCGCACTCCCTCACGAATATGTCTAAGTCAGTGTCCATAGCTCCATATAACTCCAAATCTAGAGAAACAAAGAGGTGACTTCTCTGCAAACCCCTATACTTGGGGATCTTGGCTGCTGCCACTCTACTCACAGTCCATCCTGGAGGATGGATGATCACCCCCTCTGAAACTGTGTCACGAGTAGGATCAGTAACCTCCACGTATGTCACAATAACCTAGTGCTTCCAAACCAAGTATAGGTTTGCCCTAACCCTAGTCGACTACAACATACTAACTCTCTCTCCATGTGAAGTATCAACCCTCTTATGCCATCGCAAACACCACATCCCTAATGTCATCATGTGTAGCTATGTTTTGCACTCCGAATGGGCAACAAGTCATATGAACACCTACTACATCTAAAGTGATACCACACTCACATGTGAGTAATGAAGATGTAGATGGATGGACCAAGCCAGGACGGAACCTCATGGCTATAGAGAAAGTAGTTGGTGCGAGTAGGAAAGTCATGATGCATGGTCGAACCAAGATCCATGAGCATGCAAGAATGTAGGCAAGTCCTAGTAGTACAAGGAATGGCAGATCCACTAAGAGTGAATATAGAGCCTACAGAAACTATAGTTCCATCAAGGTAGATTGTAGACCTCTAGTCCAATCGGTGATCAAAGAGAAAAAAAATGGAAACTCATGTCGTACCTCAAGGGGCAAAGCATCTCTCGTATATCGCAATAATATCTGTAAGGGAAATGATCCCATATCCACGTCCTTCGCATATATCTCAAGGATGGATCTATATGCAATCATAAATCAAGAAGATAACAAAGGTGTCAAGAGTGACTAACCAGCAAAAAATGCTATGGTTGCAGTCTCCTCCATCAATAATAAGCCTACCCCTCCACACAAAATCAGCAAAAATATTTGTCTCCTTGCCAAATATCTTGTCACACGCTCGTAGGTTTTTAGTCTGATGATATCACAAAAGACATCCATGATACTCATATCAAAGGATGTCAAATGTGATATGAATGTAGCTGAAGGAAGAAACGTGACAAGAAGGTAGGTGGGTCGACAAGCAATACTAGATGAGAGTATACCAAACGTCACTTGTGGATCCCCTAATAAAGGACGGTCATCTACATGCAAAACATTATAGACAAATGCAAAGTCTAGGTAGCATGAGACAAAATCCTTGGATCCTATTAACTCTCCTAGAATGCGGAAGCTGTCTGTCAATATCATGCATCCCTCTAGAAGTTGGAGATGAGCAGGAATGCCCAAAGGAGATTAAGCACTACACTTTGACACCTTGACTCTCAAGCCTACAAGATGAAGCTCGGTAGTCAAGTAATGTGGTCTACGAGACCCACAATGTGTGTATCATCCACTAAGGAGTGGAACACACAACCTAGCATGGCCAAAGTAGTAGTGTCGTGCACATACATATTGCATCACAACATACATTGCTGTCACATCTAACATCACACTACATAAATCATCATACACAAACACAAGTGTACCATTATAATCCTTTTTACTCTCAAAATATCCATAAGGACACTCCGCTCATAACCATACCATAAAAGACACATTAAAGTCGAGCCAAATCCACTTTGTGTTTCAAAGACTCCAGGTTCCCGCACTAGCTACTCTCCACCATAGCCACACTTTCAAACTCTCAACTTAGAAAATTGTACCACAAGGAGCCCTAATTCAAACTCTACCCTTTGAGCTCTAGGTCTCCTAACAATGCTCTCGGTCCTAACGGCAGGTCTAATGCAAATGGCACTAATTGCACAATCGGTTCTAACTACTATATTTGCTCCTACATGCGCATACCTACCTAATTAGGGATGCCGCTATATAAGTAATGATAGATGTCATGCACATAGATAGCGCATCATAACATACATAGTTATCATATCAAATATCACACTACATATATCATCATACACCAAGTGTACCACAATCGTCCCCCCCCACCTAATAGTGGGGACGATTGTGGTACACTTGTAATGGTAATGGTAATGGTGGCCATTTTTTTTTCTAGCTGAGCATATTGAGCTCAACATGCAAGAAGAGAGAGTGGTGACTGCTAGGTTCAGCAAGAATTCACCAATTTTCTCATTTCCTTCACGTTACAAATCTACAACACAAACCCATAGTGTTTATGGTAGACCTGTGGAATAGACTCGACCATCCGGGATGAGTGATGAAGGTGCTGCATCAAGACCATTGTCATTCTTTTCAAGTCAACAATCAGTTATAGGGATGGTGTGTTGAGTTACCAGCGAGGCCGACTTACGAGTGTATCAAGGTGTCACCAAGTACGATGATGTTGAATAACATGAGTGGTGTCCTCTATTTAGTCGGACCTTCAGAAAAGGTTTATCAACATCAATAGATGTTGTTGGATTCTTATGCACAACCCCTTATGTTGGATAAGGATGCATTGCTTGGTCTTGGTTTGCGAAAGACCAATATGGAGAGATGTCTATTTCAGATTCAGACGTCATTTGGAGGTTCTAATGATGCCCGAACACCATACATGAGCTGGATGGAGTTGAATGTGCAAGTGCAACTAGATCATGTCACGGATAGCTCTACAAAGCGAGCACGTACTATAGTTACACTTGCAAAGTCCTATGATGTGTTGGTGGGTGCGGTAGTGTTATACCTCATGGGGTTTAGCTTTGATTATTGGGAGGAGACAACCTCTTATTGGCTAGGTTGGCAATCTGATGAGGGTCAAGTGAGTCGATTTCTTATATGATTCATTACTGGTTTTAGCCTTTTACCAAGTGGAGATTTGGCGTATGTTGGTACATATGTTACTTGGAGGGCAACACGGATGCACATGATAGTCCTTGTCCAGAGGATGTGACTATCATGCCAAGTCTTAGTGGAGTAGTGTCATCCACGTTGGATCATCATTAGGTCCTTCATGTATGCAGCTACGACATATGGTAGATGGGCTCATACATTAGGCTTGAAGTGAGTCTTGTGCTCTGAAGATGGAGAAGACGAAGGAAGTTATTCCCACTTCCACTATGTTGTCATCTTTGGATACAACGTATATTGCTTGGCCATATCCAGAGGAAGGTATATCTGTGTTGGATATGTTTGGAGGGATTAGCATAGGTTGGGCTATTGTTTTGCAGTCTGGCATACGAGTACATCGATACTTGTATGTAGAACGAGATGAGATTACAAGATAAGTTTCATTACACCATGTGGCACAGTTGATGCACCGATACCCAGATCTTTTATCATTGTTGGCGGTTCAAGGATATCATCATGCCTTGCCGTCATATATTTTGTTGCTAGGGGCGCAAGACCTTTCTCAGCATGGCACCATACATTTGATTATTGATGGATGAACATGTTAGGGACACACACAGGCTGGTAATGGTCACGGGCTACATGATTCATTTTCGGTGTGTTTTGGGAGATGATGCATATGTTATGTTTTCTCCAATGAAAGCAGACCTATTCTCAGGCATACATTTTGAAGAATGTTCCCTTGTTGGGTGATTCAAGTGCACGGATGATGACGAGTGCATATCAGGTGCGATCATGGATTGGATATGTGGTATTGCTAGATGCAGTGAGAGTAGAATCTTGTGCACATCATCCACGTCTATGGTGGACAAACCTCCTTCCAAGGGAGGTTTTATTACAAGCATATGACGGAATGGAGAGGCCCTCACATCTCACAGTAGAGAGTATTTTGGATGTGGTTAGACATTACCAAGCAGTGATCTATGCTAATAGGTCACCCATCATTGTGGTGAACCTTGTGGATTAGCCAAGAGTTTCATTACCCACTTTATTGAATTACTGAGCTTCCCATGCCTACAGAGAGGGAGTACTTGGACTTGTTTGGGATTTTCACTTGCAACGGTTGGTGGAACCCAACGGTAAAGAGAGAGCAAGCTATGTGATTTTGTACGGTTACTACAGCGGTACCTACATTGTCGGAGGTATCACAACATCATGTGTATGGCCCACAACTGTTTGACATAGATTCTAAATCTCAAATTGGCATAGAAAAGACGTCAACGATCCACATGATTGCAAGACCATTTGTAAGTTCTTTGCCTACCAAGGCGGTGGAGGCAAAAGCTAGGGTGAGAAGTGCCCAAGATTTCATCATTTGTCTTATGAGAATGATAGAGAAGGAAAGTTAGAGTCTTCTTCAAGTATGGTTGGAGTTTTTTGCATGGAGCAAGCTGTTGTTATCACTACACATCTTTATGATACAACTCAAGAGGTTAGAGCTAGAGCAAATAAAGTTGTACTCACTAAGATAGTAGAGCCTGGTATGAGAGAGCAGAAAAAACTTTCTACTCAATAGGTTATCGCTAGCGACCACATATTACGACTTCTATCTCTAGTGTTGATGGAGAGGAGATTTGGGATACTGAGATTGGTCCCAAAGTGACAGGAGGAGAAAGACGTTGTCGCATGGATATTGATTTACTCGGAGAACGCCTGAGCATATGGCTATAGAAGAACTCTTCTGTCCCTTGTGCGAATTGATACTCTTTATTTCTCCTCCTCACCACTCCACATTCGAATTCATTACAACCGGTAAACTCCAACGGAACAAGATTATGGTATTCAACAATATGACCCTTAACTCTTGACTAAACTTCAGAGATAGTTGCTCTACGATCTTCTTGTACTCTTGGAAAATTTTCATATGCTTTTCTTTTCTAAATTTCTCGACACAACTATCGGATTATACACTAAATCACAAGACGATATGCAGATCCATGTGTACTAAAACCATCATAAGTCCTAATTCTTCACTCCAATTATTCTCATGAAGATCATTTATTATCAAAGCTTCAACTCTGTAAATTTTATTGATCAAGCTTTCTGATTAGAAAAGTTATGATCATCGTTTTGACTTCGTGACAATCAATGCAATCCTACAACTAAGATTGTACACATAAACTTCAAACTATCACTCGGTACTCGAAACTCATTAAATCAAGCTGAAATTTTAATCGAAACACAAATCCAAGTTGTAACCTACATTTCTATTGAATATGATATGTCAAAACAATCATGAAACATTGAGAATTGACCCAAATACTCTATATGGTCAGAATTTCACTCCCCAACTTCAAATCATCATAATACAACAACAATCTACTCAATTGACCCCATTCTTGAGCCCGCATCGTAGCTATTCTCGTCAGCTTCCAAGTCATGCTTTCCAATCTCCAATTCTTTCCTTGAAAGGCTTTTCAAACTCCTCAAAACCACTAAGAACTTGACAAAATGTTTTCATTGACCCAAACTCCAAGACCAATGAGAATAAAGAGTGTGATTTTAACCACTAGTGGAGCCAGATTAGCCACATACTAACTTATAATTTTACAACTATCCTTCACACACTACTTAATTATCATATAAACAATATGAATTGTCACTAATAAAGAGTGAAAATAACAATTCAAAATCGGCTAAGTATGAACGGAACTACAAAAGGGACCATGGAGTTTATAACTTGAGAATAATACTTCTCACCAAAATTCCTTACAATCAAGTCCTTATGACTTACCTTTGGTAAACAATAGTGATGGATTGGAATCCACGTGTTGAAAATCACCACTACTTGCAAGTTCAGATCCAAGAGTTGTTGTTATGAAGAGAATACTTAAGGATGTATTATGTTGCATAATAGATCCATCATCTTCTCATGGTAGTCGTATCACAACACGATAACGTAGTATGTGGAGATTTTTGAGGAGTTTTATAAATTATTTTGTCTTAAGTTTGAAGGATTTAGCTTGTTTGAAGGGACATGGTGTATAGATTGATTTGACAATTGATGAACCAGTCTTCTCTCATCCCTATTGATTCAACAATATAGAAAGAAATCTGATCCAAAGTAGATGTCACAATCTTTGTGAAGTTGGATTAGTGGAGACATCATATGGAGAGTATGCCTCTGTTGTGGTGATGTTAGTCAAGAAGGATATATATGGCAATTAGAAAGATAGATGCATATGTTCTGACTACTGATCTATCAATAATCTATATCTTTGATACGATTGGGTATGCAAAGATTTTCAGTAGATTGGATTTACGAGTAGGATATCATCAGTTGCGGAATTGAGATGAGGATAAGACCAAGACATCATTTTGGGCAATTTATTCGCATGGTAATGATGTGTTGTATCTGTGAAAGTTCTTACAATTTGGATTGAAGAATGCATCTGTTGAATTTCAAAGAGGGATTAATAGGATCCTAGTCGAATTTGATTATGCTCGAGCCTACATCGATGATATTCTAGTATAGAGTATTACGATGGTGGAGCATGAGAGACATTTGCATGAGGTATTTGAGTGATTGATTGCTCATGGCCTCAAATTGCATCCTGGAAAATGTAAGTCTTTTCAAGAGCAGGTAGTGTATTTGGGTCAACAAACCAAGATGGAGGCAATCTTGTGTATTATACAAGCCTTAGATGTGAGTGGGGTTCAAGCCTTCCTTAGACTTGCAAACTTCTATTGTTGATATGTGTGAGAATTTAGCACTATTGCCAAAGCCTTGACAAAGTTGACAAAGCTGGATCAAGAGCTCTATAATGAGCCATGGTAAATAAGGATCATCCCAAATGATGTCATTATCGAGTATCAACGACAGACCGGTGACTCCCTCATGGAAAAAGCCATGCTGATAAAAGATAGAAGAATGTGAACCATAGAAAGACACTATGAAAGGAATGAGGCTCGATAAAGTTCCACCAGCCTCTAAGCTTTCTTAAAATGGATGCACGTGAGACATTATTAAAAGTGTTCTCAACATCCAACTTCAAGATAATCCAATCTGGATGGATATCTAAAAGAGCTCTAATGCCCAACGATACCACCTCACAATCTTTTGGTGTGACGATTCAAAATGGTGTGGCCAAAGATACTACTAGAAGTGTGAACGATGCTGCAAAACCACGGTACGACTGTCTAAACATAATAAGACCTTCCCAATAGCAATCAGTCTGATGATCCGCAGTGTCCTTCTCCATTGCAAGAAGCTGACTAATACCTAGCACCTGACTAACTAACAACAGAATCTCCCTCTTGCAACTGATTGAACAACTCAATTAAACCACTTGAGGGATCATCCACCTGAAAACAATCTCGAAAATGTTCATATATCATACTTGACAAGCCCCATGAGAATAAACGTGGGGTTGTGCATAAAAAATGGGCAAATAGTGATCTATTAAGACATAATGGCTCCTCCGGCTGATATTCCAAGACTTCTAATGATATGTCCTTCTCCATGGATGGATGTAAAAGGCGTAAAGAGGAAATAGTCTCCTTAGTAGGACTTGCCATAGACAAAGGATGAAAGGCTTGTGGAGCCTTACTGTACTCCCCAACCTGCCCCAAGATTATACACCGTCATAAACAAGCTGAATCAGAAGTATCATGTGACTGAACCCAACTTCTAACCTGTGTGGCCTAACATACTCTTCCTGTAATGTAACCCAATCCCTCCTCGGAATCTCCGAAATCTCGTTGCCAACTTCCTATGTCCAGTTCACTCCCAAATGATCCAATTATAATCTTTGTACATATTTTCTACATGGATCTTTGCACCTTGCAACATAAAGAGACAATGACACATAGCAAATTGTGTATCACACATCTCTTTTGGCGACCCCATGGGAAAATGAAGCTATTCCTTTGACTTGGATAATATAGAGTCTCTCTTTTTGTTTAAAATGGCAGATTTTGAATGGTATGTAATGTGCTTGTTCCGTTGGAAGCACCAAGTTCAACTTGAGGAAACGACATGATCTTCCGTGACAAAATACCGGCCGGAGCTATGTGAAAACTTTTGTAGGCCGACACTGCTACAAAAGCAGGAGAGGCGTTGGTAATTTGGACTAATGGGGAGTATCATGCAAACAAAGTTGGTTTTTCATTTACTCAATCTTTTTGCACACTTTACGTAACTTTTAATTTAATCAAGAACTTTTACTTCTTTAAGAACTCAATTCTCCTCCACATATTGAATCTTATAGTTCTGCAACTATATACATCTGAACCAAGAGAACCAACTCAAGTGAAAAGCTTAAGATTAGTTGTATCCAGTCAACAGTGTTAAGAGAACGTACAGATCACTTACTCCACATCTGCAAGTACTTGGCAACACAGCGATTCCCAAAAGAACCGAAATTAACGGTGTTATTGCTTAGTATGTACACTCCGTCACAATCGAAGGGCTATCTGGCACATAATTCCTGAGTCACTATATCTGGAACAAGAAGGAACTCAGATTACACTTACAATCATTTTGTATATAATATACAAAATGATTGTAAGGTAAAGAATCAATCCTAAGCTACATATTTCTAGAAAGGACAGACAGAGTCGACTTCTGGTGGTCGGTTGAATTGTATAATCATCTGTTGGCATGGCACAGCACCTACAGCTCCTGAGAAGTGTTCAGGAATCTTCGCAGCCGGAGAATCTACGGTGTCATCTTGGAAGAGCACCTCTCCGGGCTGAAATGCACGGTAGCTACCGTCTGTCGTCACGATATACCTGCAAACCAGAAATCATAACAAATTATTGCCAACACTGAACTGTAATCTCTCAGTGACTTACCAGTGGCATTCCACTCCTACTTAATTTTATGTTTTGTCGTGAGCATGTCAGTTCGTTGAATAGAGGTCATGAAAAATCTCCACACACTGAGAAGCTTACAATCTTGTAATGCGGTAAGAATTTAAAGAGATATAACTAGAAACTAGATTCTAGGCACTACTGACAATTTCAACGAGAGCTTTTTGAACAAATTGATGACACCAATTGAAATTTATGGCAGAACGGGGAAGAGAATGTCAGTCAGGTTTAAGAGAATGTATGTAGAAAAATCCCTTCATGAAGGCACCGTTGGACTGATAACGTACCAGGAACCTGAAATAGTGACAACGAATTGCACAGCTGGTGGAGAGTGCAGAGGCTGCGTTAGATTGACAGAAAGCTCTGTGAAGACGAGCTTCGTTGTGTTCCCACCAAAGTCATCTCTTACATACTGAATCAAAGAGCTGTAGGCCTCCTCGCGGAATCCACTCATTTTACACTCCGTGATATGTGTTTCACCATCCGCATCTGACCAAAGTTGAGTATATTTAAAGTCCAGGGGTTGTGTGCTTCCGCTAGGTGACGGTGCTGATGCCACTGATAGTCCAGAACATGCGTTTATGGTATTAACGAGAAACAACGAGAGAAGAATGAAGCCATTGAGGTCTGCAAAGTCCAGAATTGATAAATTTCAGAGCAAGCTCCCAGTATGAAAGATACAGACGACACTTCTGCATTATAAAGTAGTAAATTATTCTAGAGATTTGTCAATGCTGGCAATTTTCCTGATACACAACAATGTACTCACAAATCGAGATAAACATGCCTAAGCCTTGCCCGAGAGAAGCGAACGGACAGGTTCAAATGAGGTCAACTGGATCACCTCTCATTGCAAATACTCGCTTTTTGTGGGCTCTGAATCAGTTTCTTGAATCTCCAGAGATCGAAGAGTTCGCCCTGGACCGATATTGAAAAATGAAGCGAATTCTCAGGAACCAATAGACTGTCCTTGCCAGTACGATAGATTGCTGGGATGTAATCTGCGTTAGGTTTATATGTGTAGCGGTAGAGAGACGCGTTTGACCAGCTACTGAGACCGGATGGGTTGAAGGTTCTTACAAACAATACTAACCATGAACTATAGTGCTTATACACCTGAATAAGTACTTCTATTGAGTAAACTAGAATAGGAGGCCAGATACAGATGTGAGCATCTGGTGTCTCTAGACAACCGTCATCATGAGGACGAAGTCGCAATGTTATATTTTACTTTGTCCATCATGAGGACGAAGTCGCAATCGGCGTGCGTGCGAGTAACACTGAATACCGTAAAGGCTACAACGATGGTAACAGCTGTCTACTCTGGTTAGCAGGTTCAGAGAGGACCCCCTGTAAATGCTGGTGCCGTCATGGAAACTTTTGCGCAAGACATTTATAATTGGAAAAAAAAAAAAAGAATTTTGCCATACAGCTGGGATCGTTTTCATTAGGGCATTTGGCATGCCGACCATCGTTTCATGGATAACATTTCTTTTATCCAACGATTAAATAACCACGTAAAAAATAAGCCGGCCTGTAGCATGCAATACGTTTTTTTTAATCAAAACGGTGCATTGGGGTTTTTGCCCTACAATTTTTTTTTAACTTAGTAACGTTGTGCACTTGAAATCACTCCATTTTGTGATGTCTTTCAAAACCTACTCAAAGTATAATATAATCTTGATAATCTTATCGTATATGTACAGACTGGCGTAGTTCTTTACGGATCATCCTGCCTTAATTGTTGCATATGGTTACTTATTTCTAATTCCTAAATAGTGAGAGATCTCATTTAAAGATCTCCCTTTCAAGCTCCCTGTCAACATCCGTTACTACTCGGACAACAAAAAATACATTTTGCAGATCTTTCTGAGCTAATCATCCATGACCCTTAGCAAATAGATTTATTTATTTATTTTATCAAAAAAAAATAGAAAAAAAATGATACATTTTCAGAACTCTTTGCACTCGGGAACCTGAAGACCCTTGAGGTTATACGTGCCAAAAAAACCACCACAACCTAGCTTCGTTCCTCGACGCGGAACACTTCCCAACATTTCTAACCCTATGAACGTAGCTCATCTACCTCCATACTTGGTACCTTGAAAGCCCCCCTGTTTGAAACATGTTGTTGAATTTTTCATGGCTCAAATTGGATTCAATCTTCATTTTCAAGATTAAATGTTCAATAAAGATAACACGTGTTATTAAATATATAATTGAGGAAGAGTGGGTGAAAAAACCTATTAACGAGTCCTTGTATCTGCAGACAACACTGACTTCCAGTTCTTTGACTTCTGGTCTCGTTATTAACAATGGGACTTAGATTTGGTTTTTCCGTATCTCGGAATAGATTACAAGTCAAATATTGCAGTACTTTGACTTTCGGTCCCGTTATTAACAATACACAACCCAAGGCAGCCCACGAGAGGCTACTAACACTAGCACTTACTGTACACAAGAAATTCGTCCATAAACCTTTTTCTCTGTCACGCCCAGAATATGGTGGACTCTTAAACGAACGTCTTTCATTTTACGGTGGACTAAAGTCTTAGACGCGTGGGGCTGAAAGGGTCTTCTCCTCTCTCTCTCACTAATAATATCTTTGACCTAGACTTCTTGCTAGTGAGCCACCTTGCATGAATGTGTGGATAGTCATGGATCGTTTTTTTTTTCCACATTGTAGAGTTATACTTTGGTAAACACGGAGAGTGAATATACAATATTCTCTTTTTTTTCAATTTGAATTCATGGGTATTTAATTTCAACACTATAAGGAATGATATAGAAATATATGAGTGATTATTCTCAAATTGGGTCATATAGGTAGGTCTTTTTTGTTCCAATCTATTTCTTTTCCTGAATTGGTTCTAATCTATTTCTTTTCCTACATTGGTTCTATTGTGACCTTCTTGGAAAATTATGAATATAATAAAAAAAGTTAAAATATTTTTAAATTTTATGGTTTTCATAGTTAGCATTTTCCGATGTGAGTTGGGATGTCAAGGGGTTGTGGTTATGCAGTTGAGAGGAGATACATGATGGAGTGTCTTGTATCCTTCTTGTTCTTTTTGTGCTAGCTATAGTTTCACTTCCACTCATGGAGCCATCTAGAGGGGTGTGTGTGATACACCAAGTCTGGTATGTCAACGTATCTTTATCTCATAAAGGGTAAAGATACACGTGGAAAAGATGAACAAAGATTATGATTGGATCACTTAGGATGTGCACGTGAGGAGGTTGATCACATCGATATCGATATTTCTCACTTCAAAAAATACGCAGACTATATCTATTTTTTCGTTGATCGTTCTGAGTATACCAATTGGGTCATGGAAGTGGTTAGAATTCCATGCATGTTTTATTCTAGGGCTTTTCAAGACTAGATTTCTAGGTCCATATGTATTCCATAGGTTAGACATGCTTTTCATTTACCGTTTGATCGGTTGGCACGTGATCAAATAGATCTATCAAGACATAATGGCTCCTCTAGCTGATACTTCAATACCTATAATGATATTTTCTCATACATTGATGGATGTAAAAGACATAAAGAAAAAATAGTCTTTTCAGTAGGATTAGCCATAGACAAAGGATGAAGGGTCCGCATTGCCCTGCTATATTTCATTACTTGCCCCAAAATACTATACCATTGCAATCAAACTGAATCAAAAGTATCATGTGGTTGAATCCCACTCCTAACTTGTTTGGTTCGTACACAATCTTCCTGCAATGTAGCCCAATCCCATGCTCAGAATCTATGAAATCTAACTGCCACATCCCTATGTTCAGCACGCCCCCCCTAGTATAAAGTAGACACCATCATGGAAATAAGAAAAATAAAAATCATGCTAAATCGTCCATGACACGCATCATGAGGATAATTGTGGGGCTGCATTAGTTGCAAGAGATGAGGTTTCATTGTTAGTTAGACAACTATTGGATGTTAGTCAGCTTCTCGTGATCGAGAAGTTTACTTGGGGCATGAGAACAATTGTTATTGGGGAGGTCTTGTTACGTCTAGTTAATCGTACTATGGTCTTGCAACATCTTTCATATTTCTAGCAGCATCTTTGTCAACGTCATTTTGGAGTTGTCACATCAAGAGGTTGTGAGTTGGTATTGTTGACCATTAGAGTACTTCTAGATATCTATCTAGATTGGGTTGTCTTGCAGGTGGACTTTGAAAATATTTTTAATATTGTCGTATGTGCATACATCTTTAGAGAATTTAGAGAAACTTGTGGACCTTTTTTGAGCCTTATTCCTTTTGTATGGTCTTTCTATGGTTCACATTCTTCTCTCTTCTATCTCTTCTATGTTTATCATGGCTTATGAAAGAGCTCTTTTGTCTACTATTTTGACCATGCTGGGGTGTGTGTTCCCCTCCTTAGTGGATTAAACATACATTGTGGGCCTTGAAGACCATATTAGGCAGACCTTTGATTACTTGACTACCAAGCTTCATCTTGTAGGCTTGAGAATCAAGGTGCCAAAGTGCAAGATTTGGTCTCCTATGGGCATTCCTCCTCATTTCTAGTTTCGAGTTGGATGTATGACATCGACAAACGGCTTATGTATTTTAGGAGTGTCAATAGGGTCCGAGGATGTTTTGCATGTAGATGAGCTTCCTTTATTAGGGGATCATCATATGGCGTTTGGTATTCTTTAATCTAGTATTGCTCATCGACCCATCTATCTTCTTCGCATGGTTCCTCCTTCATCTACATTCATATCACAATTAAAAATCTTTGATAGGAGGATCATGAACATATTTGGTAACATAATAGAACTAGGGATCTTTGAGTGTATGATAGGAGATTTGGCACGGAGACGGATATTTTTGTTAATTTTTTATGGAGCAGTATGCTTATTATCAATGGAGGAGAATGCAGTTATAATATTTTTGGTTTATTGAGCATTTTTCGCATCATTGTTATCTTTTCAATTTGTGATTGTAGATAGGTCCATCATTGAAATGTATGTAAGGGATATGAATATGGGATCACTTCGTTTACAAATACTATTATGACATACGAGAGATGCTTTGCCCTTGGAGGTACGACATGAGCTCCTGTCTTTTTTTATTGTCACCAATTGGATTATAGATCTATATTTACCCGATAGTTTTAGCAGTCTCTACATTCACTCATAATAAATTCGATCAGTCCTTGTATTACAAGGGTTTTTCTACGCTCTTGTTCTGGCATGCTTGTGGATCTTGGTTCGACCATGCATTATGACTTTTCAACTCACATTAGCTACTTTTTCTATAGTGATGAGATTCTGTCTTGGCTTGGTCCATCTATCTACATCTTGATTACTCAATTGTGAGTGTGGTATCACTTTAGATGTAGCAAGTGTTCATATGACTTGTTGTCCATTTGAAGTGCAGAGGATAGCTATCCATGATACCATTAGGGATACAATGTTTGCTATGGTGTGAGAGGGTGGATATCTCACATGGATGGAGCGTTAGTATGACTTGAAGCCAACTAGGGATAGGACAAATATATACTTGGTTCGAGAGGACCAGATTATTGTGGCAAACGTGGTGATTATCAATCCTACACGTGACATAATTTCAAAAGGGATGATCATCCATCTTCCTAGATGGGCAACAAGTGGAGAGGCAACAACAAAGATTTTCAAGTATATGGGTATACAAAGAGCTCATCTCTTTGTTCCTCTAGCTTTGAAGTTATATGGAGCTATGGACACAAACTTTGACATGTTTGTGAGGGAGTGCACAAGAGCTTACCATACTAGGCGGCTTAGGATATCACTCTTTTTAGCTTATTCTATAGCTTATTTTGTCAATATTTTTCCATTTTTGTACAAAAAGCACCAACTGGTGCAATCAAGAGAAGAGCAATCACGCTAGGTGATGCTTCTTTGGATGCTCATGTTGTTTGAAGATCATTTGACCTAGATAATTCAGATATATTAGGTGTATTAAGACATATTTCCCATTGTGATGCTATTGGGGCTTAGCCCCATGTACAACTTTACCATACTTTTTGTTATTTTATTGTGTACTACCCTCTCTAATTAGAAGATGTAAGCAATACTTTTTGAATATTCTGTAACAGATTCTCTTAGTAGCATCTAGAGAGTACTTAGGGCTAGTACGACACGAGGCCCTTAGGAGAATTTCAGGAGATTTCAAATACATGGATAATCATGATTTATGCATAATAAAAAGTTAGATTTCATCCATCATATACACACATTTACCCTACACTTTTAGATTGTAATATGATTAGCTCTAAAATGATTATTCCTCATGAGGCATCGATGATTAAATTATGGTGCCAAATAATCTTCTAGACTAAACTTTCAATATTTAGCCAATGCTTTCATATCTAACGGAGTATACGTAACAGCTACTCTACTGCATAACTAAAAAAAGTGATTTTATACAGTCAACTTTCAGCTAACTGAAGACAAATGTGAATGTACTTGGAATCTTAATCCTAAATCCGGAGAAGATTTTGTTCTGGCCGTTGCTTATGAAAGAGTGTTGCATACTAGACTGAGAGCTGTTTCTCGGAAACAGCTCTCGGATTCTTCCGAAGCGTATTGGAAGGCTTTAGTGACCTCAAAAGTAAAAATTAAAGCGCAGAACATGCAAGCAATGTATCGTCAGCAGTTTGATTGTGGAAGAACGAAAGAAGCAGACTTCATGTCACACGTTCAAAGTAGATGACACGACATGATCCTGTTCGAAGATTCACCATCTAACTGAATGGCATCCATTGTAACAGAATATTGTATGAGAATCCTAGTGAACCCATACACACAAGTGTGACGACACACTCCAAGATATCACCAAGGTTAGCTTTGTCACTCTCCGAAATCAAATCAGAGTCTTATGTGAACCTCAATGGCCAAGATTGCTACCTAACTTCACTACGGATGCACTCATTTCTAACTTTAGAAATATATTCTTCAAATTTCTCAAAAAACTCAAGTATGACACTAATGTATCATCGTTAACTTTAGCAATATATTCTTCAAATTTTTCAAAAAAATCCATTGTGACACTAATGTATCATTTTTGTAACTATATTAGCAACATGTCCCAAACTGGAATCCAGAATCACAACATAAGATATTTAAGCCACAACAAGGAGCTAACTTAAAGGCAACTTAAAATCTACCATCACCACAAGCACTCATCTTGTCTATAGGTTTGTAAGTCTTTTACTAGTAAGAAAAAATAAAGATAGTCTTTCTGATCCACATATCTAACCTAACTATCGGCATCACACATGAGTACTAATACTATAAACAACAAAGCACCAACACAAATTAAAGTGTTGTATAGACAAGAAACCAAGATGGAGGAATATATTAATCATAGGAAACGTAAATAATAATCCTCTATCTCAAAAATACTCATCAAAGGGATTAAACCAACTCAATCCATACTTACATAGCCTTATGAGGGCAATAAAAATGACTAAAATTCAAATTTACATGCTTTATTCTCTCATCAATAATATGAAGCTTGGATATCAACTATAAAAGTTGTTGCGTTAAATTGATTTTCTTCAATTCTAATTGTCTTGCAATATTTTTCTCCGCAAATATATATCATTTGTGAATACTAAGGGATTTCAAAAAATCTTTTATTTTCATTTCAGACCCCCAAACCCCAAAATTTTATATTTTTGATATAATTGTTGATATGACTAACGTCTCTACCTCCTAGTTTACATGTCATGACTTATATAATGGCATCTCTAGTTAGGTTGGTGCGTATATGCAGGAGCAAATATAACAATTAGAGCCGATTATGCATTACCATTAGTGTCAACAAAGCTATTAGGAGACCTAGGGCTCAAGGGGTAGAGTTCGAATTTGAGTTCTTTGGAGGGCAGTTTTTGAAGTTGAGCCTTTGAGAGTGTGGCTATGGTGCATAGTAGCTAGTATGGGAACCTAGAGTCTTTGAAGCACAAAGTGGATTTGGCTTGAATTTTATTTCCCTTTTATACTATGGTTCTAAGCGGAGTGTCCTTGTGGACGTTTTGAGAGTAGAAAAGATTACTTCAAAAACTCAAATTGGATTTTATGGTGAGAACTGTGAGTTCTTGGAGCAAAGAAGATATTTTGACGAGTGGGATCGATGATAACTTTGATATGTTGGTTGTTGAGTGTGCAAGGCGTTGATGGAGTGACGCCCGTGGTGGTGATCTAGAAGTAGAGTTGATTTCAAGTTTGATGTGATCGATTTTGAATTTCTGTATTTTTTGTTTAAGTGTGTAAATTTGAATTAAGAAGTTTTGAGAGTGGAAACGCTGCTGAAAATTGACAAAGTGGGTTGATGCTCATAGTTATTTTGGAGCTATAAATCGATATTGGCCCAAAAAGATTTCGAACAGAAATGCTCAAAGTCCAAGATTTGGTGTTTCAAAGTTTTTGAGTCAAAAATAGGAGCGGCAGGCTATTAAATTGTCATGTACTGTCAGAATTGCAAAATTTTGACGTTTAGGGGTCTGAAATTGAAGTTGAAGATTTCCAAAGTCCCACCGAAGTTTCAAACAGTGAAGGCAATGCCTTCTATAGCCTGACGACTAGTGTCAGATTATCGATCTGAAGAGTAGAAGGCCTCCAAAATTGAGTTTAAGTGTTTTTAAATGACTTTCTAAGGCTATGTCAGTTTAGGTTGGGTTGGTTTGAGCCCTTTGATGGATGTTTCTGAGTTAGAGTATTGTTATTTATGTTTCTTGTGATTGATATACCTCCATGTTGGCTTCTTGTTTATGCACCACGTTTGTTTGTATTGATGCTTTGTTGTTTTGAATGTAAGTGCTCATGTGTGCTGCCAATAGTGAGGCAAGATTTGCGGACCAGTCAGACTATTCATGTTTCTCCCTAGTGAGACAAGGCTTGCATATATATATACTCTATGAGTGCTTATGGTGATGGTATGTTTTAAGTTGCCATTGTGTTAGCACCTTGTGGTGTCTCAGGTATCTTCTATTGCGATTTCTAGTTTCAATTGGGGAACTATTCTTATTCAATTACGGAGGTTGATACCTTGGTGTCACAATGAAGTTCTCTTGAGGTTCCGGAGGAGACACTGTTCGGGTTGGTATTGGGTGCATACGTAGCAGAGTGTGGTACCAACCTTGGACTTTGAGGTTCACAAAAGACTGCCATTTGATTTTAGAGAGTGACAGAGGTAAGCTTGATGATATCTTGGAGTGTGTATCCACACCATTGTTGTGGGACATGGACGATATCCTTTTAGGTTAGGGTAACAGATGGCATTGTAAGGCTGTAAAGAGCTAGGGAGATCTAGACACATCACCCTGCTGACTAAGGAGCTTATCTGATTGAACTGGAGTCGACGTTCGACGTGGATAGGGGACAACATGATCCTCAAGATGTACTATTGTCGACTCCATTTGTGATCAACATCCGGTGTCTTCATCGTGATCGTTTTTGGGTATACTTAGCTAGTTTCAAGTTGTCATTTTAACTCTTATTACTATAACTCATGATGTGTATATGATGTCTAAGTAGTGTGTTTAGGATAGTTGTAAAGCTCTAAGTTAAAATGGAGCTAATTTGGCCACACTAGAGGTCAAAATAGCATTTTCCATTCCCATTGGTCTAGAAGTTTTGACCAATGAGGCACTAGGGCAACTTTTCAAGATTTTTAGGGATTTTGGAGACCTTCTTGGGGGACATTTGAAAACTTGAGGATAGCGTTAGAAAGCTTATGACATGAGCTACAAGTGAGGTCAAGAATAGATGGATTATAAGGATTTGTCACTCTGAAACAGTGATTCAAAGTTAGAGAAAGAAATTTAGACCTTTGAGTGTATTTGGAGTGTTTCTGAGAATCTTACGAGGGTTTTGGGAGATCTAAATCAACTGAGATACAGTTTACAACTCGGGCTAGTGTTTTGATCGAAATTTTGACTCAATTGGATGAGTTTTGAGTACGCAGTGATAGGTTGAAGTTTGTGTAAGCAGTCAGAGTTGCAGGATTGCACTGACTATCACAAACTTAGTACATCGATCATATCTTTTGATACCAAAAAGTTCTATCAATAAAACTTTCTAGAGTTGAATTTAGAATGATAAGTGACCTTGTCATGAAATTTGAGAGCAATTGGAGTCAAGGATTGGGATGTGTGATGGGTTTTGTACACAGGGGTATGCATATCACCTTGTGATATAGTGTGGAAATCAACAATTGTTTTGAAATATCTAGAAAAGAAAAACATCTAAAAATTTTCTGAGTAATTGAAAAGGTTATGGAGCAATTTTCTGTAAATTTTAAGCGAGAGATATTGGTCAAATCATTGGATATCATAATCTTCTTCCGTTGAAATTTTACCGGTTGTAATGTGGAGTGCTGAGGAGAGGAAGAATAGATTGTCAACTCACACAAGGTTATAAAGGGTTCTTCTATAGCCAAGCACTCGGGCGTTCTCAGAGCAAAGGATTGTCCTCTGTGACAACGTCAATGGATGATTATTATGAATTCCAACGTGAACACCCCTAAGAAGATTGACTTATGGAGACATTTCATGTCTCCAAACCACATTTCTATTACTTTGGGTATAATGTTTGGTGTTGTAAGTTCATCCTCTGTACATAACACTAATGATACAGTTGAATATAGTTGAGTTGGGAAGAGTTTAGAGGTCTCAACCTTTAACCCTATTTTGGAGTTCTTTGCACAATTGAGGAGAGATTACCAATGGGTAAGAACTAACAAGCTACGAGGCTTGCAAGAATTTCAATGGAAGACTAGGGAGAGTCTTCGAGAGGCATATACTCGAATATGTCGGTTGATTAGTATTATCCATGGGAGGAAAGAGGCACAACCTATCCAATATTAGTATGGAATATTGGATAGGGAGTTGAGATGTAGAGTGAGAGATGCTACCTAACTACATGACACATCATCTACATTGGCCATTGTGTTTTGTCTTGCTGAGCATATTGAGCTCAACATGCAAGGAGAGAGAGTGATGACTGCTGGGTTCAGCAAGGATTCACTTACTTCGTCAACTACTTCACATTACTAGTCTACAATACAAACCCGAAGTGGTTATGGTAGATATGTGGGATAGTCTCGACCATCCGGTCTCGTGTTGTGATGTGGCTTCTATGAGAAAATGATGACATGTGTCATCTTCAAAGTTGTTGTTTTGACAATGATACTTTAGATCAGGATGACCGATGGCTCATTCTAAGATTATTAAGAGCTCATGGTTGGATCGACTTTGTAGGTCAGGATGTTGATAAGGCTCCAAGAGATATTATCTTGGACCTTATCAAATATAAAACGCGGTCATGGTAAAAAAGTGAAGAAAGAGATCTAGAACATCATTTTGTTGACTAATGAGCTTATCTAATTGAAGTGGAGCCAACGTGGGATATGGATAGAGGACAACATGATCCTCCAAATGTACCGATGCTGAATCCATTTGTGATCAACATCCAATATCTTCATCGTGATCACTTTCGAGCGTGGTTAGTATATCATGTTGGTGATAACTTTATGCAACAAGTGATAAACTCTCCAGATCCAATTACTATTCCAATTGTTTCCAACGATATGATTTGGGACCTAACAGTATACGTTTTGATTTAGTTGAGCGTTATGAATCTTAACTTGACACTAGTGGTGGCTTTCAACACGTAGGCTATGATCAATCACTATTGTTTATCAAAAGAAAACCATAGGGAGTTGATTGTTAGGAATTTTGGTGAGGAGTATTATTAAAGGGAGAGTACCAACTCACACTAGGATCATAAGAGTTCTTCTACAGCCAGTCACTAAGGCATTCTCAGAGCAAAGTTTAGTCCATGCAACATAAGTGGTGAACTTGATATGAAATTTGTAACAGACAAGTAACACAAGAAATAATGAATTGTAGTGTTTTTTGATTTTTTCCCAAGAGAATGGGGTGTTAAACAAATATCAAGTGGCGAATATGTGAATTAAACATCTTTAAATGACTTTGACGATAAGAGTCCAAAGAGTGATTCCCAAACACATACTAAACCCATCAATGAAATTAAAGCGTCAAGAAATTTTCAAGGAAATTTTTTTAACTAATCTTGGGTGATCCCCAATTACAAAAGACAATTGTTCACCAAATGCAAGCTTGCAGATTTTCTTCCGGTAAAATCCCGAATGATCAAGTATTAACCACCCCATCCTCAAGTATATTTGTACCAAAAACGAGGAGATGTACACTATTCCCTTCTTTCTTGCTCTAACCTTATGTTCCATTGCTTGCACATTCCAAGCAAATATTTGTCCCCAATTTACTTTCCTTTGATTGAACCTCCCAGGAATCCTTCCAATGAGAATGGAATGTACATGTCATGGGGTATGAGCATTGTCAGCTAACTCGTTAAACTTTCCCAAACCTCTATTATATATTTATATTTTTACCATCTAAGTTTATTATAGCATTTTGGTCAATTGATTGACATGGCAAGGATGTGTTATATGAGTGGAAGTTAGTACCATGTGGATTAAAGAATTCAATTGATGAGTTTCAAAGAGTGATGGATAGGATACTAGGTGTATAGGATTGTGTCCAAGGTTGCATTGATGATATTCAAGTATAAAATATTGGAGCATAGAGACATTTGCATGAGGGATTTGATCATGGCATGAAGTTGCATCCTGAAATGTAAGTTTTTTCAGGAATCCTTCCACTATCCTCATCCGCGACGGGTTTTCATTTCTCCTCGATTCAGCCTCTACCTCTTTCTGATAGGATTCTATCTGCGATCTGAATCTGGATTCGTGTTGATCGCGCAAAGCCTTTTCTCGCAGACTTGATTCTGACTCGCACTGCGTTCGAATTCTGATCTTTACTGCCTCCAACTCATTGTGGATGTGCGACTCAATCTCTTTGTCAAGGACTTTCAGTTGTCCTTCAAAATCTTCCTGCACTTTTTTCGAGGACACCTCCGACCTTTCTCTCAGCTCCTTCTGATTTCTTTCGTCATTCTGATGTGACTCAAGTAACATTTTTTCGAACTCATTTTAGTCCTGTTCCCTTCCATTCTCTATCACAATCTTGCGAAACTCTCACATGACTTGGATCTTTCTTTCACCTCCTGGCGCACTTTTTCGTCAGCCTTCTTCGCTTCCTGTTTGTGCGCCTTGAGAAGAGTTGCCTTCATCTCGTAGATTGAACGCTCACGTATGAGCCTCTGATTTTTAGTGTTCTCTCGATCCATTGAGGCACAAGTCACTCAAATCTGTTGAGCATGGTTCTACTATCATGCACGAAGGCTGCCTTGAGTCTTTCGATAGTCGGCTCCATCGAATCGCACATCTTCTGTACTATCGTGAACAGAGTAAAGCATTTTGTATGGAATTTTTCGAAGAAATTTTTGATATTGGGAACCTCTAGACAAGGCTTTGGCCCAGAGATCTTCCAATACCATCTTTCAAATTCCTTTGAGAAGTGATCAAGTGTCACCATATGTTTCGGACTTCCTGGTGTCTTCAAGATATTATTCTCGCTGAAGAGTAAAAGTAAGTAAATAAGTCGCCGTTCAGCGCTAAACAAATCCTCGCAAAAGCCAAGTGTAAACAAAGTATCACTCCTGGTCACAAACGCCTGTTCAACTTTGTCACTCAAAGCACAAGGTTCTTCCTCTTCATGCCTAGAACCGTAAGATGATGTTGTTCTATTCCGTAAATCTGTAGAGGAAATTGTAGAAGTGCACTTTATGATTGCATTCTTCCTACGAGAAGACAAGTGGAAACCGGCATAAATCTGGCCAGACCGACATAATTTTCCAACGGGTGAATTGTTGCAGTCTTGCTGAGAAAAATTCCTTCCACCTTCTACTTCAGAGACAATGTTGGGAGTTGCATTTTCACGATGAAAACAGCAGCATAAATCATGCTGGCCCGACATGAGTTTCGAACGGCTAGCTGTTTGCTGATTTGTTCCAGGACTTCATCCACCCTGAAGGCCATCTTGGGGGTTGCATTCTTCAGCAGAGCTGAGCTGTGCACATGAACACCAGCGTAAATCATGCCAGACCGACATGAGTGTCGATCCACTGATTTTCTCCAATTTACTCGAGGAGCTTTCTTACAAAAGCCGTCGTAGATCTAGAGAATATACTTGCTGAGGCTCGCTAGGAGTGGAAATCTTGCAATTAAGCATCACAAAGACCTCTGCTGTAGAATTTGTCCCTAGTCAAAAACTTTGCACCTCCAGAGTAGAATATGGAGAAGAGTATCGATATAGAAGCACGGTTTGATGGCTATCTCAATTTTGAAATCAAATCGGCTATACACCGGAACGGAAAAGAAATTGATTACATTCGGAGTTTAAGCTCTGTCGTTTTGTACCCTATAACGGTACTCGGCATATGTGCGCACCCAACGACAAAGAAGATATGAGGAAGCTTGAATTGTCAGATCAAATCGGAGGTGTGCAAAGCTAGCCAACTACCCATAGTGTGAGGGGGCACTATCGCTCCTTGGGTCGTTCATATATAACATTCCTCTCATATATACTTCTAGGGATCTCTTGCACTTATCATTGGTCTTTGAAAATTATAACTCAACCCATTTTGTGACCAGTAAGTTTCCGGCCACTAAATTGGTAATAACTCCAAGGTCCCAAGTGTGTTTACCCCAATCCTGGTGTGTTGGAATCGTATCTTCAAGTCATTTTCAACACTACCTTAAGTACTTCGAACACATCTTGGGCCAACCAAGGCGCGCCCAAACGTTGCTTTCTGACCTTGATGATAAGTCAAGTGATTGAAACATGTTGCTAATTCTCGAAAATGCTAAGTGTAACGTTTCAGTTAGTAACAAGAGCATTCGGAATCATCAAAGTCTCGTTGGAAAGCTCTTGACAAGAAGCTTCCAATGAAACCAAGAGTGAGAAAATGCATGTGGGTTTGCAATCGAAGCTTGAGTTAGCGTTGGTCAGTTGCTCTTTGATAAGGTCAGAATTGAGCCAGTCATTCAGAACAAACGATCAATTCCGTTACCGGCATCGGAACCTCATTATCTGCTGTTGTGCCTTACAAGTTTGGATTCATTTTCAGTGTTTGGTTTTAAAAACTTGTTCTAGCAATCGAATCTTGTGAAATGATAACTACAAGGGACTGCAAGTTGCATATCCATGTACATCCTTCACATGCTAGTTATGTCCAACCATCATGATCAAGCAAGGCACTGTCCGGAATCCTGGCACCATCATGGCATGCCTTTGGATGATTTGAAGTTTCACAACCTTGCGGTTCACTGTCATTGGTGGAAGGTCCAAAAGGGCCCGTCGCTTTGGGTCGCACACATGGAGTTCAGTCAACAGATCTGATGGCAGAAACCAATTTAATATTCCAAGTTTTGAGCCTTAGTGGGTTTGTCACTAGCTTTGCTGCCAAGGACTTCAACGCCAGAACTATAATTACTTTCTCAGTTGTTACCTTTGTTGTTGTAGTCTCGGGAGCCGGCCTAGGAGTTAGTATCATACGCTTCTTCATGCTTATTTCAAGATGCAAGGCTTCAAGAGATTACACTTAGACTTGGGTGTATGGAGCAAGAATGAACAACTCTACATAGCAGTCTATGTGGATGATTTGTTGTTGATAGCAAAAGGAGTAAGAGATGTGAAGAGTGTAATCTCTTAACTTTGTTCCATTTTTGAAATCATGGTACTCTAAAGTTTCTGTTAGGCATCCATACTTCACTTAAGCCCAAAGTTAGATCTTGGGCGTATGTAACTTGCATGCATCCTGGCTCTCGAGACTCTTTCATAGAATTCTCCGAGTTTGACAAGAATCGAAAGGAAGCATGGATTCAGTTGAGCCAAACCAACTACATTGAGGGGATTCTATGTAGGTACAGGATGGAAGATGCAAAACCTGTTTCTACTCCTTTGGAACATGGCTGCAGGTTGATAAAGGAGATGTATGAAACTAGCAAAGAAATCATTGAAGACTTGCAATTTCTCTATCATATGGTTCACTCATGGTTCCTATGGTTTGTACAAGACCAAACATAGCTCACTCCATGGGAGCTCTAGCCAGGTACAGTAATTGTCCAATTCCAACACATTGAAGATGTCTCAAAAGACTACTAAGGTACTTAAAAGGCACTCTAGGTATGTATATGGAATACATGAAATTAGGGTCTAAACCTACTCTCAAAGGTTTTTTTGATGCTAGTTGGGATGACGATTTGAACAACAATAGAACCACTAGTGGTTACCTATTCACTTTGAGTGGTGGAGCTATTAGCTAGGGAAATAAAAAACAAAAATCAGTAGCATTTTCCACAACAAAAGCTGAAATCATGGCTTCTTCACTTGCTACTCAAGAGCTGATTTGGTCCAAATTTATGTTCAATGAACTAGTTTTTGTTCAACAAGCTCCAACAATATTGATGTGTGATAACACTTGAGCTATTGCACTCACAAAAAACCCTGTTGATCATCCTCGTACTAAGCACATCTCTATACGCATAAGATTTGTTGAGGAGAAAGAAAAGAAAAAAGTAGTTAGACTAGTTTACTATTCAACTTAGAATGTGACTGCTAATGTGTTAACCAAAGCATTCTCAAAAGAGATGTATAGGAAGTGTGTAAGAGAGATGGGTATGTTTCTACCTCTTCATTAAGTGGGAGTGGTGTGAATTAATCTCACAGTCATACCATATCAGTAACCGAGTAAAAGTAAAATATAAATTAGATTGACAATGAATTATAGAAAGTAAATAGTAATTTACTTTAGGATTACCTTTGTGGCTAAAGAGTCACCAACCACCATGGTTTAGGGTTTTGGATTTGTGTGTCTATGATCAAAGCTGAGCCTGGAAATTGTATATATTGTTCTGCATTTAGTAAAGCACTCAGGTCAGAGAGTTCATCTTGCCAGTGATCATTCCTTCAAGTACTGATCACAACTGTGAGCTGTTGGATTACTAAGATGTGGGGGTGGTGATAGCAATCTAGGTGAATTCGGGTTGGAGCTTGGTTTAGGTGGGGAGTGTTACATTGAGAGTTCGACCTCAAGAGCATTGACTAAAATCTACCAGAGGTTAGATTGAGTGTATGCAAGCTATGGCAAGTGCAATGGAGTCCACATGTCCACATGACCTGTTGTGGTAAAGACATCATCTACAAGTGATCCATATGGATCACACTCACGCTCTGATTTTCAAAAACATATAATGTTATGAGATAGGAGTACTGATTGGAAAGAGGTATTATGAGAGAGCTATGATGCTATGTATTTGAACAGATGGTGCTCTTCATCATCTACCAATATGAGATCACATAATCTACATAAACTTGAACTTATGTAAAACATACCTCAGTACCAAAGAAAATTTGAGGCACCAAAAGCTACGTATAGCATGTCTGTGGCTCGTACTCAGATTAGCTTACTTGTAAGTATCTCAAAACTGGATTAATTGATCACCGATATCTTCTAAACCGCTTTGCATGCGAGGCACCCTTTCAGTTGTTAACTACAATTTATTCATCTTAGTATTAGAGGGCGTGGGCCAGCCTGGGGGCACTTAAAATTTCTATGCATTCTTAGAACATTCGATCCTTTCCTTGATACCGAACATGCGCATTGATTGTCGGTACAACAGTGTCTTGATGTCTCGGAAGAAACTCACAAATGAAAACCTCTGGACAGGAATGTCCGGTTGCATGAAACTCACAATACCAATTTCTGTGCATCTTATCAAAATCGTGATAACATGTTTTCCACGGTCAGCACGCGGGCCCGTAATGTTGAAAGTGTCCTAGTTTTGTGGTCTTCCAAATCCCAAAATGAGAGGAGGTACATGCTGTCCTCGTGTGTGGGAATCTCATTGTACAGTGTTTGAGACGAGGACCTTAATGGACTGAAATTTCATGCAGCAAATTTGTGTTTTCCATTCAACATACCTTAAATACACTAAAGGGGTAACACTGCAGAAATGTATTTGCCATAAACAATTTACAAGAGATCCAAATGCATGTTTTGAATGTCCATATTGGACTATGAACTGAGATTACCACCCTTTTCCAATGAGCCAGAGCCAACCTGAGACTACACCTAAAAGTAGACCAACGAGCAAAAACACAACGAGAATGTTCCCGATGGCATTCTGCTCCAGACTCTGCGAGAAAATGACGAAGACGAGGGTAAGAAGAGAGTCAGAAAAACACTTTCAACTAGCGACTTCAGAATGTCGACTGGAAAACCAACTCCTAGCAAAACGATTCAAACTGCTGTTCCCCATCAACTAGGTAGTAAAGAATCTTACATTGTAGCCTCGCGGAGCCCTCATGAATATAACAACGGTCAAATATCCGTTGGTCAGGCCCAGCATGATGCACAAAAATATCATGTATCCTGCATCTGCGTACTTCGCAGTGAAATAGAAAGCAGGAACAAACGCCAGTCGCAACCAACAGCAGTTAAGGATCATGGGTCTGGAGTTCATAAATAACCCTGGAATCAGGGGAACATATCTTCCCAGGAGATCCGCTGCATTGTACATTGCTATGAGCACCAGGGCATACCTGCAGGTTATCCGAGTAAGTCATCCTCTATCTTGGTCGTTGCAGCACGGGAAATATTACATAAATCTTCCACTAGTCCCTAAAAGACTTGAGGTTTACTGGTTGCAAAGAACGTGTAAATATGTGAAAACCTAAAGACAATCTTCATTTGATTCATACTAATGTGAATCTGAGATCTACATAGTGGACATCTTTTGAGTATAAGGCAAGAAGCATTCCAAAGCATCCAAGACGAGGTCTTCGTTCATTTTCAGTACAGATAAAGTGTCTTCTTCTACATACAAGAGATGTCAAACATAGATAAATTGCATAGTATATTCAGGTACATAACAGTCATTTAACGTACCATGATCCCAACTTATGGTGTCCAGTATCTTCATACAGGAATCCAGGGAATATGGAGAGTGAAAGAGTGTAGATCAGCACAAGAGCCAGATTGAAGTCCCAAGTTTCTATTGTTAGTTGCTTCACGGTCTTGCGTTCTTCTCTGTACTCCACACCCTGCAAAACAATTTCAAGTCTTTCAAATCTAAGTTTCAGCACATAAACTAATTTTTATTATACTCAGAGAACCAGCTACCTTGCCACAAAATGGCAATAGGACCATATATGATGCTCAAAACGAGCTTCACAATACCTCAACACTTCACAGATTTCTCACATTCCACAATCTTTTTTAATAAAGACGTGAAACAGGGATGAATCCCAGCTGATGTAAGAGTAAAATAATTCATGATGTGTTTACCTGTACTGTAGTCTTTTCACTATCTCCCACGGTTGGTGCAACGGCATCAGCTACCGCCTTAGAGCCCTGTAGGAATGCCTTCTCACGGTACTTTCTAACAGATTCGATTCGAGGAAACACAAATATGTAGAGAAGAAACCCAATGATCTCGATCAGAGCAGCTAGTCCCAAAAACACAACTGCGCACATCGTAAAAGCAGGATGTGTAAACAACTTCAATTTCCCTTATTCAAGTTGTTGTAAAAGGTAACATTCAGAAGATGACTCCAAATCAGTTAGTAGAATTAGAATCGAGTTCTACAAAGGCTTTCAGACAGAGTCTTAGCAAACTCACGAGCGCCTTTACGCAAGCCGAAATTTCCATCACCAAAAGCAGCTTTTGTTATCATCCGCAAAACACTTGTAACCACTCCTGATGCTGCAAGTCCTGCAGTATAAGCCTGTACATTGACCACATTCCATCCAAAACAATCATAAACTTTGACTTGTCTTGCTTAGCAAGCCTGTCCTGAGGCGAGTAGGTTAAAAGTTGAAGTACAACACATTTCCCAGCATCTATGGCAGTCCAAACATTGCTAGATACGGACTCTTTTAGCTCAAAGAAAAAAGTAGCTGCCTTTGATGGCAAGTAGACGGGCAGTTGCTACCTGGACCATCTAAGAGACAATGTCCTATATGAAATCGTTTAAGATTGTTTTGAGGTCTCAAAGAGAGCTAAAAGGACATTTTAGCTCTCTTATGCATGAGACTGTTTTTCTCGCCATACCTGCATGTATGAGGGGTGCATGTAAGCCAGCTCCCCTACGAGACCTCCTTGTACAACCCCATCGGCTATACCGAAAAGCATAATAAGGAAGCACATGACAATGAACGCTCCACGACCACCGTCGCCATGACTGACAAGATCCACCTGTTTATGAAGCAAATTGTTACAAGCAATTAGTTGAATTTCTCAACCCAGATGAGTACGCCCAGTTGACAACGCAGGCAGCCAAACTTTAACAATTGAGCTCTGCCATGATGTTAGAATAGAATGTAAAAATCTAGCTTCTTCAAAGAGCCAGGAATTAAGCAGCATGAACCGACCTCCGTAGACAGATAGGAAGTAGGAGGAAAAGAAGGGCTTACCACTATAATGAAGATAATACTCGCAGTGAACAGAAGGAAACCCGATATAACCCTCCATCTCGTGCTTGCACGAGCTTCGTAGTAGAGAAATATGAGTGTGACACCTAGACCGAAGGGCTCGTAGATGATCGTGAATACCCGAGACGGATGATCATTCTATACGATCAGAAGTCGAGGAAAGTGTATCAGAAATAAAACCTTGTCAAGTCATGATTGACTCTGCGCGATAAATCTACCCCTTGCGTACTTACTACATGCATATCGAGACCAGATGTTCATCCAAGACAAGCAGCAAAGTATCGTCACTTGTGACAGGTTGTGAGCTTACCGGAAACACCACGTAGTAATAATCATTGATGGTCAACAGAGCATTCCACGGGAAAAGCATAACGCACCCAAGCATCCAAGATATTACCACTGCAAGGTTGTGCCCCTGAATCATGATAGAGACATCATTAGAGAGCCCCTCGCAGCAATATGAAATTACTTCCACTTTCAAAGAACTTCAGCTTCATCAGTGGAAACTGGACTCAACAGCGACTCTAAGATTACAATTGCTATGAATGAAAGGGGTTTCAAATCCCGGTCGAGTACAAAATACAAGTTCAACAGAGGATTGAAACATCAATCGAGCTGTTTTACACTTGAGCACTCCTACCTTGCCACGATGGGCCTCCTCCTGTGCAGCCACCATCTGTCTCTCCGTTTCTGCCATATTCGATGGCGATCCTTCTCTGGAATATGTAACTACATTAGAAAGTTTGATGTCCGAAGCGATCTAACGACGTCTTCAAGAATCTTGAGAAGCAGTCGGTTTAGTTCAATATGTGGAATTAAGCTATCAGTCGTGTAAGACTGTCCAGTTTCTTCATTCCCTGAATTTCTACAATCTCAACACCGAATCTGACTTATCTCTAATTCAAATCTCCTCTGTTCTCGTCGTGTTCGAAATCAATGTCGAAAATGAAGAGCTTCAGGTGGACCGACTATTTCTGTGATAAAGGATTAAATACCTCTCTGACTACTTCCGCGACCAGCTGATTAATAGTGAGTAAAGCCTGTGTCAGCAGAAACCTCCCATCTCTCCGATTCTTCTTGTATAACAAACAAATCCAAAATCTTAAGCCACTAGTACGAAATTGCTGTAGGCAGTCAACTGAGAGTCAAAATATGTGATTCTGGGGTTGCCGGACATGAAGACCAGGCGATGAATGAGGACGGACATACACACAGTCCCTGTCCGATATACCTGCTTGAGAGAGGCACATAGGGCGCTGTGCTTTCTTCCACTACCATATTCAAAATTGTTCGTTGGGCATCAACACTCGCTGTCTGAACTTATATGTCAGTCGGCAATTGAACCTTCTAGTCTTGCATGTCCAATCAACACGTGCTCCCGTAGACAACCTATCCCGTCATGGATTCGTCACGCGTCAATCCGAAAGGACTCTACCGATTTTGCACTTCAGTGATACCCGTAGACTTCTCCTGCCCGCCTTCCTGGTGGCTCCCGACCACCAGATCCCTACAATTCCTGTGCCAGTTCAGCCTCGGATGACATCCGCTTCTGCTTGCCCGCTTCCTTCGTCCCCACTTCGGCTGCTGCTGCTGCTCTGTACTTCCAGGGATCGCGGAAAGTACTTGTCAACCTCCAGACCTGAATCTTTCCGAACCTGACTCACTCAAGAAAACGCTACTCTAAATCTAAAGTTTGCTCCAGACTCCCCCTCCCTGATGATTGCAGTCTTCGGACTCTCTATTTGGCCTCTCGCGCTTTTCTCTCCACCGTCACCTACAGCCCTACAGGCTACAGACTTCCGAGGATCTTAGAATGAGAAGACTCAGTTTGTCCAATAACTCATGGACATTCTGACCGTAAAGATCCAAATTGTTGGGCCACTTTTTCAGTCTGAGTTCCCCAATTCTGGCTAAGGTAAATATAATCCAGTGAATATATACTTGCACAGCGATTACTCCACTTTGTAATAGCAGTACCATTATAAGAGAATCCGATGTTCCGATGCCAGTGGAGATAGTTACGTCTCTTTCTGGCTGCACGTTTTATGAGTGCACTTTCGTCTTATGTACCCTTTCGCGCCATACTTTAAAGAAAGTCGTGTTTTCCAGCTGAACGAGAATGCAGTCATTCATGCATACATGAAGACAGCAACCTGTCTGTAGTGTGGAAATCCTCTGCAGGTCAGGTTTACAAGAGTTGATGCGCGTGCTTAGTGAGATATTACTGTCGTGATGCAGCCTGAGGCGAAACAAAATGTGGTGACGGAACAAGAACCACAAAAGAGTTGAAGAAAGTGTTAGATCCACTGTACAACTCCTCTTGCCGGCTGTTAGTGGGAACCGCATCCACTTCCTCTTTTTTCAAAACGGTAGATTATTTCTCGAAGAGACGTGTTCGCGTAGAGTCCACACAAATTCGCAAATCTGAGGCTCGATACTGTACGAAACATATGGAGAAGTGGAAGTTGCACACATTGGGTCCGAACCATGCTCGGAAGACTCAGCAGCCTATTAAAAGTAGTGGAGGGCCTATGTCCCCAGCTAAAGCAAACTGTCTGAAGTCTGTGAAGAGCCAAAGAACGAGTGATTAATACAGCAAGGAAAGGAACTCTAAGGAGCAAAACGTTGGTATTCACGCTAAATTGATTCTCTTCAAAACTTTGGTCACCGATGCAGTCACTGTGAAAAGCAGCTGGAGAATTTGACTACTGCAGTTTGGTAGTGCACCGCCCAACGACTCTGGACCCAACCTAACCGGACGCACATGTGGCTTGCTTCAGTTGAAACATGACCACAGTCAATGGTCGACGTTGGAGCCTTCCTACGAAGACCCAGGCCAAATCTCAGAGTTTGTAACTTTGTACTCCAACAGAAAATGAAGGAAGTTGAAGGGAAATGAGTCCGCTCTGAACTTGTGTCCGAAATCCTCCAAGATCTCTGGGAGAAAAAGTCCAAAGAGGTCTATGAAAAGTAGAGGCAGGGATGTTATACAGTACTCCTTGATCCTTGGACCGAAGTTCACCGAACCAGAGCCTCATCCAAGGACGACAATCAGTAAATATAGCATCATAGTTCCCATACCACCCGCGACACCTGGACCGGGTTCACTGGTCGGCGAGTCGGCCAGGTCCAAGCTATAGACACGCCGCACATCAGTGGAGCCTTTCTGATTCGGGTCTGAACACCCCCTCCCCCACCATTCCAGCCCCCGGCAACGATCAAGGTAACGCCATTGACAGTTTTGTCACACCAAATAAATCATTGACAGTTGCATCGTGCTTCGGGCATTGATAAGGGGACCTGACGAGCCGTTCTTCAGCTCGGCGCCGGAGATCTCTTGACAAAACACGGCTCGTGCACGGCGATCACCGTCAAAGTGGAGTCGCTATCTTTAGCTCGCTGGCACGCCTTACCGAGGCATGAACCTGCGCTTTTACTCTCTTCATGCTGGAATCAGCTGGATCCGTTTGAACAGCTTGTCATGGTCCAAGGAGTGATGACGGGCAACGTGCGTGGGCCGTTGTCCAAAGTCAAAAGGCGGACGTTGAAACTTGAACCTCAGCCTTCAACTGTGTGCTGCTGGGCGTCAACTGTCATACGTAGTCAACGAGCAGCCAAAGTGGTTGGGGAGAGTGGGGTACAGTCGCTACGGCGTCTACCACAGTAGAGGTAGCACAGTCGTGTCGATGTCTTATCGTACACAATCTTGTGCGGGAAATATCCAAATTGCACTTTACTGGCAACATTATTCTTCAAGGTAAACGACTGAAAACAGGCGAAGAAAATAGTGGTCTACTGCGGTCTTCAACGACTGCAGAAGATGCATCTTGACGTCATTTTTGAATCTGATCTAGATCCTTGCGTTGACTAAATAAGTTCCGATAGTTTATTCTACCCTCGTACAGTTGTTGGTTGGTGATACAAGCTGCGGTGCACTGACCTTCTTTTCTTCTCCTCTATCATATTGCTCATGAGTTGCACGGTCATGGTAATTGTAAAGTGTGACGTAGTTCGTAAAATGGACAGAAGGGTTACTTGGCAGAAGAGGAGGTTCGTGTTTCCCATTCAATCCTAACTATGCTACTTTTTTTAGTGTGTACATAATGAAAACATGTTTCTATAAATTGGAGGGCCTCATTATGTTACACACCTTATTGCATTTCATTTCACCACATAATTTCTTGTTATGTTTTATCAGAAGTTGGAAATTCACTGTGATAAAATGTCTGAAAGCATTAAGAACAAGAAAATTTCTGCGGGGAACAAAGAGCATGTATAGTGATGAGAAACAGAAGAAAGGAAAAAATGTTGACTCTCATACACGTGCAAGCCTCTCGAATTTCGTTGTTGGATCTGAGAGTATGAAACCAAAGGGCTCATCTTAGCTTCATGAATGGCTCGATGGATTCATTCGAACACTAGCCATGTTCTGCCACATAGGTACCACTTGGGAGAAGGTAAGAATAAATGAAAAAGTGTGCTTTTTTTCCAAATTTGTATTTACTTATTTTTTAAAAAAATCTCTCATAATTTTAGGGGGAAAACTTTATTTGTGTTGTAATGTGGAGTTCATAAATCATGCTAAAGTGGGAACGGCGAAAACTATGATGGCTGGGTTGAATCAATTCAGTATAAGAATGTTTCTCTTAGATAGTATGGATAAATTTTTGAAGTGGATTCAATGATCAATCAAATTCGATAGTTACGTGTAAAGCGTGCTTAGACCTCAGAATCAAGCCTCTCAATAAGACAATATCCTCAAAGTTACTGTGGCGGAGCATGACCAAAATGTCATCTGTTAAAAGTGCTGACATGTTGGTACTGAAGCCCACATCTTTTAACCCAATATCCACAATGATCTTCACTAATCCATTGAAAAAACATTATGGCTCAAATGGAGACGTGGACTCATCCTGGTGCCGCTAGGCACATGCTATTGCTTTCATTCATTATTCCTTAAATTTGGTGAATAATTAAATGATATTCGTATTACAAAGAGGAAGTTAAAAAATTTCACCAAGTTGACGAAGAAGTCAAAGAATTTTCTCTTCCATTAAGATGGTCGATATACGGGTACAGTTGAAGGTCAATAAGAAGAACCTACTCGTAAGATTCCACACTCCCGTCATGATTCGAACATGAAGATGCGATGAGGAAGACGACGCATGAGTGAAACACAATAAAATGCTCGTTATCACGTCTGACTCAGGAGCAGCACAAAGAAACGTCGTAAATACTTCACTGTACTAATCTACTCACTGTGCAGAGAACGTGATTGATATTTTCGTAACTTAAGTAACTTAAGCTTAAGTAAGCCATGGCATGAACCCGGCTAACTATGGTCATAATTTAACCTCTCTCACTTTTCATCTACAACAACCTTCTTCTTTTCAATGTCCCCACCCTCTATATCAATTGATGTAACTACATCACATTCTCCATTTCTTACAATATCATAACATTCCATTCATAGCTTTCGTCTTAGACAACGGTAACTGTCTGAACCCAAGAGACCCTATCTCTATTCTGCCAATAGGCACCTACATGCATATTCCTTGGCAAGATTCTATACAAACAAGTCAAATGAAAGTGCAAAGCAATACATCAGACACTATGGAAACTACTCTCCGTGTGATATAAACTGAACAAGGAAAGGCTGGTTGAGCAATGTTGAGCTTAAGTACAGCAATGAGTATTGCGAGTTTAATCTTTAAACTATACGAAATAAGTAGCCTTCTCTCCTCTAGCTTTGATATGGGACAAAGTATAATAACAAAAGGGATGGGAATACCCATCAAAGGTTACAAAGATGAACCAAACCGGAAACATAGGGCTAGGTCCAAATAGTATCACATTGAAAAATATGTCATCTGATATATTCGAACAATCTAGATCAAACAATCTACAAATAACAGAATATCATAAAAAAAATTATATAACATGATTGCTCTCTTATAGATTATACCGGCTAATGCCCTCTATAGAGCATGGAAACATGTTGCATAGACTAATGTGTTTCCATTGTTTTTAATCAAAGCTAGAGGCATGTGTTCCCTAAAATAGACTAACATGTTGCCTCTAGCTTTGATCTAGAATGAATACATGTGGTAGCCATAATTTTTGTAAACTGCAGAGATTCAAATCATTTATTTCTTGAGCTTGTCATGAAGTAAACAGAAGGTGCCCTATACAGATACACGTTGCTCTGGAAAACTTCGTATCAACGTCAAAGACACAGTAAAATAACAAACTTCGTATCGAGAGGAGTACATTGATTCTGGAATGTGAGTTAAAAGAAGTTAACTCCTGCCTGCTGCTAGTCCACGTCGTTTTCGGTGTTGCCTCACAATCCGCTTTCCCGTGCAACGAGGGAAAGCGTGTTGTGAGGCAACACCGAAAACGAGTTGGACACTTGGCTATTCCTCTCCTTCCCGTAGTGGAAGTATTACCTGGAAGGCGGTGGCGTCAGTTGTTCCTCAGTTGACAAAGGTGCCGCCGTAGAGAACTAATTTGGGAGTCTCGCGAATGGTATACTTGGCGCTACGAACCCGACAATGGAGCATTAAGCAGGCTTTATCGATGAACTGCTGTATTAAAATCAATGACAAGCAACCTTGCTAAATATTAGAAGCAAATACAACGGGCTCTCGATATTGGTGAACTCAACATTGCCATATAATACTCGCTCGTACATTGTGATTTCTCTTTGTGAACAGGCCGACAGCCCTTACCGTTTATTGCGAGGTTCAACAGTCAGGGTTTTCCCCTTTTCGTGATTCCCCACTAAATCTTTAATAACCGTGGTAACAAAAGGCTTGTACTTAGCCTTGAAAGTCATATTAACATGAGCTATATAAAATTGCTTAACCTTCGTTTTCGGGATTTCTTTATCTACATTACTTTGTCTATCTCTTGTTACGGGATTTCTTTATCTACATTACTTTGTCTATCTCTTGTTACGGTAAACAGAGTAAAATAACAAAAGCGATGGGAAGACCCATCAAATCGTACAAGGATGGAACCAAAATGGTGTCGTATGGACATTATTTCGCTCTGAGAACGTATGAGAGCCTGACTATAAAAAAACTCTCATGAACCTTGTGTGAGTTGCCAATTTTTTATTTTTCTCTTCATCGCTCCACATTTGAACTCATGATAACCAATAAAACTTCAGTAAAAGATAATTATAATATCCAATAATTGGACCAATAACTCTCATCTAAATTTCAGTGAAAATTGTTTTATAACATTTTTGTTTTCTCATAAAAATTTTATATATTTTTCTACTTTAGATCTTTAAGAATAATTATCGAATTATACATTATATCATAAAGTAATATAGAGAATCATGTGTACTAAAATCATCATACATCCCAATCTTTGATTCTAATTATTTTCAAAATTCATAAAAATGTTATTTATGATCCAAACGTCAATTATAAAAAATTTTATTTATAAAACTTTTTGATAATAAAAAATATGATTGATGTATTAATTTCATGATAGTGAATATAATTCCACAACTCTGACTCTATACCCAAACTTCAAATTATCATTCTATATTCATAGTATCGAACCGTCCTTACTTCTCTACTCAATTCTTTGATTGCCAAATTGAGCACTTGACTGGAGGGGAGCAGATTCTCTCAACTACGACCCATGAAAGACACGTAGGGCTACCTGTATCCATCGACGAGCTGGAAGAGGAGGAGTTCCAGTGGACAATAACCGCTTCCAGAAGCAATCATTCAAGTGGTAAGTGCAAGGCGTACGCCTTGCACTTATTTCTTTTGCATCACGTTTGCTGGAGATAAAGAAGACAGATTTTCTTTGTATGCATGCAGATGTACGATTTTTACTTTAGTTCCGAGTCCTTGATTGATCTCTAGCCATAAACATTCAGATTGGAGTATATGGCCGAACAAGTATTGTATCGTTCTTACTCTATGAGACCGTCAGAACTGACACACCACATTGCAAATATACAAACAGGATAAGTACTAGTCCAGTTCATTTACATATACTCCTCAGTCATGCCTCCAATTGCATGATCACAGCGTAATTTCTTCCGGGGGAGTGGCAAACATGCACTTCTCCTACAAGTGGACCACAGATCAGTTTCCTCATCATAAGATCTACCCTCAAATTGATTGGAAACTTGAACCCAATCTTTTTTAGGAGACCGAGAGTTGAGTTGGGCGTTCTGTGTCGTTCAGCCCTGCGACTCTTATGCTACGGCTGAGTTCCAACAGGGAATTTCTATGGAACCTCTCAGTGCAAATTACATCAGAATTTTGCGAATGAATGTGCTCAATACATTGAAACAGTGTAACAAAACAAGCGATTAATTACTCAAATTCTAAATTCAATTTGTAGAAAAGAAAGCCAGAGAAGTTCAACATGTAATCATCGATATGAACCTGCGGATTCATTTGAAATGACAAGCTGAAGGGAAAAGAGATACATCTGAGCCACAGAGAAGCGTTCGGCGTATGAATCGTACAAGAAAGAGGACTGGTGTGCAAACGAGTGAACATTTCAGCCTCTGAGCTCGAGTGGTATTTAAATTCCCTTCCCGAACTCAATCGAAGCACCTCGCTCAGATTAGCCCTGATATGTTTCAGGATGAAGAATGGATTTCAGTCTCGTGAGCAAGAAATGAACTAACAAGGGAGAATGCGTTTAGCTACTGGTAGCTGTAACTTGCCCACCCAATCGTTTGCTCGAAGGCGGTGTGGGAATCACAAGGTCCGAGTTTAACTCCAAGAGTGGGAAGAGAGAAAAGTTTTGTCGCTAGCGTCCCTGACTTTCGATTAGTGAGCCTTGGAGAGTTCAGGGACTTACCCGCGAAAACCAAAACCCTAGGTGTGGCGGAAAGCAGCTCAAAATGAGGATTTGGATAGGGGTTGATTCAAAGATCAGTCCCTATCAAACAAGTTTTAGATAAAACTGATTTAGGGAATGCAGCAAACCCACCACCCACCCGCCACGCCCCCCCCATCAAACAAAATAGACATGGAGAACAACTCACAGAGTCCGATCATATGAAGCAGCCTGATTCTGAACAATTCGATGTGAGAGTGCCCTTAAGTGAGATTACGAACAAGCACAATGAGAGTGTAGGATAGAGAAACCGGTCCCAAAGAAGGTCAGAATGGCGGGACCAACCGGATTACAGACGCTGGCAGCGCAAATTCAAAGTCACAAGGAGAAGTTGGAGGGGCCCAAAGCCCCGTAAAGTATCCAATCTAAGGTCACCTTCACTGCTCCGTACAGCCTACGAGCAACCAAGGATAAGGTTACAACGATCCGACGAGATCTTTGGGCTACATCCAAACATACCTAAAGTATGCTACCACAAGAGAGACAAGGAAATGAATCATGAATTTGTACAACCTGTCATAACCTTAGCGTAGCTAGATTGTGTGTTACACTATTAAATAATCCCATAAATGTCTATATATGATTATTTGACTACACAATTTCATCTTCTATATTGAGAGTTCAAGTATAGAGTATGGTATACTTTGGGTATTATTTTTCTTTTCCAATTTCCATAGGATGTATGACATCAAATAGAATGTTTGAGCATTTTGTCTCACTTTAAAAGAACATTGCATTTTCCAAAGATGTATTGCATTTAGATAACGTTACTCTACTATGAGATCCACATGTGGCTTTTGATATATTCTCTTCTAGTATTGTTCTTCAATCCACTTACCTTCTTTGTACGGTTTCTCCTTCACCTACATTCATATCACACCTGATAGCCTTTGATAGAAGATCATGGGCATATTTGGTGAAATCATTGGACCTTCGAGTGTGTGATTGGAGATTTGACACTAAGACAGATATCTTTGCCGATTTCGTATGGAGGGGTAGGTTTATTATCAATGAAGGAGATGGCACCTATTGCATTTTTGGCTAGTTCGGTACTCTCAACACCTTTGTTATCCACCCAATTTATTATTGCATATAGGTCCATCCTTGAGATGTATGTGAGTAACATGGATGCGAGATCATTTACTTTACATGTAGTATCTAGACATACGAGAAATACTTTAGCCCGAAGGTATGACATGAGTTTCCGTCTTTTTTTTCTTTGTCCACTTATTGGACTAGAGGTCTACAATCTACCTTGATGGACCAACACTCTCAACAAGCTTTACATTCTCTCTTAGTGGATCTAGCCATTCCTATTACTAATAGAGCTTGTATATGATTTTGCTCCAACAAGGATGCAGGCTTGTAGATCTTGGCTCAATCATGCATCATGGCTTTCTGACTCGCATCAACTACATATACAACAATGAGTTTTCACCTTGGTTTGGTCCATCCATCTACATCTTCATTACTCACGTGTGAGTGTGATACTATTGTAGATGCAACAAGGATCCACATGCCTCGTTGCACATTTAAAGTTCAATGGATAGCTACCCACATTGTAATTATGGATGTGGTGTTTGCTATAGCGTGAAAGGATGAATATCTCATATGAAGGAAGCATTGGTATACCTTGTAGTCAACTCGAATTATGGCAAACCTATACTTGGTTCGTGAGGATCATATTATTATTGTAAATGTTGTCATATTGTGACACGGCTAATATGAGAAGATGATGAAATGTATGATCTTTAAAGCCGTTGTTATAACGAGGATATTCTATATCAAGATAACCAACGGCTCATTGTAAGGTTGTTAAGAGCCCACGGTTGGATAGACTTTGTAGAGTGAGGATATTGATAAGGTTCTAAGAGATATTATCTTGGACATTATCAAATATAAAGGGTGATCAAGGTGCAAAGGGGAAGGGAGAGATCTAGAACATCACTATGTTGACTAAAAAGCTAATCTAATCAAAGTGTAACCGATGTGAGATAATGGTTATAGTCCTACACTTGACATGGTTCTGGAGGGAATGATTATCCATCCTCTAGATAGGTGGCAAAGTCTCCAAGTATATACGTATGCAGAGAGGTCATCTCTTTGTTTCTCTAGCTTTTGAGTTATATGTAGCTATGGACACCGACTTTGACATGTTTGTAAGAGATTGCATAAGAGCCTACCATACAAGGCAACAAGAGATATCACTCTCTTTAGCTTATTGTATAAACTATTTTAGGCAATGTGTATCCATTGCTCTATAAAGAACATTAGCTATTGCAATCCACAATAGAGCAATCATGTTTGGTGATGCTTCTTTGGATGCTCATGTTGTATGTAGACTATTTGATCTAGATAATTTGGATATCTTAGGTGCGATATGACATCCATTGTGTTGTTATTGGGGCCTAGCCCCATGTTACTTATTTGGTTTCATCCATATACAACTTGATGGGGTCTTCCCATCCTTTTTGTTATTTTACTTTCTACAAGTTAGGAATCGATAGCCTCTTACAAGAACGTGCATAAGCTACAGTATAGGTAATGGAAGCAATGGAGGTTATTTTTTAGAGGTCCGCTAGAGAAAGAGACTCCCAAGCATAGATATGAGCAAAGGAAAACCATCCGGGCAAAATTGTACAAAATGAGTGCTCTTGTTGCAGTGATGCCACACATCAAGGTGTTGGTATATGACGTCTTGGTAGCATGAGCCTTCTTCTTCTTCTTCTTATTTATTATTTATTATTTTTAAATTATTATTTTTTTCTTTATGAGAAACCATGAGCCTTCATCTTTCTCATCCTGGATTTCAATCTAGTCTTGCATTTCTAAGGTCTTGTCCATGACTACAGACCCTTTAATGCCACAAAATTTGCTCTTAGAGTAATCATTGCCCACAAACATTAATTCTCCTATGAGCCTAGTAATCCATGTCTCATCCTTTCATATTGCGGCTCCTCTTCTAGATCACCCATGTCGAGCTTCTTACAATGATGAACTCTTTTGCTTCCACATGTGGGTACTATTTTAACACAAAGACGATCGTATTTGCTATCTAAAGTGGAGAGATTTTTAGCGCTTTATCTCTCTTTTCTCTCGTTGCTCATGTAAAAAGAAAGTTATTTGTATTTAATAGTGCACCTTCTCTATGAAGACTCCCAACTTCTAGGTTAACATATTTTCATACCAAAATTGAATTTGACTTTTGGTAGGGTGCATCTTACAATTGTGAAGCATGAAAGCTCTGTACTTTAAGAATGCCATTTTGTTCAGTGTCCGTGAGTCGACTCAATGAACTTCACTAAGACCCCATCTCTCCTTGGGTTGTTTCTTCTTAACCTTGAGATTGTTTGTCTTAGTTCTATGTCTTAGTCTGAGTATGTGTTGTGTGTGTACATCTCATGGCAATTCAATTTCTGGTTCATGTCTGGGTTAAATCTCTTCTTGTTCTTAGTGGTGGCCTAGATGCTCATGGCCATTGTCTCCGATGCTTCATTTTTGGTAGACTGACAAGGAGGATGGAGGCAGAGGAGAATCACAAACTTAGAGCGAGACCCGCTAAGAACAAAGTGATAAAGTAGAGAAAGTGATAAAGTCACCGGATCTAGACAAAAGCCCCAGAATTGATGGAATGACGAGTAAAGGGCATACAGCCGTGGGAGAGGAAGGGACTTAGGAGTTGCTATACACGATCCTAGACCTATGGCAGATGGGAGAACTACCTTGGAGACATCCATGAACTAACTACCTTGGAACTACCCTGTTGCCCGAAGGATGGAGAACTTCATAAGCTCAAGAATTGGTGCCCAATCTCATTGCTTAAGACTACGTACAAAGTAATTGCTTCCCGTGGTCTAAAGAGATAAGCTTCCCGTGGTCTAAAGATAGGCACATAGAGGTCAACATACTCGCTTTTAGGTTGGGACAAGATAGATCAAATTCATTGAAAATTCCCACACTATTTTTTAAGCTCAACTTTTAGAAATCATATGATCATGGTGATCATTGCTTCCTCTTCAAAACCATGCAAGCTCTACACATATATAGTCACTTTATTATGTTAACAAAGACATTGTTAGTTAATGTTGTGTCTAGAGTAGAGATTGGGGTAGTAATGATCCAAGAAATACAACTACAAAGGGGAGTTCATTAAGGGTGTTTGTTGGCACCTCTACTGTTTGTTGTTGTCTCCGTCCCTTTGATGCAGATGCATGACCCAAAAAAAAAAAAACAATAAGGCAAAATCAAGGGATTGAAGATCTCAAACATGAAGTCCCTACTGCATCTGCAATATTTGCCGATGACACCGAGATAATATTGATGGCATACCACGAGATTTTGAAGGAGGTTCAACAAATAGTGGAGGACTACAAGCACATCTCCGGAGCCAAACTCCATCTTGGTAAATCAACCATGATACCCATGGGCATGGAAGAAGTCCCAACATGGATGTACAATTGTGAGAAAGAGGAAAGTACTCATGTATTTGGATTTTCCTATAGGATGGGACATACCCATCACAGAACAATATAACTACGTCATACAGAGGTTCAAAAATTGTATGAACTACTAGGCCTACCGATTCCTGTCATTTACGGGACGAACAGGAAAATAAAAGCATGTGTTGGGCTCAATTCCACTACACATGTTTACAAATATACCAGTCCTAAAGGAGGAGACAGAGAAGCTATAATGTATTTGTAGATAATTTACCTGGGGGAATGCAGAAGAAGGAAGTAAGAGAGTTCCGCTAGTCAAGTTGAGCTACAACATCCAAAACTAGAAGGGGCCTAAACTAATTTAGTTTCAAGGCAAGAAACAAATAGTTATCAAGCAAACATGTGACAAAGATTGTTAATGGATAGCAAGAAGACTTGATAAGAGCAGCCGAAGAAGCCTTGTAGAGATGGACGAAAAGAGTTTATGGCAAGAGGTACACAACATGGAGAGCAACCGAGCTTGATTTATGGGTAAACTGGCAGTCTAATCGAGTCAAATACCATGAGGGATATAATACAAACGTGAAAGGGTTTGCAAAAATACATTAGTCTAAAATAGAACTTACTTCCTAAAGTCATGCAAGTAGGAGAAGACAATGATTGGAAGCTCATGGAAGAACAAGAAACAAGAACGATTGATTTTCACAAATGGGATGATGGAAGTACACAAGGTGAAAGTCTTTACTGATCCTAGAGCAACAAAAAATTTCTTATAATGATTTGTCGTAATGAAACTAGGATTGACTTTGATGAAGGATGTGGATGAGCAAGTGGAGTTGCCAAATGGTCAAACTGAACTAATAGAGAAAATAGCACGGAATGTACAACTAGCCATTGGTGGATACAAAGAAGAGATTGAATGGAAACTTATCCGATTAGCTCGATATGATGTCATCCTAGGTATGACATGTATTGAGCAATACAATCCGGATGTAGATTGGAGAAAGAAAATGGTTAAAAGTACTGGATAGAAGATTTACGGAGATAGAAACAGATCTCAAAATAGAAGCTTACCTTTCTTTATGATTGGTAAAACTACAATTTCTAGAGATGATGTATGTTTCTTGGGACTTATAAGAGATGTTGGTTCTAATGACAATCTTTACATTCTGAACTCATTAAGCGATATTATTACATAGTATAAAGATGTATTTCTAGATGATCTACCTACAGGATTGCCACCTAAGAGGCATATAGATCACAAGAATGGATGATTTGTTTGACCAACTTCAAGAGGTAAAGTACTTCATCAAACTGGATTTGAGTAGCGGATACAATCATATTCAAATTGTTGATGAAAATTTTCACAAGATAGCTTTTTGTACTAGATATGGTCACTTTTGAGTATCACAAGATAGCTTTTGGTCTCACTAACGCACCTGCTACATTCATGGGATTAATGAACAATATTTTTTGTGGAAGATCCAATAGAAACCATGTCGGTTCATGCTTATATTGCCAAGACTCAATATGAAGCATTAGTGGAAGAGAAGAGACGGAGGGAAGAGGAATGTTCTCGCAAAGGATTCTCAGTGAAGAGGTTGGCTAGAGAACGTATTAGACATGACACAACTCTTCCACCTGATCACGCTATGGAGAAAGCTGGTCCTTTAAGGTCTAAGAAAAGAGCCAGAGGGGATGAGAAGGATAGGGGGAAAGCACCAGCTTACAAATTACAATCGGATATTGAGGCGACAACAAATTTGAAGGGAGTCTTGGAGGAGAGAATTTTGAGTGCAAAGGTAGATTTTACCTTGAGGGAGATATTTGGCGTAGCAAAGAAGGAGTTTCATGATGTTATCATTGATATCATCAAGAGGAAACAATAGATTTCCAATGAGACAGCTCTACTTGTGAAGGTATCTAGCCACTACACCCGATCGCATTGGGCAAGGGCTGACTAAGGAGCTTATCTGATCGAAGTGGAGCCAACGTAGGACATGGATAGAGGACAACATGATCCTCCAGATGTACCGATGACTAACCCATTTGTGATCAACATCCGGTGTCTTCATCGTGATCACTTTTGGGTGTGGTTAGTATATCACTTTGGAGATAACTTTATGCAACAAGTAATAAACTCTCCTGACCCGATTATTCTTCCAGTTGTTTCCTACGGCACGATTTGAGACTTAACAGTATACGTTTTGATTTAGTTTGAGCGCTATGGATCTAAACTTACAAGTAGTGGTGGCTTTCAACACATGGGTTCCAATCCATCACTATTGTTTATAAAAAACAAGCCATATGGAGTTGATTATTAGGAATTTTGGCGAGGAGTATTATTCACAAGTTATAAACTCTTCGGTTCCGTTTATAGTTCCGTTCATACTTAGCCGGTTTCGAGTTATCATTTTGACTTTTTATTAATGGCAACTCATATTGTTGATATGATGATTAAGTAGTGTGTTTAGTATAGTTGTAAAGCTCTAAGTTAATATGGAGCTAATTTGGCCACACTAGAGGTCAAAATAACACTCTTCATTCTCATTAGTCTTGGAGTTTGGGCCAATGAGGGCACTTGGATAACTTCTTCGAGGTTTTGAGGAGTTTTGGAAGCCTTTGAGGAGGATATTCAAAGATTTGGGGACAGGGTCGGATGACGAGAAGAGCTACGACGTGGGCTCAAGAATGGATGCATTTGAGGGGTTTGTCACTATGATATGGTGATTCAAAGATAGAGAGGGAAATTTAGACCTTTGAATGTATTTGGGGTGTCTCTGAGAATCCTACAAGGATTTTGAAAGATCTGATTTATTTGAGATATAGTTAGAGTTGCATGATTATACTGACCATCACAAAGTTAGTACAACAATCATATCTTTTGCTATCAAAAAGTTTTATTAATAAAACTTTTCACAATTGAAGTTTGGATAATAAATGATATTTTCATGAAATTTGAGAGCAATTGGAGTCAAGGATTGGGATGTGTGATGGTTTGAATACACAGGGGTCTGCATATCACCTTGTGATATAGTGTGTAACTCGACAATTGTTTTGAGAGATCTAGAAAAGAAAAATATATGAAATTTTTCCGAGAGACCGAAAGGATTGTACAACAATTTTTTTTTAAGTTTAAATGAGAGTTATTGGACCAATCAATGGATATCATAATCTTCTTACGCTAAAGTTTGATCAATTGTAATGAACTTGAATGTGAAGTGCTGAAGAGAAAAAGAAGAGATTGTCAACTCACACGAGATTTAGGAGGGTTCTTCTATAGCCAGGTGCTCATGCGTTCTTAGAGCAAAGAAATATCCATGCGACAACGTCATAGGTTGAGATCAAAGGAGGTTAAAGAAGGTGATTGGGTGTTGGTGTATGACAATAGTCTGGATAACTAACATAGCACTTTGGGGAAGTTTTCAAAGAGGTGGTTTGGGCCATATGTGGTGATCAATGTTCATGACAATACTACTTATTTGCTAAGAGAGTTGAATGGTACAAAGCTGAAGGTACATATTGCAGGAAAGCGAATAAAGATCTTCAAAAGTCGGGATAAGAAGATCAATCTTGGCCAACTTGAGGAAGAGTGTGATCTTTTTGGTGAAGATGAGTCATATGGGAAGGATCTAGTTGGAGTAGAAGATCAGGTTGACCTAATCTGACACTGCGCATACCTTGGTTAACTTCTTGTTACATACCGGAGGATGCATAGGTTTAGAGGGGATGGATGTCGTGTTTTGACGCGGCTTCTATGAGAAGATGATGACATGCGTCATCTTCAAAGCTGTTGTCATGACCGTGATACTTTAGGTGAGGATAATCGACGGTGCCGGTAAGGCGGTTAAGACCCCATGGTTGGATCGACTTTGTAGGGCCAGGATGTTAAAAAGGCTCCAAGAGATATTATCTTGGACCTTATCAGATATAAAGCGCGCTAAAGGTGGCAAGGGTATGGAAGAGATCTAGACACATCACTTTGCTGACTAAGGAGCTTATCTGATCAAAGTGGAGCCGACGTAGGACATGGATAGAGTACAACATGATCCTCCAAATGTACCGATGCCCAATCCATTTGTGATCAACATCCGGTGTCTTCATCATGATCACTTTCGGGAGTGGTTAGTATATCACTTTGAAAATAACTTTATGCAACAAGTGATAAACTCTCGAGACCCGATTATTCTTCCACTTGTTTCCTACGATGCAATTTGGGACTTAACAGTATACGTTTTGATTTAGTTTGGATGCTATGGATTTGAACTTACTAGTAGTGATGGCTTTCAACACGTGGGTTCCAATCCGTCACTATTGTTTACCAAAAATAAGCCATAGGGAGTTGATTGTTAGGAATTTTGGCAAAAAGTATACTCAGTTATAAAGTATACAAGTTATAAACTCCCCGGTTGCGTTTGTTGTTCCGTTCATACTTAGCCAGTTTGAGTTGTAATTTGGACTCTTTATTAGTGGTAACTCATATTATGTATATGATGGCTAAGTAGTGTGTTTAGGATAGTTGTAAAGCTCTAAGTTAATATAGAGCTAATTTGGCCATACTAGAGGTCAAAATGACACTCTTCATTCTCATTGGTCTTGGAGTTTGGATCAATAGGGGCACTTAGGCAACTTCTTCGAGGTTTTGAGAAGTTTTGGAAGCCTTTTAAGGGGAGATTCAGAGATTTGAGGACATGGCTGGAGAGCTGATGGGAAGAGCTACGACGTGGGCTCAAGTATGGATGCAATTGAGTGCATTTGGGGTGTTTATGAGAATACTACGAAGGTTTTGAAAGATCTGATTCAACTGAGATATAATTACAACTCAAGCCTGTGCTTGGATTGAAATTTCGACTGTAACCTTTGTACATATTTATAAAGGTTACACGCGGCAGGTGTAGTCTTATGGTGTAGGTGGTTATTACGTCTATCATACCAAATGTCTCCAATTCGAGCCTCCGACTTTTGGAGATCTGGAGTCTACTTCCCCCAAGAACTCTAGCCGATTTTCTTTTGGTAACCCACCTTGAACAAACTTTTTCTTTGTCATTTGTTTCATCTTTTTTTAATACAATCTGCACATTTTTATCTTCTGTGGAGAGTATTACAGAAACTTGCCGTAGCACACCATGAACATACTTTGTCCTTGTCATTTGTTTCATCTTTTTTTTAATACATTTGTTTCATCTTTTTTTTAATACATCTTTTTTCTGCACATTTAATTCTATGTGTAAAGTATTAGAGAAACGTGAAGGGTCGTATGATTTAGTTTGCTGTCACATCAGCTTAACTCGGTGACGGTTTCTAGTTCGATTCTGTAAAAAGTAATATTTTGTGGAGCTTCAAGATCGTGCTTATGATGGAATAGTTTAGGTTGTCATTGACTTCACGGAATACTAATATTGAAGATGCAGTATTTTCATTGTATAAGTATTGGTGTTGAACTTTATTCTGCAATATTATAAGCACGTGTACCTTACAGCACATGCTTTCTAACACACTGAAGATCTTCAATTCGAGCCTGGATAAAGGTGCATCTGTTTGGGTGAAGAGATGACATTGTTTTTCGAGTGGGTACACGTGAAGTGCCTTGAGTTTCATGAAACGGTTTTCATCAAGTACTCCCAAAAGCATCTGTTGTTGCTAAACTAAGTATGCGAAAGCTCTGAAAAAGTTGTGTGTTAGAAATCAGCTCTTTCATTTCTGGAATATTTTGAAAGATTTCGATTTTTTCTCTTTTTCTAGTAGTGAGCAGAACATCATTTTCTGACTTAGCATGAAACAGTTTGTAGTGAAAGTTATCCCGGAAATGGTTATTGGTGTATGTTAGAGCTGTCCAAACATTCATAGGCGTAAAATTTCCAAACGTAGAAACCATGTAATTGATATTTACTATGTGTCCACCCTGGCAGCAGGTCTGGTTGGTGTAGTTGGTTATCACGCTAGTCTCACACACTAGAGGTCCCCGGTTCGAGCCCGGGATCAGACATTTAATTTTTCTCTGTTGGGAAGTGTCGTGTTAGTACGTTCCATCTACTTTCCTGACTACGTTATGTGGATGGCAGTTGTTAGCAGATTTACGTACATTGGTTCCTGCAAGTTACTTGAAACTGTGTCCAAGGGCGATTGAATCGTAATGAGAGGCAAACTGGACACATATTTGTGATGCCAAGAATTCTCTTCTCATTTACGATTGTGGTAAGGCTAGAAACAAAAGGCACCCACCATCACAGGGTTTGCTATGACCTCTCAAATATTGTGTAGATTCCGATGAAATTACCGAAAAAACCAATAATGTATTTAACTCTAAACTTATGTAACACATCAGGTCGTTGTACTATAGTGGTGACTATTCCCGCCTGCCACGCGGGTGACACGGGTTTTATCCCCGTCAGCGGCGACATACACACGCAAGTGCAGTATTTTTGCCCTCCTGAAAAATTAATTCCCTGCCTTGGGTTAGGATGGTGTCGTTAGTGCTTATTGACGCAGAGGTGAGCCCTAACATTATGTCCCATAAAGCGAAAATACTACACATAAGAATGTCCAAAAGAACGGCGACAAATTTGGAAACCCCCCTGACGTTTCATTGACCACAGGCAAAGAGCGGAATCTTCCCTACTGACAGCTTTCGCCTGACGACTTCGAAATGAACGACCTGTTTCCATTCATATGCTGAAACCACATCAATCCGAACCATCTCTGTTGAACTTGTACACTGTTGTCAAAGCATGGATTGCTATGAACGCTATTGCCAATAAATACATTATTTCGTCATATTGTTGACTTCCAAGCTCCAACGAGTCATGTACGCAAGTAAAACTAAATGATATGTGGAAACATTTCAATCCATTTGGAAACCAGGCATGAATGAATTTTTTCTGCTCGACACATAAAAGTGTGATGAAAGAGAGGACCTAAGAGCCAAATTAGCCTTTTCAGAGCTATACAAAATTGAGTTGAGAAGGTTAGCGTTTTGCCACTCGCAGTGCACTACCTCGTAGACCCTGCGCTCACCAAATGTAGATGGAAGACCATTCTTTTTTTTTTATATGGGCGAGCATTCTAATTTCATCCCAGAATGTAGAATTCTTTTACTAAGTTTCACGATAGACGGGGGCTGTTTGTATATCAAGACTCCATTGTCCACCGGTAGTATCATAGAATGCGCAAAGTAACCTGCAATTCATCCGCCCAGATATTCAGAGCCGAGTGAAACCTATAAAAGGTTACCCTCTCAGCGAACAAGGGGGTTTGAACCTGGAATCCACTCTTGCGAGAGGAGCGACTCAATGCGTGAGACAGTTCTTGGAGAAATATCAATTCTCTGCAGCAGAGCTTTCCTCGCAGATGGCGATACTGTGAGAATATCATGGTTGTCTGTGCACCCTAACTCTGTTCAGAATGTCTGCACCCGTTGGATTAAGTGTCACCTTGCAACACTTACTTTGACAACCACGCACAAGCAGGGGCATGACGTTCGTAAGAACTGAGGAAAGGGATGACAACCATCCGCCACCATCATGCATGATAGAGACATTCTTATTACTACAGTGACTTGTATGGATCATCTGTACTTTTCCCTCACACCTACTATACATTTTCCAATCCACGCAAGTACCGAAAGCCAGTGATGGAGTTCACTAAACTTACGGGGAGAACATTCCGATAATTTTGTTGAGGTCGAGGTATGAGCAAGTGAATCTTCCGCAGAACAGTCTGATGTATGTTCCGTAGATTCGCAGCACACCAAAAGTCTAAAACTTTTCGGGCAGCTTAAAGAATTAATTCTCATATCCGTGTGATCCATGTGATCTGGTGTGTAGGAAGCGCAAGAATAGGAAGAGTTTCGTAAGCAATTTGATACCCGTATTGAGGTAGAGGTTGATGTATCAGTTCTAATTCTACTGAAATGTCTTATCTGAAGTCTCACGTCACTTGCCTCGACTACACTTTATCAACTGAGACATTTTAATGACAGTCGAACATCAACCTTTAAGACATTAAATAAAATATGCTGACGGCATTCATGCGTAGCAGGTGGATATTGTGGTTTAGAAAAAGTTGTGTTATTCTATTTTCAGGGTTCAACTTATGAAATCTGCATCTGATCTGACATAAATGCCCAATTATATCTATGAGCTGAGCTTTTGTCTCATTGCGCAAGTTCAACTCCATGCCGAAAACTTTGTAAAGAAACATGCAGTCAGAAAACATTTGATTGCTTATTCAGCTCAGATCTACATAACATCCAGTACCAAATTCGCATCAGTGATTTTTATATCTGGTTCATAACTAAATCATTCGATTTATTTCAAGTATCATGCAAACTCCACCTGCAGCACAGGAACTATACTTTTTCTCAAGTACAGTATCCACCTATTACGCATGAATGTGTATAACATACTATGGTCCCATCTGTAAGTGTTGAAGTTTGTCGTCTCTGTTTTCCGCTATTCTCCAGTGTGCACATCTTTGTTTAAAAGTATCAAATTTGAAAGTGAAGGAGAAGGGCCGGTCGGTCGGAAAATGTGGGGCATAACTGACTTTCCTCGATGTTACAGTTACTGTAGGACTAAAAATTTGGCTTAAAATTCTCTGAAAGATCTCCACAGTTACTCAAAGTTGTGCATCTCTTTTATTTATTCTACATATCTTAATAACTCCACCAGCTTGTTAAATCTTAAACGTTGCAAATATGTACCGATGTCATGGGCTCGTTAATTGTATAGCCTGCATCCCAATTAATGGCTTTTATATAGGAGGTGTGGAGTTGCCTTACAATGAGGCTCACTGGCCTTATATTTCTGCCTTTCATTCGCTCAAGTCACATCTCAACAGAATATCATTCATACGAGGACTGCTTCAAGATATTCGCACCATCATCAACAATTCGAAAATCAAATGCAGACTTACTGACTGTGTGAGGAAAAGAATGAAGCAAAAGCGATGACGAGGACTTTGCTCAGACTGCGAGCGCATGAAAAGGGAAATCCGTATTTGGGGCTTTTCTGCATCTAACAAGGCTGAGTGTGGGTCATGAGCGAGGCGTATGACTGGAGCTGACGAGAGAGCTTGCTTCGCAGATGTATGTATGATCAGCAAACAAGGAATCAGCAAGAATCTACGCTTTCTGTTGAAATTGTCACAGTGGTACAAGTGGGAGGGGAACATTTTCCCAGGCAACGCATATGAAACATGAAAAGTGAGGGGAGGCGCTTTCGTGATTCTTGATCACACGGCAGCAGCAATCTTCTCGAGAGCTAAGCCTCCTCAGATGCGCCGCGAAATCTATGTCCAAGTTGTTTAGCTTTTGACCGGAATCGTTTTGTCAAGATGTGAGTCACTTGGTCCATGTATGATTCACCCAACAGTGTGTACAGAAGGTAATATGACTATGCTTGGACGTGCGTCCCCATTTCAAGATGAGAAATGATGGTTTTTACTTGGGTGGGGCCACCCACGCTGTCTTCCACTCTTAAGCGAGCAAATAATCACTTGTGAGTTCAAAGATTCAGTAAGGACTGCGTGATTTGTGGTTGCAAATATGGGTAAAACGCCGAAAGATGTGATTCTCCTGTTGCTGCTTGAATTCCTCATTCATAGCCGTGAATGAGATTTAGCTTACATGCTTCCGAAACAGACGTCCCTTGTGCTGAAGGTGACTATGAGATCTAAGAATCTTTCAACGCATGCGTTATCTCCTCTGACATCTCCTTCCTTCATCAGCAAACTGCTTAGGAACATAAAATAATAATGGATTTAATCACCACACGTACGCCCATAGGTCTGAACAGACCACCTGATGTACGAGAAAGTACGATTGACCTTGATTCCTTGGAGTGAATAACTGGTGAATAATCTACTAAATTACCATTACCTGGAAGAGATCAGCCTGAGGCAGGATTAGGATAGATCATTTCTGGGATATCCGAAGGCAAGGCATCCGATAACAACGCTTTTGAAGAATAATTGTTTACATAACTTTCTTGAGCCAGTTTTCACAGAAAGGAATATTTTACTCAGCAATATCTCACTGGAACACCCAGCTCATGTGCACGGTTGAACTGTGTTAGTACTATTTGGCATCACGTCGAGGACCATTCGCGAGATCAGATCTGGTCATATGAGAAGTGAGTAGTTATGATGTTCTATATATATTCCCGTCTCCTGGATCGATGTACAGCTATAAGATTCATCTCATAAAGCACCTGATCACAAACACACACATACAACCTTGCAGTACCCCTCGCGCACTCCTTTCGAATTCAGAAGCTATATTAGGGCCAGTCGTCTGCTTTGGAGTGATGACTGAGGTAATTTTCTATAAAATATCTTGGTTGATAGTAATACTCCAGATAAACTTATTTCTACTGATTGCTCGACAGGTTTCTTGGTAGTATGTGTAGAAATCGATAGTGCTAGCTCTCTGAGAATTCAGCATTGGAGCACCCTCTAGGCAGGTCATTTCTTCGTCAAGCACTTTTCAGGTTTGTGGACGTTTTCCTCGAGCTTACTCAAAGTGCAAGGAGAATACTCAACCATCTCTCCTACTAGATATTATTCTTGTTCTTCTTCTTTAAAGAAACCTTACAGAAAGTCCTATCGGATATTGAGTAGTTGCCGGAGCATGAGGCAGCTTCCTGTTTTCCTGAAGAGCTTGGAGGTCCTTTGTATGACACTGTCTTCGAAAAGACTTTTTAATTAAAAGTGTGTTTAATAGGATAGTTGCTACCCATGAAATATCAGTCAGAAGAATCCTGTCTACTGAATTTTTACTGATGATCAGTTTGCATTGCAGATGACGGGGTCCTTTAAGATGACCGCAGGGGTTTTTCTGAGCGCAATGATGCTTTTGAGCATCACACCGATTAGTGTCAGTGCAGGAGAGGCTTACGCAGCCAAAACTTGGACAGACTCACATGCAACATGGTATGGAGGGAAGGATGGTGCCGGTACCATGGGTAAGTCAAACTTCTGGCTTATAACAGGACTGGATCTAGATCACTTGCTTTGACATGTCGAGAGGCACTTTCATATGTATGACCAATTATTATTTTTTCTTCGATTCGGCTGCGCGTGATGGACTAGGACTAAGTCAAGACTCGATATGCAGGTGGAGCTTGCGGCTACGGAAACATGAACGCTAGGGGCTATGGGATGAAGACTGCTGCACTAAGCACAAAATTGTTCAACGATGGATATACCTGTGGAGCATGTTTTGAAATCAGGTGTAAGTCAAGTGAGTCGAGGTACTGCTACTCCAGTACATCATCTGTCATCGTAACCGCCACCAACTACTGCCCTGCCAATCCCAACAGACCCAACGATGGTTGGTGCAATGGTGACAGGACTCACTTCGACCTGACATATCAGATGTTTACAACCCTGGCCGTGTATGAAGCTGGAATTATCCCTGTCCAGTACAGAAGGTATGAACGAAGAAGCTCATGTGGGTTGCATTTATGTCCCGTGTTTAAAAATACTTCATATTCAAAAGATGATATATTAAGCCCATATTTCAAATCTCCATGGATTAGCATCTGAAATGTTGCACATCTTCAACCACTGTAAAAATGTGTTCACCTTATTCAAGACTTTGCATTGGGGTCCTATGTATATTCCCCACGGGACCTTAGTGAATTTCCTCTACTTTCTCTTCGCTCCAGTGCATGACTGCTTGATTATCCTGCGATGAGAAGTCTTTTCGTTGTCATCCACAGGGTCCCTTGTGCCAAGAAAGGTGGAATTCGTTTTACGATTAATGGTAATCCTAATTTCAACCTTGTTCTTTTGAGTAACGTTGGAGGATCTGGGAGCGTGGTATCTGTTCAAATGAAGGGTGAGAACTCTTACTCCGGTTGGGTTCCAATGAAACAGAATTGGGGCCAGATGTGGGAGTGTGGCACAAGAGTTACTGGACAGAGTGTATCTTTCAAGGTCACCGTGGGTTATGGACAGACATTTGTTTTCTGGAATGTCGCTCCGAAAACATGGCAATTCGGTCAAACATATGAGGCGAGCAGCAACGTCAATGACTCCTGGGACAACAAAGAAGATGCGAGCAGTTACAAGTACAATGGAAACAACGGATACAATGGAGGCAACCAGTGGTGGAGAGGTTGGAGAAATTAGATTCAACCTACGTGGAAAGGTCTAACCAGGGGGATGACCCCACCACTAGTAGAGTCACAACTGTGAGTGTGGTTTGGAATCGTGTTATTGCTCACAAATCGAAGGTGTGCGAACTACATGTGGCTGAACACTTTCTGAATCCTTTTGCGAATCCCTGAGTGCTGCCTACGCCGATTGAAATGTCATCTATGGCAAACTCGTGATGATGAGGCAATCGATGGCACTAAGATCTTGGAGCGACCAGGCCTAGTCTAGTGGATCTACTTAAAAGCTCCTATGGTAAATGTCTAGCAGATTGGTTGAACTTCAGAGGGGATACAACAACAGTGAATGCATCCCTGAACCTGCTTTAGCCGTAGATTTTATTCAACTGATTCAACACGTTGAACATGTACTTATCAGAAGTTACTTGACAAACCTTAATGAAAGTAGATATTAGGAGTTCATTTGTAGACTGATAGATGAAACTCCCCTTGAAAAGAGGCAGAAGGTGGAAACTTGAACCCACCAGCTTAAATACAGTTCGGATCTTCGTCCAGTTATAACCAGATGTATAATAGCAGCCAAGGTCCATGGCAGGCCTACCAGACAGGCTATAGAATCTGATGCTGGCAAGACAGAGGGAGGCACACTTTCTTCACATGAAGGTGGTTAAAGTAGAAGTCAAACTCGTCTACTGTAGTCCCACAATTTCTGTTGGAGGTCTAGATAGATTGATAAAGGTTATGAGCAGTATGTTGTATGAAGAGGTGTCATGAGCTGGAACTTTACTTGGAGAGACTTACAGCTTCTGGGGGTTGTGAGCTGGTCCGTAATCTACAGTCTCCTCATGATGTATGTCATTTGCGCAGGACTGTGAGGTGAAAATTCGCGCCACCTTCATCGCTGGAGCTGGCAGTATCATGCTTAGTTAGTAAATGAATACACATGTACAATGACACCGGTGGTGAAGGACGTTTCAAGGCCTTTGCTTCCTGACCATCCCACATCTGTCTCCGACTTATTCATGTCACTATCTTGTGATATTTGAGCACTTCCACGATCCTCATTTGCTTCCATTCATGATAGAGCATTCTTGGCTGCTGTCTCCAGTTCCATTATTATAATCCCGAGCCTCACTGTGTTTTCTGGTTTTGTAATGATTTCTATTTTCTTTACTACCAGATTTGAAGGTTTTATAGTTGTTAAAACATATATCAAGGTCTAGGTGTCTGAGACATTGCCTCAGCGCTAGATTGATATTGTGATGTTTAATTTAACTATTGATAAAGAGTAGTTAGAAAACTTGTTTCAATCATATTTTCCAGATTTAAACCTAAGTCCACAACGAACTCGGAGGAGATTTATTCTCTCCAAGAGTAGAATGGCTAATAAAATAAAACTTAATATTCTGCTTCATGTGAGATACAGTCCTATTTATGTCTCCTTTTGAGGTAATTTTCTTGTTGTAAAGCAAATTAATTTTATTTTTTAATTTTAATACACTCTTAATACCTTGTTAATGTCGGCTACACATCTATATTCAAGTCACGCCGAAAATTACATATGTTGTTGATAATTATCGTGTAAAACCAGAAATTCAAAATGTTTCAGCATACAGTTGAATCGAAAGTTTCTAACAGTATGATATTTTTATTTGAGAATTACTTTTAGATGTGATGCTAATCAATAAATTATCGGGAAATTCATTCTTATCACCACTATCAAATTATTTGATAAACTTTTAAGAATATCAATAATGTCATTTGTTATATTAATTGAGATTGCAAAGCCATCTTGAGCTTTACGGTGTGGTAACCTATATGCTCAATATGCTGCTGAAAAGTGTCATGATCTAGTTGATTAACATTAAATTTAAAATATCATTCATTAACATACAATAAGGGGTCAATGAGATATATAGGGAGTTGGCATGTAATAGAAAGGAAATACTATGGATATGGTTACCTCATATCAGCTCCGGATTGCTATAATGCTGAAGAAATAATATTTCAGTGACCAACTAGAGATATGCAGGATGCAGATCTTGGAGATGATATAATGCTTAGGTTAATAAAAGCATATTACATGCGGAGGAGTTTCCGTTAGTCCCAAGAGCTTGCTTTAGTAACCCGCATAATATTTTATGTACCTATCCATGTCACTTTAACATGTTTGAAAATACATCACAAATTTTCCAAACCAATCAAATTCAAAATTTATATGCCTGAATTATAATATGACATATGTTTCAAGTGTGTAAATTAGGTGTACTAGTTTCGATATTGATTAGTTCAACAACCAAGATCATGTTGAAGAAATACCTAGAATTCAGCAGTTACTCAAGCAGTGTTTGCAATTACTCTAGAATCATTCGGAATCTAAAATATTATGTTGAAAACTGCAATAAATTCATAAGGAAACAAATGTGCACTCCATACATGCAGTTCTATCATACATATACATGTCGATAAATCATATTCTTTATTCATAAATCTAGATCTACAAATACCACATAGATCGAGAAGAATGTGCTGAAAATAATTTAACAAGTAGGCGGATCACATGATCAAGAAAACAGCACGATGTCCAGAATATAAAAACTCAAATTAGAATCATACATTGAACCCAGTCAAAATGCTAGTCAGTCATTCACCGTTTGATATCTCAGGCGCTGTAGAGGTAACATCTCATCGTTGCATTCATCGTTATATTCCTGTCATATCCTGAACTATAAAGTATCAAAACGTGTACATTGCTGACTAAAATGAGACAGAAATGTGAAAGTATGAGGGGTAAAATGTGGGTAAAATGAAGGAAATTCATAAGACCGCTTCGACTCTATATGATTATAGAGAAGAAATCCGAGAAGAAAAAAAGAAATAAATCTAAAACAAGGACGCGGAAATATCGAAACATGTAGTTAAGAAAAGCTATCGAAACTATGGAATATGAGTAGCCAAGAAATTCTACAAAGAACATTGCAGAAGTGAGACGAGCGCCTTAACAGACAAGATTGACTCACGGCAGACCCACGTATGCCCCAATGGCAGCCCACGAATAGCTACAGTAGATGTAAGCTCCGCACGCAGAAGGATTTGCAATGATCGGCTCTCCTCCTATGTCTGCGAATTACAAGAGAACAATTCTCTGAGTTCTCTTCTAAATTTAGAGAAAATCATTAGAGCTCATAATCATCCTAAACTATGCTGGAAGTCCGACGCGTAAGTGCATACCTGGAAGAATATCTGATAAATGGATTAACATTTTATACTTGAAGATTCTTCCGAGTAAGTTTTTGGACTCGGCGAACAATGATAGATAACAGGTCGATCTGCACTCAAGCACATGATGGCAGTAAAAAGCCTCTAAATCCGAATATTGCAGTAAGTATGAGCTGAGATTTTCAAGTTAATAATAAGCTTATGTACGTCACCACTAGTTTTACTTATAAAGTCTGAGTCTGAGGCTGGGAATACTACCTTCAGGATTATTATAGATGTTTTCGGTAATCTCGAGTGTTTTTTTCCATCCTGGAAGAAAAGCTCAAAATGTTAGCTCAAAAATTCTTCCACTCCGATGTTATCAATATTTAATAGTTGTTTCATTTCTTTCTTTCATGAAGGGAATTCATTTCTAATGTACCCACGTTGAAATAAGAAGTCATATGCGTCGGCCGCGTTGAATTGCTTTTCAGTATCTGCTGTAACTTTATGGCAAGTGGATTTCAGGCCATCTGTTGCTTCTTCAGGCTCGATAACGATATCTGTCTGGATATCATCTTTATCGTCTTTCTCGACATTCTCATGTTCACCACTGCTATTTGATCTGTCGCGATGATCTACGCATGTACAAACAGTAACCAAATAAATAAGAATAATTCCAAATCTCATCAACTGTTGCATAAACGTAGCACAGTAACTACAGTACTTGTAACAACTCGGTCTGAGAACGAAAATTACAGGTAGGTTATACAATTCAACTCCCTGCACTTCACGTTATCTCAACATTAACGCGTATGATAGAGAGGAACCTCGGTTTTTCCTGATCCTCACTCGTGCCCGGCGTCTGAGGAAAAGCAATGGGTGAGAATGACATTCATTTGTAAGAAAAACTGAGTCTTGCAAGCTTAAAGTTAAAAATGCCACAAGCTGTGTCAAACTTAAGTCTTTGGCAAGTTGTTGGTTTACAACATTTTGTCCTTCAAACACTTAAGTTCGACTGCAAACAGCAAAAATGAAAAAACTTCAAATGGCACATGAAGTTTAAGCACGCGAGCAGTATAGAGTATAAGTCCTTCACCTGCACTTTTTGTGGGTCCCCTCATTCGCTTCTGACATTTCCATTCTCAGCTTGACTTCCAAAAGATTTCGAGCACTCTCGAAACAACCTCTTGACACGGCACTTCAATCCCAGGGCGGAGGACGACGGAGTATTAATCACCGTCTGCTGATGGAAAGCTTCAACGATCGGAAGAATGCTCGATTTCAGTAAGCTGAAAACAAAAATGCGCTCCTAATCTCAATGATAGTCGAAACCCTGTACTTCTGTACCAGGACTCGTGAGCTCGAGCTCAAATTGTGAGAAAACGCGCTTGTCCGACACTAGTCGACCGCCTGTCCAGGATTTAAACGTTGCGCTTGCTAAAAAAGTTTATATCTATACCGTTCCAAAAAAAGTTGTTTTAAATATCATATAGAAGATTCTTATGAAATATATGGATGTATTTCGTAAATGTGTGGTTACTTGAGTCTCAATTATCGTATACGCTTTTACATGTTTTGAATGATTTTGTAGATTCAATCTAAAAATAATTATTACCGGCAATTTTGCTCCCACTACTGCTCCGGCTTCATGTAGTTCAGTATTTCTGCTCAAAGATGTCTCTAATTTCATTAAAGTTTTCATTAAATTTCATTAAAAAAAATTTTGGTGATTTTTAAAGTTTAAAAATGTTGATCTAATGCTAGTTCCTGATTCAATATTATTTTTTTTCGGTAAATTTTCTTTCAAAATTGCTAGTTAAAAAACCTTAAGTCATTTCAGTGATTATCAGAATTTTTTTTAAAAAAATAGTCGAATATATTACAGACATGTTTATGTATTGTTTTTTACTAATTGTATCTTTAATTATTTTTTAAAAAATTATGTTTTTTTCATAAAAACTGTTAAAAAAAATATTTTTTTACTCATGGGTAAAGAATTTCAATAAAAATAAGAAATAAGAAAAATTATATGAGTAAAAAAAATGCATTCAATCAAAAGTGGAAAAGATTTTTGTTATTAAACAACTACTTCTTCACTCAATTTTTAAAAGAAATACAAAGATATATTTGAGATAATGTGTCGAAATTTAAATTATGTCAAATTGTTAGATATCAATAGATATCAAGGATTTAATAAAATATATCGCAAGATGTTGAGTCATGCGTAAAATTTCAATTGAGTTTATTGTTGCTACATTTCAATTGTTATCGTTTATGCATTGGCATCCTTACTTATGTACATGTGTGCATGGAGAACATATACAAAAGTTAGAACAAGAAATGCAATTAACACCATGCTTCAAATGCCTTAGAGCTTGTAAATCACTCATTCCGTGCTTTAGACCCATTAGTGATGTTATGAGAACTAGTGCTCAAAGGATAGAGTTCCAATTAGGGTGGGTTTTTAGAGTTATGGCTGTGATATGGGACGTGGATTCTTTGGAACTCAAATTGAATTTGGTTGGATAATAATCTATCTTTTAGTGGAAAAGATTGTCTTTGTGAATCTATTGAGAATACAACCTGTTTGTGATACACATACGTTGATAACGGTGTATTGTGTGATATAATATTTATGAACTACAAATTTGTAGGTATCTCACTTGCACAATATTCATTCACGTTTTTTTGTTTCCAGCTGTCTATTATGCTATTCTCCTCACATTTGGAAAATATAAGAATATATCACTTCGTTGTTTGTCAAGCGATACCGCCCTTTCTTCGCCGTGAAGGCACAAATATAATCGAGAAAAGTACAGAGTGTGCCCTACTAAGAAACACAGGTTAAAGTCAGGTCCTCAATTTTCTGCACCTCTTTACTCTCTTTACTTGGAAATAAGCCCTATTCCTAATGAACAACGAAAGAACGAGCTATTTTGGTGCAGAATGATGTGTGCAGGGAGTTTGCACCAGAATTTTTCTCCGTTGTGCATTCTAACGTTCAAAATATTGTAGCACGCAAGCATATGTTTGCAATCTCGAAGCCACATTAGTCAATTAGTATCCTCGGACCAATGTCGAGACATGGAAATGAAAGAAGGGGTAGAATAGTGTACATTAGCAGTGTAGTAGGCTGAAATGCGCTAAAGGCGTCCTCTTATTCATCACTTATGACTCGCTCACCACACTAGCTTTAGACATTATAAGCTTTTGCCGTCGTTCTTTTTATTCTATGACTCGCTTTAGACTATTTTGTGTTTGGGTTGCCACTTTTTCTATTCTTATAGAATCTCCACCTCACCGCAAGGTGAAAAGACAATGTAAAAAGAAAATTGGTGTGAAAAAATCTCTTTCACGCCTACAAATGGGATTCATGGACAGGTCCTCCCTCAAAAAAATTTCGTCCAAACAAGCGTTTGTTCAATGTGGAATTGGGATTCTCAATTTTGCACCAGCCTATGATTTGAAAAAGTGTCCACCTCGGTTGACAACAAACGATTTTTCTTGCATTCTTGTAAGCCATAACTTACTGATATTGTGCTTTTTATTGCGCACAGTCAAATACCCTTATTTGCCAAACCAGGAAGCATCATGCACTTTGGCCAAATTAGCAAAAGCGTACCTTGCATAAGCTAATTCGTTCTGATAAATATTAGAAATAGACAACTTAGATGTCTAGTAGTTTTCATAGAAATTTATTTATGACATGTCATCCTTAGTATATCATATATTCTGGAATGAAACAAATAGTACGAGCTTTTTGTCCGTGCATGGTTGAGAGTACCTTTACCGTGCGAGAGTGGATTCACTGTATCTATTAGCGTATTGAATTACCAATGAGAGTTTTAAGAGATTCCCATTGATAGTACAACTTTTTATGCAGGAGCTAAAATACACATGCCAGAGAATGTATAAATAAAATACATAACAAGTCATGTGAAACCACCCAGAAAAGATCAAAGCCTAAAAGAACATAGATCAAAACTGAAGGCAAAAACCCTATTCTTGGTGCTCTTATGTTTATAGACATTAAGGATTTTGGGGTAACTCAAAGAAGCACTCATATCTAGGACATTATTTTGAAGTAAATCTATAGTCGATCTCCAAAAAAGTCACCCTTGTATTCTACTGAAGATCGATTTCAAGGTGGTACTGATATACTAGTCTCCCGCAGCTAAAAGCTGGGAAAAAAAAAGGAAAAAAAAAGAAAAAGGGAGGAAGGACAATTGACGAAAAGGACAACTCTGGGGCCTAAAAGATCGTCCAGTTAGTGTAGGGATTATCTTTCGTCACCAACGATGATTGCAGGCTACAGGATATGACATTTTGCTTTTCGGTGCTGGCCTGACATAATGGTTAGATCTACGGATGTCCTCCACAATATGCTATATTCGTTAAAGAGAGAATGAAAAGTTAATAAGATGACTGGTAATTTATCGAAGACAAGGTCTAGAAGAAATGTGGAACAAAACATATTGTTGGACGGGTCTCATGTTGACTCTACCCAAAGCCGATGTAATGGAAACTTTCTAAACCTGATCTATTGAACCCGAGACACGTTGGAAGCAGCCCTAGTCGAGCGAAGTCGGATAATAAATCGAACAGGAAATGACTACCACGAGTATGCGCCTTCTAAACTTGGTCGTTTGAGAACGAAAGTTTCTTGAAGACTTGGGCAGACATGGACGCTCCAGTTGCTAAGATTTCTCAATATAGGAGTTTATATCTCACTATCAGATATTGCAGGCTACCACGATCTCTGTATGGGGTGTTCACAACATGTTTTTCCCTCCACTGCGCAGTTTTAGGAGTGCATAAAATTATATTGTCTTATTGATAGTATTACAACTGTGAGTAACTATATGGTGTGAAATTTTTTCCACCTTCACAGTTTTTGACTGCGGAAACTGCAGTAAATACATGCATACATGTTGTGCAAGTAAATTTTAAGAAAAATCCAACATTTGTTACCCAATATTATTAGGCGGGAGGAGGTATTCACATCGAGAAGGAAAGGTTCTAATGCTTCAAGAGCTGATCGCTTAATTCTTTGACTCAATTTACTGCAGACTTAAATAATGGATGGAAGCAAAATGGATCGTCACCCGAAAGAGCCAAAAGGAAAATGACTCCAGTTAAACTTCAGCATTAAAAGAAAGAGCATAAAAATAAAATTTTGAATGTTGGAGGAGACCGTAAACGTGGAAGAGAAAATCAGGAAGCGAAGAGAAATGAACATAGACTGTTGAATTCGCAAAAAATAGTGCAAGTGAATTTTCTTTCCATACAAACTACATAATATCATGTTGCCCGGTGTCCTTTGAAAACTATCAATCAACAATTTCACATGATTAACTGAGCAGTTAACATGTGAGGACTCCACAAGGGCCGAGGTAAAGCAGTGGTCTCCAATCTTTCGGGGGAGTAAAAGCGGAGAACTGAACTCGCACTGCGCAGTTACATTGTGAACACCCCATGAGAGCGATGAAAAAAACTGTGCTACTCAATTCGCGAATAAGGGCCCGATGTCAGGAAACACGTCTGAGAGTTGGTGGGCCCTCTCGGAAAAGGTGCGGTTCAGGAGGAGCGAAAGCTTTGAGTCTTTGTCGGACTGACCGCAACCAATGCGTGACTTTGAATCTTTGAAGTGGGGCGCTCCATTGACCTGCACCGCTGCGACATTTGGACACGAAGTAGCCCCGAAGAGTTATAGCAGTCTGGCTGTACAGATGTGGATAGTCAGAGAGAATTCGAAAGCTCCTCCGCCGCCTTGTTTCAGGACTTTGATCTGCCAGTGACCTTGATATTTCGGCACAGTGAACTGGCAATCCTCGTTGTGATTCATTGAGCTTCAGTCTCGTCTCTCTCGCCGCATCGGACCCGTTCTCGCCTTGTTTCTTGCATTACCGTTTCTGGAAATCGTGAATTTGAGGAGAAAATCTGTGATCTGGTCACGGTATTATGTTTCGTATTTTCTAAACTTGAGTGTTTCTTGGTTTGAGAAGATAATTTCGCATGAATAGCCATTCATCGTATACCACACGTAAGGACAGAGTTAATGATTGGACTCGTTGAACCTAGAACGATTGCATGTATAGAGGACAGAAGGCGGCTTGCAGAGTTTGAGATCTCTGTGAGACATCTCCACGAGCAACTGCGGCAGACACACTGGTAAGACCGAAACATTGCTTACTCTGAGGGCTTTGAATTGCTTCAGGTTCGACTTACGAATAAAAGGAGTTTCACACTGAATGTCAGCGTGCTGATTGAACATTGTGCACGATTCCGGATGTAGAATTGTGTGGAGAGAAACAAATTAGGTCGCTAGAGGGAATCTGCATCGTCGAAATACCGTGCAGGGGTAGGGAATGTTCACTCCCGTGAATTTAGGACGCAAAGGAAGTTTTGGGGTGCCCTGTGAATGTGATTCGTAGCTTGAAGCTGCATAGTATTCGATGAGGGGACAGGATCAAGGTTTAACACTTCTTGAGGCATTCTCCGTCATTTCCACTCAACTGCCCTCAACACGCTGTCAGGAATCTTCAGTTTTGAACATGAAGATGACCATTTTGCAGCGCATTGTCAAAGACATTGATTCAGTGAGCATAGATCACTACACTGTGCGGACAGCTCAACTCTGGACTGGAATTGTTGAGATAGACTCTTTGGAATTAACCGGTATCATTTTTGTAGAATTAAGTAAGAATGTTGTGTGTGCAGAAGCCCAATTCTGTCAGCGGCTTGAAGACTCAAGGGTGCTACAGATTATTTGCCCAAAATCGAAGATGAACAATATAGGCGCTAAAATGGATGTCATCAAAACTGCTGAGGCGCATGGCTACTCTCGGGAGGATTGCATATGGCGGAGTCGGAGACAATCTATATCAATTCCCGAGGAGGAGACTGTGGATACTGTGGAAATGTACCATCGAATGGTTCAAGACAACGATCAACTAGCTATGGTTGATGTAGTTTCGGAAGAGAAACTGACTTACAAGGAATTCAAGATCAAATTTCATACGGTAGCTTCCGGATTGCATGAGCTCGGTGTGCGGAAGGGAGATGTGGTCCTGATCTTGTCACCGAATTCTCTTTGGTTTCCTGTCATTATCTTCGGCTGTTGGTTGTTAGGAGTAACAGTGACCACAGTCAATCCGGTGAATACTCCCTACGAGATAGAGAAGCAACTGAAGGATTCATGTGCACGACTGATATTTACTGTCCCAGAGCAGTACACCAAAGTAAAAAAATTGGGGAAGCCGGTTGTGCTTATTGCAGGAACCGAGCAGCAGCAGAATGTCCCCAAGAACACGACACCTTTTTCGAAACTGTTGTCGGCTGATCCCCGCAGAGTCCCCGAGGTCATCAGACGACAGTCAGATACAGCTGCGCTTCTGTACTCCTCAGGAACCACAGGAATGAGCAAAGGAGTGGTGCTCACTCATAGGAATATCATGGCTGTCATTCTGCAGCTTCTCTATGATGCTCCTCCGGAGGTCAGGGAGAGAAGATACATGGTTATGGGCTGGCCGTGGTGACCTTTGCGCAATTTTTTAGACCGGGAACTTTGATCATTATGCCCAGATTCGACGCGCAGCTGCTTCTTAGTTCCATTGAGAAATACAAAGTTACCGACCTTCCAGTAGTACCGCCTATCATTATCATGCTTGCCAAAAGCAAAGAAGTTGATCGATATGATTTGAGTTCGCTAGTTGAGATCACTACTGGTGCGGCTCCTTGTGGATTGGAACTAACCATGGAGCTTCACAGAAGGTTACCGAATGTTCGAATCAGACAGGTGAATATCTTAATTGACTGTATTTTTTACTCCCCAATGGATTTTCAAACCAAAATGTCTATAGCACAATCTGCTTACAGATCCCCGTCATACAGATTTGGATGTGTATGAACGAAGAGGATATGACTTCACTTCTTGCACAAAATACGAGAAATCCTAGTAATTTCTGCACGACTGACTCATGAGTACCCCATGTCGCTCGGGCACTTGACTAAACCTTATGCTAGAAGACTGAGTAATACTAGTTTTATCGATGAACCTTGAGAGATATTTTATTATTTTAATATATAGATATCGAATGCCCTTGCTTACAGTTTCATTCACGTGAGTTCACGTCTGTTATTTTCATTTTGCATTCACTCTAATCATTGTGGGACCTACAAATTTCATTACGACTTCAATGTACTACCACCCTTCGTACTGAATACTTGTACTTGGTCTCGATATCTATCTATATATATTTTAAATGTTTTAGGAAACCCTGCAATGCTGTAAGAAAACCTTCTACCAGTTCTCCATGAGGCTCTTAACCAATGTTGCAAGATTTTCAACATCTGAGAAATTAAAATTTTGTAATAATTCTCGAAAGTTTCAGTGTCAGAGATTTGTCTACCTATTAGTTCACGTAATAACTAATTGAAAGCAGCTGCTTTGAAGATCCTTCAGAGGGTATAGACCTTGACAGGATTCTGAAGCATATCGAGACCAGCGAACAATGGGGCGTGACAAGGCCATCCTCTCCTCGAGATTGGTATACGACTGTGGCCACCTCAAAAACCATAATAAAATGTTAGCACGAGAGAGACCCGGATGCAAAACAACTGACATGGGATGTAGAGGCCTAGTGTCCTAGACGTTAGAAACGAATCCAATGGGTTGGGTATTAAACAAGTAGACTGAAGAATTCTCGCTTAGTTAAAATGATTTTGAAAGATTAATGCTTGATCTGTCCGTCCTGTAAACTAATGAAAATTAGAAGTTATTATTGTGACAGGGTTTTGGAATGACAGAGACCAGCGGAATCGTCGGTGTGAATGTCAGTAGACCAGATAATTCACATTTCGGCTCAACTGGAACTCTGGTTTCCAACATGGAGGCCAAGATCATCGATGTAACAACGGGAAAAGCTTTGCCACCTTACGATCAGGGGGAGATATGTGTGCGAGGTCCCAACGTTATGCGAGGTTTGGCCTGGTCTTTCTTCAACACCATCCTATTCCATTCATACTTGCGTTCTAAGAAGCTTTGTTTGTGACTACGCTGCAGTGAGGATGACATAAAGCAGTTGGTAACACACATGCACGGAAAGGTTACGTGTGTTAGTCCTCGAGAACGTGTTGTCTTGTCAGAGGATCATGCAAAGGCTAGTCTTGAAAGTGCATATGGTGGAAACGCCGATATGGATGCTGCAATTCGCGACCTTTATCATCTTGGTCTTAGTTTCCTCTGGATACCTCAGTAGGTCATTCAGGTTGACATGGCAAAACCTTTCCGGCAGCTGCTCTTTTATCCGTACTATTCTACTACTTCTCATGAAGACATATGAAGAAGAGAAGTAACAATGTATATGTCTGCTGTTGTATACCTACGTACCAGACTGTCGGCTTAACTTTATACTTTGCTGAGTACCCTCAAAACTGCACTTTCCCAAGATCTCTCACATTTATTCTCTTATATGTGCAGAATACTTGAACAACCCTCAAGCGACAGCTTCAACTATCGACGGTGAAGGATGGTTACACACTGGTGACCTTGGTTATTACGATGAAACAGGACAGCTGCATGTTGTTGATCGTTTGAAGGAGTTGATCAAGTACAAAGGTTTTCAGGTGTGTTATTATTAAGAGTTGAGAATAGACTTCAGGTTTACTTGTCCTTGGCAAATAGATGGTTTAGGTGTATACCTGGAAATAAGATGGAGCTACATAGATGTAAACCTGAAGTCCAAGTCTCTTTTACGAAACTCCATCATCTCATTTGCAGCCATGTTACTGATTACCAGCCAAATTGTAAATTCCTCTTATGATGCTCTTTCGCTTTCGACTAATTCAAAGATGCAATCAACTAAGCGAAAAAGAGTACATAGCATACAATAGTATATTAGTATTTATTTATACTTTGTATCTGGCTGAATTCTAACCATGTCTTTCTCCTCTAAAAAACAGGTTGCACCTGCAGAACTGGAAGCATTACTGCTCACGCACTCACAGATTTTGGATGCAGCTCTTGTTCCGTAAGTCATGATTCTTTGTAAAGTTTAATCACCTTGTATGGGCAGTTTACGATTTCTTTTTCTCTATATGTCTTAGAAAAGTCTCAATTACAAGGTGCCCCTTTTTTTTTCATGGATTTCGTAGTAAATTAGCCGTCCTCTTCTGATATTTTACGCTTTCTTTGTTAAGATATCATATGGTCTTTTCGTTCATATAATGTCTTCCTGGCTTGGATATCATATGGGTTTTCTTGATTGCCATTGTGAGGTTGTAACTTACATCATTCTCTACAGCTTCCATCTTTCTTAGTCATTATCTACTTTTTGGGAGCCAGTTTTGCACGAAAGAAAGTCTTCTTTTTTGTAGAATCGGAGGGTGTTATAACATACTCAAGGTGTCGCATTACTTTATTTTAAGATATGTTGACTTACGGTACCTTGATTGAAACTATGGATTTGTTTTGGTTTCTCAGATTTCCTGATGAGAAATCTGGTGAGCTGCCAGTGGCTTATGTGGTGAAGGTCTTAAACTCTAACTTGACCGAGCAAGAAGTCATTGCTTTCGCAGCAGAGAAGGTAATCAAGTGTCCTGAACCCTTGTACTGTCAATACTGTCATGCTTTGTATGTGCCATTTCATATGGAATTATATCAATTGAAGGTCAACCTAATGCAGATTATGGAAAGGATAGTTTTTTTCGAGCTGATGTATGTGAAGAGGTTGTAAATGTGTAACATCTTGGTCAACTGGTCAGCTGCGTGACGAGTCACACTTGAATAGGAGACCACAAGAGAGGTGCTATTATGTGCATATTATGCTTTTACATGAAGTGTGTTACATAATTAACAATACATCGCTTTGTTCAATTTTGTAGGTATCTCCCTACAAACGACTCCATAAGGTCACTTTTATCGATGCTATTCCAAAATCTCCATCAGGGAAGATCCTCCGGCGCGAATTAACATTGCTGGCAAAGGCAAAAGCCAAACTTTGAGTAACTTCGTTCACTCTGACACACGTTTAATTGATGTTTAGGGTACGGATTAGGTTAGCTCATTTATTTTCAGGGGCATATTTGGTACTTCAGTGTAACTTATGTTTGAAGTCGTCATCAACCCGAAGGAGGTTGATGAAGCAACGACTTCAATTTGTACAAAGATTACTCTACTCGTTCTTTGCCAGTGCCCATGTCACCAATTAGCTGCAATGCCCATCAAGACAAATGTATTGAGCTTAAAAGAAGTGCTCACACCTAGTTCCTCCGTGTATCCTGGTGAACACCTGCACAGTTGATTAAGATGGTAAAGAAGGAAGCATTGCCTCCTCATATTAGACCGCTCTAGGTTCTTCAGGTCAAATGTGTTTTCTCTATTGAAGGTCTTTTCCCATCCCACGATTGTGTCAAATTTAAATATCAAAAGTTGCGCAACTTGTGGTTCATCTTTTGTGCATCTGTTTCCACCTCTTGACTATCTCTACAGGCCTGTTGCCATTACGCTGCTCTACATTTCCGCTCTCTTCTGTTTGCCAGTATTTCTCGTCTTCAAAATCATGTTCAGAGAGAAATGTAAGTGAGAGATTCCCATCAGTCTCAACCGCCTTTTTTTTGAAGGGTGTTTGCTTTTGCCTGATAGTCTAGGCTTTAGGGATGTGAGAGGCACAACTAACACTAAAGGGTTTCAATCGGAGGCAATCTAGAATTTTTTCATATTGTATCACTTTACAGCCAAATCGTACGTTAGGTGCTTCAACTCATCAAAACAGTGATGCATCTGCTCCAAATGATCGTAGTTCGGCAATCACGGCCACATTCGAATGTCAGCTGCACAGTGCACTGGGGTCCTCTCCTTTTTCCCTTTGTCTGTTTCCATTTACCTATGCCTAGTGCGCTACCCTAGAAGAATGTTACAGTTATCTCGATGTTTATGTGGAGTCGAAGAAGGTTCGGAGAAATCAGTCTGAACTGTAAATTAGAATTCGTCAATTTCTGGTTCTACTTCAGATATTGTGGCTCTTGTTAGTGCTAGTATTTTTAAACACGGAATTCCTTCCTCGGTACGGAAGCCAGAATTCTGAGGAAAATCGAGTTTTGTGTGGGGTTAGAGGCCCGATATTGTTTTCAGTCGTATGGTCAAACTATATGCTACGACTGGTATTTAAAGATTATATTCATTTAGGAGCATCGCCAGTCGGCTCAAGCTCTAGTATGCTGGAAAGAAGCTTGTATGCTGATTAACCATTAGCTGACCTGATAATTGACATCCTTGTACACCTTCAGTTGTGTTGAGAATTTTGTCAATAACCATCCAATCTTCCCTTTCTCATGTAATGCTTTTCATTTAATTCTCTACATTGTAATTTGATTCCACTGATTATGAAAGACATCTGACCTGCACACCAGAGCGAATTATAAAGAGTAAAAGGAAATGGCATTCTAAAAACTTAAAAGTAGTCTCAAGGTTCAAGGCAAACAAGTGACTTTTGACTTCTGGCTAGTTCTGCAACTTTTAAAGCATGGACTTTGTATGGGACTTCTAATTGTATATATCTTAACCCTTTACCGCGGACTGGCTAAAACTTGGCAAGTCCCAATCGAGTAACCATGGTTATATCATATTTCAAGTTGGTTCATGGTAATCTAATGAGGTTATCGGATCACATTTAAAACATGTTTCAGCTTTGTGTGAATTTGATCATGTATGTTATATAACCATGATCTTTGCTTGCTGATCGTTTTGTTATCTCTACCATTAACAAACTACCTCCCTCATTAATGGGAAACTCAATTACATGTTTGGTGCCTAAACCCATGACTCAATTTTAGTATATTTGACTCCCCTATTATTTAACTATAATCATTAAATAAAACTATGAATCTATACTTTCTATGTTATCCATAAAGCTAGTTCTGCATAAAAAACATGTTGAAGTTGTAAATAAACAAGATTGTATTCTATATATCTTCTTGTTGCAAGTGTTCTTTGCAAACCAAGAGTGTAGTCATGATAGAATGGAGGCTTGAGAAGCCGGTGTTGCGATGCACAGTTATAGCATGGATTGGATACAAATACTTGTGAAGCTACCCAAGTTTTCATCCATGAGCTATCAACTGCAGTCATCCATCCAAAAGTACTTCATCAAGTTTTCGTCTCAACCAAACAACTTGTAAAGGAGAGATCCCCTCCATGATTAAGATGAATTGCCTTTTGAATTCTAAACTCTCATGTATTCAATCTGATTGATGGGTATTTAGAAACTTTGTCAGATTGTGATATCGGATCTCATATGCGTACTACTCTTCTAACTCCGAGGTCTAGAGTAATCTAAAGACATCTAAAGTCATCGTTCCCCTTCGGGTTGGATTATTCATGTACCTTATTCCCTTGGGAACAAACCTAAAGTACCAATTTATTGTCTTTAGGAATGTACTTTAGTTGTTATAGCGAGGAGCGTTATTTTCAAGTTATAAACTCCATTGATCTGTTTGTAATTCCGTTCATACTTAGCTCGTTTGGAGTTGTTATTTTGACTCTTAATTAATTGCACCTTATATTGTTTATATGATGGCTAAGTAGTGTATTTAGGTTAATTGTAAAGCTCTAAGTTAATATGGAGCTAATTTGGCCACACTAAAGATCAAAAAAATTACTCTTCATTTTTATTAGTCGTGAAGTTTGGGCCAATGAGTGCATTTGGTGAAGTTCTTCAAGATTTTGAGGAGTTTTGGAAGTCTATTGAAAATTGACGACAAGAGCTATATGGTGGAAAGCTTAAGAATGGGTGTATTTGAGTGGGTTGTCATTCTATTGTGATGATTCAAAGTTGGAGAGTGAAATTCATATCCTTAAGTGTGTTTGGGTTAATTTTGAGAATCCTACAAGTTTTTTGATAGGTTTTGACGTTTTGAGTTAACTAAAATATAGAGTACAACTCAAGTTTGTGTTTGGATTGAAATTTCAACTCAATTGCATGAGTTTAGAGTATAGATTGGTAGCTTGAAATTTGCAATACTTTCATGAACAAAATGATAAGATTTTTAAGTTAATCAATTTATATTTTGACATTACTTTTAAAAGTTAATCAATCTATGTTTTGACATTACTTTTATAACAAACAAATACAATGTAATTAATCATACTAAACTCATATTTAAGGTTTTAAATTTTTTTTGGTAGTAAATAAAATATAACATGAACATGTACACAATTTTGATAAAACTAGATTTGGTTACTCCAGGCAAAAACATGCATGAGCCAAAATCACGATAATTTACTTTAGTTCTTGCAGTCAAAAAATAATGACGATGGAGACGAGTCGGGCATTGAAGCAGCTAATCCCATACAATTGTATGAACATCATGTACAACAAATTGCATTGCATCATAAACAGAAATTCTAGCTAAAACAACACCATCATGGAAATTTATATATAATTACATATCTTTACTTTCATCTTCTTCATATTTATAAGAAAATTCAAAATCATTTGATCTTTTAATCCAATCAAATAAATTAATACGAAAAAAACTTAAACACCAAAATCAAGATGGCCAAGAAGTATTTTTAAACTCATAAAAAAAAATTTAATCAAACTTATATTTTTAGAAAATGACAAAAAGTGAATCTTTTGAACCTCAAAAAGCATATATTTCAGTTTTAGTACCTAAAAAAATCGCTGCTCAAGATTATTGATAACATCCAATATATAGAAACTTTAAACAAAGATATTTTATTAGAAATTGAATTCCCAATGCAATAGGAATTTCGTTTAATTGACCTATGTCTGTTTGAATAGCATCAGTTAAACCAATTCGTATTTGATAAAAAGCAATTCAATTTTTATAAGAATCAGAAAATTTAACAACATGTCGAGCAGTACGTTCGCCTTATTGAATTAAGTTTATGATCGGTTTGTGACCCTTGAATGTCTTATTCGACATCCTTAGGGCCGATCTTGTAGTTCATGTAAATGATCTAATGACTTTTTTTTAATTCTTTTATATTTTTCAATTTTTCTATAAATTAATAAAAAAATAATCTAATATATTGTATTTTTCTATTTATATTATGATAATAAGATAAACATGGCAAGAAATTTTTCTATGTTATAAAATATAAAAATGGTTGTTTTCTAATCGAATCACAAATAAATTCTAAAACATATTCGACAAAATTTTAACCACTCATTGGAAGTGTTTGTAAATTTTGAGCGCCTAAAACAGCCAAACTTAATAAAATAGCAATTACAATCCATGAAGTTATTAGTACTTGTGTTTGAACTTGAAAACTACCTAATTACCAATAAAAATGTTGATCTACTTTGACATTTGATATTTCATAAAAATAATGGATGCATAATAAAATTTGATGATAATGCATCAATTGTTATTAATCAAGAAGGAAATCCAAAAGGAACTTGAGTTTTTGGGCCAATTGCTAGAGAATTAAGAGAATATAATTTTACTAAAATAGCTCCAGATTTTTCATAAATAAAATATTTATTTTGATAAATAAATAAAATATTTATTTTATAAGTTAAAGCAATAAATTAATAAAAAAAAATTTAACTTATTCAATTTTTTTGAATTTTTCTTTCTGCATAAAAAGAACATAGTTTGTACTAAGTTAGTATGCTTCAAAAATACCTTTGGTATCAAAACAACAATCTTACAAGGTTTAAAAGTAATTTTGAGGAAGTTTTTAATGAAGTTACAAAGGTTGTAGCTGTAAACCATCCACCTAAAGCAAAATATATACAAGGAAAAAGCAATAGACCAAACCAACCTACAAATACAAAACGGTCTCTCCTTAGCCAATCATCCATGCTATCAAATAAACCTTTTTGGTTCTTTGGAATACTTTCCAATGGCTATAGTGTTGGTAAATTTGGGATAGTAACAATAATAACATGTGAAAGGAGAAGAAAAAAAAAGGTTAATTTCGTTTGAAAAAAATAAACTAGCTTCAGAGTATAATAATAAGAACAAAAATATTTCAGAATTCCAAAAAACTTTCCAATGGCTATAGTGTTGTCCATGGTGATGCACCTAAACACCATGCAACTTCTTCTAAATCTTCTTCTATGTTTTGTAAAACGGGTTGCATACTACAAAAGGTAAAGATACAAAAATCATTGCTAAAAGCTCTCCTATAGGAATAAAAAATATTTTTATATTTGTTTTGGCAAATTTGCCCTTCAAGCACTCAAACCCTCTTGGATAACATCTCGAAGCAGGTCGCAGAGCTATAACTCGCTACGCTCGTCGAGGTGGTAAATTATGGATTTGTACATTTCTTGATAAGCCAATTACTATTCGATCTGCAGAAACACGAATGGGATCGGGTAAAGGCTGGTTAAGAGATTATTTATGGTTAAATTCTTCACAATTGATTAATAGATATAATCCTTTTGGTATGAATAGTCTGTCTGGTTGGGCACGGATGTTTTTATTTGGTCATTTAGTTTTGGCTACTGGATTTATGTTTCTGATATCATGGCGTGGATATTGGAATAGCAGATTTATTACACTATAGTGAAGATGATTTAATTAAAATTAAAAATTTTGGAAAAAAATCAGTAGAACAAGTTTTGAAAGCATATTAAAAACATTTTTCAATCCAATTATCTAAAAATTAAAATTATCTTAATTAAGATCATTTTTATTTTATGTAATTGGATTTAATAGTAATAGCGCTTTGTGCAAAATTTCCATTAGTACCCAATGTTAGGAGTTAACTCAGGTCTTAAGTAACTCTAGTTAATTTGACTATATTTAGTTAGACTAGGGCTAGGGCTGGTACTACTATATAAGAGGGCCGGCAGAAGCTCTCTGTGACACAAATTAGGGTTATTTAGTAAAGTGACTATGTGTGTTCCGTGAACGTAGTCTCAGTGAGGTGAACCACATATTTCTTGTCTCGTCTCTTGATTGCATGTGTGTTTCTCCATGTATTGTTGTTTCGGACCTATAATTGGTATCAGAGCGAATTGAATCCGAAGAAAGTAACCACAACATCATCACAACAAGTGTCGAAGAGAAATTATGTGTCTTGAGGCAATTGGTAGGGGAGAGTACGGCGGCAAATCCATGAGGAGGTCGAAGTTGAACATCGGGAGAGGTGGAAGAGCGTACGCTTTGATAGGATGTTGAGCTACTTGTCGATCTTCGGTGCGTCTCGCGGGGTTGGTCGATTGTGGAGAGGCGAGGGCGAGGAGCTTTTGCTATCAGGAATGAGGTGGAGTGGGGCTGAGATGGCCGTCGTGAGCTAAATTGCTACTATTAGCGCTGCTTCCTTGTGCGTTTCGTCTGCAGGTCTATGTATCCATGGGGAGGTTGATGGTTTATGCATGAGCTCGGCCAGTAGTTTGGCTCGGCGCACCCTGGAGCATGCACGAAGGGCCGAGGCTTGCAGCGGGATGAGGGTTGTGATTCAAGCGAGAGCTTTTGAGTACACTCGACGCATTGTGAGAGTCCAAGTGAATAATGCACGGGGCAAGGAATATGCCACAACCATCAGAAGCGTGCCCGTTCAGGTTGCGCGAGAGCTCCTCAATGTTGGGCACCGCTATCTTGATGTCCGGACTGTCAAAGAGTTTGATGGGGGTCATGTCGAGGGAGCTGTGAATGTTCCATATATGCACAAATCTTGATCAAGGATGTCTAAAAATCTCAGAATTGTTGATGAGGTTAGTAAACACTTCCACAAAGATAGTGAGATCGTCGTGGGCTGTAAAAGCAGGCGCATGTCACTGGTGATAGCGCATGAATTTGGCAGAGGCTAGGCAGGTATTGCTTTCCGTCCAGGATATGTTAGTAGTTAATCAACTAACTCCATACACAGGACGGTTTCTAGCACAGTTTCTTTGAGTACAAAGTGTTTAATGAACAGATTGCTTGATTTGATGGATCAAAGAGAATATCAATTGATTAGGAGAGTTTGAGCAGAGATGATCCATCATACTCAATAGTTTCTCTCAGCTTCTTCTCGGTTCCTCATCAAAAGCTCTGTATATTACCGCCAGGGCCCAACTCGCAATGAGTCGACTGCCACTTTCCATGGAGGAAGTTGTAGCATGTTTAGTCTCTCTTGAACGACATGTGCAAACAATTTCCGAAGTTATTTGGCTTAGAGAAGTGCTCTTTGCTACGGTCTCTAAAGGGGTGGAGAATATCTTTGACATTTTACAAAAGTGATGCGAAGATGGACCACCGACCTTATTGTCCGGAGTGTTCTGGGACTCATGGTTGTTGTTAACTCCTAGCAGCAAACATTTCTTGTGGTTTAGGGATATTTTGACCTAGGATAAATTTCCTTTTTTCTCATATAAGTGGGAAGAAGTCAAGTTTGGAGGTTTCATCTAACAATCGAACGACACAAGGGACGAGTTTAGGGGCTAGTCGAAGCGAGATGGCAGTCATGAAGACAAGAGGAGCCGGATTTGACATTGTTAAATATGATGGGCGAATCAAGTCAAAGGCAAGTTGAAGGCTTCCGGTTTAGTCAAGTCATTGAGGCCTAAACCCTCTACATTCAATGATGAAGACTGGAATGACTTTCAAGAGCAAGCAGTTTGTATTGTTATACTCCATCTACAACCTTCAGTTCTGAAGCAAGTTGATGAGTATGACAGTTGTACTTTATTGTTTGAAGCTCTTCAACGATGGTTTCATCGCAAAGAGTTATCAAACAGATTGTACACCTCCTTGAAGCTAATGAACTTCAAGATGAAAGATTCAGGTACGAAGATATAAGATCACATTGATGCCTTTGGTGATCTAGTTATTGATCTTCACAATCTAGGAGAGGAGATAACTGATGAGAGGAAGGCCCTTCATCTGTTCAGTTCATTACTTGTTTCATATCAGTCATTATCACGAGTACTGCTCCATTGTGATAGACAAACGATCACTTACAATGAGGTTGTAAGTGCTCTATTGACTAATGACCTATAGCAAAAGATGATGATGACCTCTACTCCATCCTCTTCATCTGGTACGGCACTGAATGTGATCCGTGGATGGTCACAATCAAGGAATGAGAAGGATGGAAAGAAGGCTGGATCTAGAGGTAGATCCATGTCTCCAGGTAAATTCCAAGACAGAAAGACGGTGGTCTGTTGGAAATGTGGCAAGAGTGGTCACTTTAAGAAGGACTGTCGTGTGAACACCAAGGCTAATGATCCTCCTTTGGCCAATGTGGCTCAAGATTTTGATGAGGAGGATGACTTGCTCGAAGATGGACTATGAAGCCAGAGGTATGCCCTATGCAACTCACCAAAGGACGTTGGTGATGTATGGATTCTAGATAGTGTTTGTTCTTATCACATTTGTTACTTTAGAGAGTTTTTCCACACTTTCTCAGTATCAAACGGTTTAATTATTATGGGAAATGATCAACCCTGTAGAATTGAAGGTGTTAGATCTGTCCATATTCACATGTTTGATGGAGTCAAACGTACGTTGACTCACGTCATGTTTATACATAAAATGAGAAAGAACCTTATCTCTCTTGGAATGTTATATTCAAAAGGCCTTGAGTGGAGTTCTAAACAAGGAGTACTTGAGGTGAGAATAGGTGATAAGATTATCTTAAGAGTACACAAGCATAGAAATCTGTATGTGCTAGAGGGCAATATCATTTATGGTGAAGTCAATCTTAACAGATCTCGGTCTGAGATGGCTCATGTTTGGCATTTTAGAATGGGACACATGAGTACCAGGTACTTGACCTTCCTTCGAGATAGGGGCTTGTTACCTGGTTTAGGCAAAGTTGACATGGAATTTTGTGAGCATTGTGTTATGGGCAAGCAACATAGAAAAGCCTTTGGTGTTGGAACTCATAGTTCCAAAGAGTTACTTGAGTGTATACATAGTGACGTGTGGGGATCCTCTCTTAAAGGCTCACATTCTGGAAAGTGGTACTATGTTTCGTTTATTGATGATTACTCAAGATTTTTGTGGGTCTATTTTCTCACACACAAGTCTGAAATCTTTGCAACTTTCAAAAGTTGGAGTGCCCAAGTTGAGACTTAGACTGGTCACAAGGTGAGATATCTACGTTCGGATAGTGACGGGGAGTATACTTCAGAGGAGTTTGAAGTTACTGCAAAGAGTAGGGGATCACTCGTCATCTCACCATGGTTTATACTCCGCAATAAAATGCTATTTCTGAGAGGCTCAACCAAACAGTATTGGAGAAGGTGCGTAGTATGTTAAGCCAATCTGGTTTACCATATGAATTCTGGACTAACGTTGTAAATATCGCAGTGTATTTGATAAATCTATCTCATTCAAGTACAATCGATTTCTTGACACTGTTTGAATTGAGGTACAAATGGAGAGTTGATTATAGTCGTTTGAGAATTTATGGTTGTACGGCTTATCCTCTCATACCTAAGGAGAATAGGGGACCAAGTTGGATCCTACATCCAAGAAGTGTCATTTTCTTGGATATGCAAGTGGTGTGAAAGGTTATAGACCATGGGATCCTGTAGCTTGTAAGGTGATTGTCGGTAGGGATGTTTCTTTCGATGAGCCCAGATCATTGAAAGAGGGGGAGATATCTCAGGCTTCCCGTACTTACAAGGGAAAATCTCCACTCATGGATGTTGTTGAGGGGGAGATTGATCATTATGGGTTTAATGATGCGCCACAAGGAGAAGCTCCAAAACAGATGGAGCATATTCCTGAACAACAAGAATTGGAGGAGCAAGTTGTCGTTGCTGAGCCTCAAGACACAGCACGAAATGATGAAGATCAACCAGGACGGACCATCTACTAAAAGATCATCAAATCGGATTAGTAGAGCTCCCGAAAGGTATGGAATATGGGCTGATTCATCTATTCTTGAGGATCATGATATTGAAACTGAGAATGATGATGGGAATGCGTTGATCTTGGAAGAAGGAGAACCTTGTTCATATAGAGAAGCTCAAGCCTCTATCAATAAGCTTGAGTGGGATATTGCTATGGAGCATGAGATGCAATCGCTTGTTGAGAACAAGACTTGGGAGTTGATGGAGCTTCCAAAGGATCTACCTTTGGTTGATAGCAAGTGGGTGTACAAGTTGAAGGATAATCCAGCGGATGAAGAGAAGAGGATGTTCAAAGCCAAGTTGGTGGCTAAGGGCTTCACACAAGAAAAAGGTGTGGACTACAACGAAGTCTTCTCACCTATAGCAAAGTATGCTACAATTCGTCTGATATGTGCACTTGCTGCAATATTTGGTCTAGTTATGGATCAGATGGATGTTATCACGGCTTTTCTATATGGATCTTTGGAGGAAGAAATCTACATGATACAACCTACTGGCTATGAGAAGAAAGGTCAGGAGAAGTTAGTTTGTAGATTGCTCAAATCTCTATATGGATTGAAGCAAGCTCCTAGGCAATGGAATGCAAGGTTTGATGAGTTCATGAAAGCACAAGGATTTTCATTGAGTGTGTATGATCCATGTGTTTACATGAAGAAGGTGAATAATGAGATCTTTAGCTTCATTATTCTAGTACTCTATGTGGATGACATGCTCATTTTGGCAAAGGAACAATCCGACGTCGATAGATGCAAGAGGCAACTGAAATCTGCATTCAAGATGAAGGATTTGATATTGCTCTAGCTATGGGCAAGGTGAGCAGGTACATGTCAAATCCAGGAAAGGTGCAGTGGGAAGCTGTGAAGTGGATTCTCATATACCTCAAGAGTACTAAGGATTTTGGTCTTTTGTTTGATGGTTTATTGGACAATGCCAAATCCTTGTAGGGTTACGTTGATGTTGACTATGGACAAGAGGAAGTCTACAACTGGGTATTTGTTTACACTTAGAGGTGGATACGTTAGTTGGAGATCTACCTTGCAGAAGTGCATAGCTTAGTCAACTACGGAAGCCGAATATGTAGCAGCAACGGAAGTAGCAAAGGAGGCTATTTGTTTGAATTGACTTATCACTGAGATGGGATTGAAACACGATGTTGTAAATCTCCATTGTGATAGTCATAGTGCCTTACATCTTGCAACAAATCAAATGATGGATAGCAGCACGAAGCACATCGACATCAGATATCACTTTATCAGAGATGCACTTTCTGATAGGAAGGTTGAGCTAGTCATGATTGACGGTAAACTCAATCTAGCTGATTCTTTGACCAAAGTTATTCCTTTAGAGAGTTTCAGGAGACATTGTGCTACTATGCAGGTTTTGCACAAGGAGCACTAGTAGAGTTACTATAGCAATTGTATATGCTTTACTCCTTCCTAGTTAGGCTACGGCTTAAGTTCTAGTTAATCCTTGTTTACAGGAGGGCCTATGCTTTAGGTTTCCTTCTAGGACTTTCCACATAGTATGTTTATGGATAACAAGAGTTAGAGACCCCAAGACATGAGTCAAGGGGGAGATTGTTAGGAGTTAACTCAAGTCTTGAGTAACTCTGGTTGGTTTGACTATATTTAGTTAGACTAGGGCTAGGGCTGCTACTACTATATAAGAGGGCTGGAAGAAGTTCTTTGTGACACAAATTAGGGTTATTTAGTAAAGTGACTTTGTGTGTTCCGTGGACGTAGCCTCAGTGAGGTGAACCACGTATTTCCTGTCTCGTCTCTTGATTGCATGTGTGTTTCTCCGTGTATTGTTGTTTTGGACCTACATCCAAAATATTCACATTATTTACTAGTTGTTCAATGGCATCTTTAGCTTTGCCAGGTATGAGTGATTTCATAGCCGAATTAATGATTTTTTTAGGAGTTATTGACAATCTTAATTATTCTTCATTATTTGAAATAAAAATTATTATAATTCAAGAAATTGGTATTATTTTGACTCCCTGAAAAAATATATATATATATGGTTTATTATAAAAAAAAAATTGTTTGTTTTTCAAGAGTAGTCAAAACTTTTAGTATAGTTCTCATATAATTATTTTGTAAAATATAAAAGATAAACACATAGAAAAATCTTTTAAACAAACAAAAATTCAGAATTTTTAAATATGATAATTTAAAAGTTTATTTAATTAATCAAAATACTAATTTTGAAGATCCACAAACGAAATTATTTAGACCAAGATATTCAATTATTAAAGAAGGTAATTTTTTCTTTATTCCTGAAGAAGTATATGTTTTAACTCATTCTTTATCTTCTGTAAATAAAACAAAAGCAAAAAAAAAATTATGAAAAATAAATAAGAAGTAATTCTACCTCCTTCTATATATTTTAAACTCTCAACTCCAACAAAAATAAAAATGCCAATTTTATTTATAATTCCATCAATAACCCATAGATCAATAAAATAATTATTTTAATTAAAAACCTTAAATCTTTAATAAAAAAAGAAGAATAAAACCCATCTATATAAGCTTGATTATAAGACCAATTATAAATAAAATTTGAAAAACTTTATAAAACCCCATACTTACTATCATTGGTTTGTTTTTAGTAAGTATCATCATATATAACACATATTTTTTTATAATAAAAAATCAAAAATTATTTAATATAATATTATTCAAAAGTATTTTTTAATGTTTTTTAATCCACGAATCCCTAATTGAATAATTAAATTTTTGTAACTAACCAAATCATTTTAAATAAATAAGCTAAAAGATATTTACGTTTTTCTAAACTATGTGGTAAGGTTCTGCAGCAATTCCATTTGAATTATTTGGTCCTACTGGTTACCAATGGGATCAAGGATTTTTTCAGCAACAAATAGATCGAAAAATTTGCTCTAGTAAAGCAGATAATTTCTTATAATAATAATTACTTTTTTCTATTTTATTTTGAATTTTATAGTTTAAATGTTTGGAATAAAAAATAAGTTCACTAATCCACTGAAAAGTTTTATAATTATTTCTTTTTAAATTTTTTAATAATTGAAAAATGAATATTTTATAAGAAAATTTACTATAACTATATTTAAGTTTAAACTTTTTAAATAATTTCTTTTAAATAAAATATTTTCAAAATAATTTTGATTATTTAAAATAATTTCAATGTTTTGTTCTTTTTGTTTCAAAACCATCATCAATTGGAATAGATTGTGCCCATGTAAAAATCAAGGAAGTGAAAGATTTCTGTCCAGATTTAAATATATTTATTTGTACATGGCACATTGAAGATAATTTTTTATTATGGTATATAATTTTTAATATATTTATTTTTAAATAAAATAAAATTAAAAATTTGCAAGAATTGAAAACAAATTTCATGATAACTTAAAGGTTGAGCTATTTTTTGCCAAATGAATCATCAATTTGGATTCATTATGTATTTATATGATGAAAAAAAAATAAAAAAATTATTGATATAAATGGTTTGATGTTTCCTTTTTTAAATAAATAAATGTATATATTTTTTTAATTTTTAATTTTTGAAATTTATATTTATTTATTTAAATTTAGGTTTTTGATTTAGATTTTCATAATCAAAATTAAAATTTTTTAACTTTGTATTAATATCTTATTTATCATATTTTTTGAATATTTTTATTTAAAATAAATTAAAATGAACATAATAAAATTTTATGAGGTATAACTAGAATCAATCTACACACAAATGATGATATCAAAGTTTGACATATGAAATTTAAACGTGTTTTTCAACAAAATATAAAAGATGTAAAAAAATATTGATGAATTATAAAATACAACTTCTTTTTTCAAATCTTTTGTTATATTTTTTTTTATGAAATCTGAAATAAAAAATTGAGATGATTATCAATTCTAAGTGGAATCATTAGTTGTAAATAATGTTCAAAAATCATTATATTATATGATGAGCAATATTCTTGAATTTATGAATGAGAATTCTTCAAATGATCATTAAGTTGGAGGTATCAAATTTTGGGTAGTATTTAATATTGTAGTTGATATATATAATCATTTTTCATATTGCTAGTGTATGTGAATTGAACAACACAACATGTGCAAATATCAAACCAAAAATATATTGATAAGAGATATTGAAGTTTGCAAGCTTGTTTATGCATTTGACACTAGATTTTGAAGAGAGAATGAATAACTGCGTTCAAAAGAAAGATAAATTATTAATGCATAATAATTATAATCTATAAAATAAAAATTTGAAAAATATTACTTTTATAAATATATTCCTAAATCATTGGTTCAAAAAAAATAAAAAAATGCTATATTAAAATAATATTAAATTATATATATATATATATATATATATATATATATATATATATATGTGCAATCTATATTATTTGATCACACATAATGTATATAATGAATACAAAATTTGATAAGAATTTTATTTTTATGATGATAAAAATTTAATATATTATTATATATTATTTTTATACTTTTATTCATTATAACATCAACTTGCATTGTGAAAAAATATATATTTTTGACATCAAATGCAAAAAAATGATGCATTTGATGAATAAACTGGCAAGACAATAATTGATAACCTAAATAGGTTTGATAACAAAATTATTAAAGCAAAATTTGTGGTTATATTTTGATATCTTCAAATTACGACAATGCTAGTAGATAAAAGACTATCATGAATTTTCAAAAGCAGATGAAATATCTTTAAAATGAAGTTTATGAGTTCTCAATATACATTAGTTCCAAAGTATGTAGAGAAAAAATAATAATTTTTTTTTAAAAATGAATAATATTTTATAAATAAATAAATATATCTGATGATGCAGTTAATCTCATATTTATATGGATAAAATCTGAACTTTTGTATTTGTAATGGTAACATTGATACAAAAATAAGATGCTAGAAGAAATATTAGAAGTAAAATTGATTCTTCAATTAAAATAAAAAATGGAGATCAAGGAGTAATTAATATTGTCGTAAATCAACTATTTCAGTTATAATCTATTTTTATACATATAAAATATTTTTGATTGATGTTAACTTGATTTTTTATTATATAATTTGTACATGATGGTTGAATATAAGAAGAAATACAAGAAGTCATTCACCAACTGATTGATGAAGATGACCGTCAATCACAACAATTCAAACAGTCCTTCTAAACCAAACATCGTTGTCAATGAAGTCTTCACAGAGAGCGTTGGAACAGAGGAAGAAGTAAGAAGATTCAAGGAAGGAAGTCAATCAAGGAGAAGTAGCTCAAGGAGAGACTTAACAAAAGACATTGCATGAGAAATAGGAAAAATGCATTGCTATGCACAGAGAGAAACAAAGAATAGCAATGTTAGACACATGACGTTGAGAGGATCAAATCGAGAGGGAAGAAGAAAACAAGGAAGGAACAAGATTCCTCACCTACCAAACTTCCTAGGATTGGTATTGTAGGTGGTAGCTCACCATTGGCAAAGAACAAGGATTTCGTACCAATGAAGACATCAATTATTTGAAGAAATCTCTATGAGGATGTTTTTCCAGCAAACGAATAGAAGAGAAGACTAGATCATCTACACTATACTTATCAAGTGGCGAAAAGCGTAAACATCATTCCATTTTACTTTTTAGAAGTCATCTAGAGAAGTTTGCCCCTTGCACATTGTTTGAGAATGTGAAAATTTGGGAGAATAACATGATCCATGTCGAGAACATCAAGATCCTCAAGAAGCAAAACAACATGACATTGGTGATTTATTTGTGGTCATCATCGACCTCAAGTATTGTAAAGACTTGGTCCATTTTGAATTGGACAAGACACGTTATGTGTACAAGTGAGAAAAATAACTTATGATTTTCAAGAATTGATTACTTTAGATTACATTATTCAAATTAGAATGGAAAGAAATAAACATAATTCTTCAATAACTTTTGGAGGCATCCAAGTCTCTACACTATCTTTGTTGACTGCCTCGTTTACTTAGCCCATCATTTTATAAAGCAAGACGAGAACATGCAATCCAAAATCAAGGCCATTTATTTCTTCTATCTTCAATTGTTCACAAATAAACATGTTTGAAAATTTCATGACATCGAGAAGCATCAACTTCAAACAATGCTGAATTGTGTTTGTGATAGTGTAAACATGATGAAATTTTGATTGCACTATCACAATGATAATTGAAGATTTGCATGAATTTGATATTGATTGCTGCATCATAGTGGTAAACGAAGATCAATATGGATTTAACTTTGAATCTAACTATGGTGAAACTGTAATGTCTATCATGTTTTGAAATGTGGTTTGGCAAGAAAAGATATATGACAAACTTCCAACCATCAACCGGGGGTTTAATCCCTCGTTACATACGCAGGATTTTTTGCACCTCCCACGGTTGAGGTAGCGTGATGGTGTAACGACAAGGTTGCACAAAGGATGATCGAAGTTATAACAAAGTGAAGTTCGTCCCATGAGATTGAAGGGAAATTTGCTTGTAGAAGGAAATATTTAGAGTTTACACGTCTTTCACCACTCTGGACAGTTCAGGTCCGAAAATGATCACCGAATATGTCACTTCCTTGTACGCACACCCCGATGAAACACTCACATACATCCACAAAGCATCCACCAGAGTCCAATTATACTTTAGATTGAGGAACTGCTATATTTACTGATGGAAAGGTCGATCTACTCTATTACAAGATGGAATCGAGGTGGCGAACTCAATGAAGTTCTACTGAGTCCGTCGAAGGTCATTAGATCGTGGGGAAATACTCGGATAACTTCTCGAGTAATTTCATGAGTCTGTGCAATTTCCACTTGACAGATTTTAGCTTCACAAGTTCCCGTTCTATCATGACTACATTTGCAGTTTGACAATGAACTCTTGCAACAGAAGAAGATGAACCTTCTTACTAGTGCTACTTCTATTTATACAAAGGAATGTCTAACAGCTAAGACTAACTGATTTACACCGAGCTCCGACTCCTCTCTTCTCGAACATCCTTGCCTTCCACCGATTCGAGTCTCCACGCAAAAGCGTCCACACTCACTTGCAATTCCCGGAGATCCTCTGCAATCTCTCGCCTATGAATTTGGAGTGACTCTTGGCACTCCCACCCCATGACTTTATACATTTCTTTTCTACCTGCCTTCAAATCGGCAAGAGAATTCATAACCGCCTTGATCCTTTCTAGCCGCTGGATCTCTTCATCATCGCATCGTGCAAGAAGGTAGTCAAAACATTTGCTGGCCAGCGTTTCTAATCTCCCCGGGCACTCGACATCCATCTCTCTGAGTTGCCACTTTGACTTCAGCAATTGTCGCTTCAACTCGTCAATTTCTGTATCAGCAAATCTAGCATCTCCTCTTCTGGCTCTACATACTTCCTCATACGCCAATTTCAGTTGCTAACGCTCCTTCTCCATGGCGGATTTTTGACTCTCCAACCGCTTCACTGGCTCCGCCAACTGTTGAGTCACCTTCGCCTTGTCTTCTTTGACTTGGGCTACATAGTCCATGGCCTTGATCATGTCCATATATCCATCCTTCTGGGGGTTCTACCCTTGGATATAATGGGATCCTAATTCGTTAAGCTCCATGAAGACAAGTATGGCCACTGCCTCAATCTTCTGCGTCAATTGGAGGTACGAAGAGATTATCTCTCCTCCTACCTTAGAAGCTTTCATCTTCGGCCGTGAATTCTTTGGAGTGGGAGTCGGTGAATACGTAGCTTGTTTCTGTTTCTTCGTCTTTGTCGTTGGCTCCAGAGCTATCTCCAAACTGGGGCTTCTCTTCCTTCGGAGTCGCGGTGAAGCCGGGGGATCCCCCGGCTTCACCGCGACCTCTCTCTGATGCTTCTATCTCCTGAAGAACATTCTCCAATTCCCCCGAAGATGCGTTGTCTCCCGGTCGACTTCTCTTCAGCTGTGATGTTCCTGACCCCATAAAACCCAGGCTTGGTGTCGATCCACTACTTGCTGCTTCCAAGGGAGGCTTGGTTCTTGATTCCTCTGCTCCCAGGTGGTACTTCTGTTGCTCATGAGGAGTCAACCAGCCCATCCTCACATACATATGGACCAAGAATGAAGAAATATATACGACTCCTTTTTCTCCCTCTCGTAATTTCTCTCCCATGGCGTGTACATTACGAGCGAATATCTCTCCCCAATTGACTCTAATGGATCTTGTCACAAACCCTTCAACAATTCTCACCTTATGCATACTAACATAGGTAGTGCGTTGAGGCGAGAAGAACTGGTTCAAGGTGTACATTATCTTCCTTCGGAAGCCATCCTTGATAAGGTCGATTTTATATCCGTCCGTGCCCTTCCGTTCCTTTGGGTCAAACCACTTCGATTCATCGAAGTTGAACCCATAGACCATAGCTGAGCCCTTCCAGTCAATTCCATCCTTCTCCTCCTTGTTATCACGTCCCAATGCTTTCGCCCCTAATATCGCATCCCACGAATCTGGATAGCCCCGCCACCTGATTGGATTGCCTTGCTTCTTGGCCCGAACTTCCTCACACAGCTCCGGACACACATAATCCCAATGCCATGCTAAGAATGCTACTCCCAATGCACGAATTAGAAAGAATCTTTCTAATTCGTGCGCGATCCAATCAGGTTTTGACACCAATGGCATGTATGCTCCGGATACCTTCTTCTGTTACATAGACAACCGAATAACCTCTCTTGCTCCGGATCAACTCGCAGATCTTTTCTTGGTCAAATTCACTCGATCCATCGCTCTCCGATTTCCGCCCTTCTACTTTGCCTACGGCTTCGTCGAAACAAGAATGTCGGCATCTTTCTCCGTTCTTCCTAATTTCTCTGTTCCTCCCCGATTCTTTCCCTAATGGCCTATTCATACCCGGTCGAGCAATTAAATGCTGATCATGAATATTTACACTCATATTCGGCGTACTTTCCCGAATATCATCTTCTTTATTCAGAAAATAAAAAAACAACCCTACAACACGCTAATTAAGATTCTACAAATGGCATCATGGAGTTGTTTAAAAAAAAAGGTGTTGACAAAATGCAAACTAGCTAGTTTCGAAAGAAGAGTTGTTTGAAGAATGTAATAGATGTAGAAGTTCAAGACATCACTCATAAGAAGTTATGAGTGTTTGACATAAGCAACTTTCTTTATGACAATTCTCATGGAGAGATGGGAAAAATATCATACCATTGGAAGGGAGGTATTGGATTTAAACCTAGATGAGAAACAAGAGAAATGTTTTCAGAAAATGATGCAAAGATATGAGCATGAAAAATAATGTTATTTAAATGGAAAAATTTGGAAAGTCCAATAGTGAGATATGGAGCGTGAAATTGTCCTAAAAATTCTTTTGCAAACTTAAGGTTGTGTTGTTTGGCATATTGGTCAAGAGATTGGTCTCATTCGCTAGACCATATGAAGGCTATTTGTCATGGCTAGCCTCAAGAGGATCCTTAAAAAGTTCTTCCTGTAGTAGAGTTGAAGATATAACAATTTTTGGAAGTGACGTAGTGCATCATGCACGATGAGCTATGATTGAATCTTGTTTAGATGTTTCAACATATTGACTTGATACCGTAACATCTTCACGCATTGAATAACTTAAACCTATAAGATCCATATTGATATATATAAGATAAAATATGAGTATATCTAAAGTGTGTATTATCTTAGTCATGACTTTAGATATACTAAGTAGAGAGATTGAGAAGCACCTCCTCAAGTGAGTTTTGGGAGAAGTCAGTTTGAGAAATGAGTTTTTAAGAAGCCTTGTTTTGAAAAGCTTGGTTTTTGAAAAGTCATGTTTAGGGTTGGAGTGTTGTTTCAAGGAAGCTTTTGATCATCAATAAAGGATCTCTACCTTTTGAGTGATATTTGAGTCTTTGTGATGAGATTATGGAGTCTTCAGTTCGAGAGTTTGTGTAAGAGTATGCATTAGAGTATGGTCATCGGGTTGGAACATGTAGTTCTAGATTCATGATGAGCTTGCAAAAGCCATCAAATGTAAACCTGAGTGAAAGTCAGCCCGGAGATCACATTTTTTGTTTTGTTGACGGGATTTCAATCTAGAAGGAACAAAAATGTTTCGAATACATTTTCTTGCCCGTGAAAAAGTAACAATGAGAACTCATTTGAAGAGGACAGTGGAAAGTAGCGAGCCAAGATCATACTACTGAGTATTGTACCATTTGTGGATCTAGTAGTGTTATATGATAGCATGGAATTCATTAAGTACATTTTTTTTTACTTATGTGTTGTTTGAGATGAGATGAATGGGGTATAATGCATTTTTGGGATTAAAAAATTATTTTTCAAAGTTATTCCAAATTTTTTATTGATTTTAGATTAGTAGATGATATATTTTTGCATTTAAAATCACAATTACATCATATCTATATCAAAAGCTATGATGGTTAGAATCTACTAGGTTCTTAACGGGTTTTAAAAGGTAGCTCTCAAGAAAAAATGTACAAAGATCATCATTTCATGCATGAATGAAATCAAGATTTGAAACTTTGCACAAATGTTTATGAAAAGCTAAGGTACATCCAGGTTTAAATTTCTTTGAGAGATAATTTTTTGAAAGAAAGTTATATTATCTGAAGTGTAAAAGGGTATAAAAATAGGAAAAACTGTTTTACTTTTCATATTTGTTGTTTCCTTGTTAATGGTCATTCATAGCAAGTTCTTGCATGAATGTTTTGCATAGTGAAAATGACTTGAAACTCATTGGAAAATAGATGATCAAACTCTTTGAAGGATTTGATTGTCTAAGATACCTCAAGGGCTAGACATGATTGTTTTGGCGGATTTGAATATGAGAGAGTTTATCGTGGAGTTTGAAGAGAATACACTGAAAATTTCCCCAAGAACAAAATACAAGAGTTATTTCCATTATAAATAGGAGGGACATAAGCTTGTGAGATGTACTTTGAGGATCAAAGATAGGAGGATGAGAGAAAGAAAAAATTTGGGAGAGCTAAACCTTCATATAGGATCATTGTCTCCCCATGAATCCAAGAATGGAACAATTGTGATAATTGTGGAGAGACATGACTTCCCATATGACAAGAGTGTATTGGTGTGAAAGCTCTGCTAGAGTCATTAGTGGAGAAGTTTGAGGATAAATTGAATAGATATACCAAAAAGTTCAAATCTCTAGATGACTCAAGTTCCAACTAAAGATGGAGATCATTTTCAAAATGATTGTTAGATGTCTATGAGCATAATACTCATTGTGTTTTTGGGAGAAGAGAGAGTCATGGTAATCCTAGACCAGCCAATTCAATTCATTTTGCTATTCATGTTTTACTCTAAATTGGATCTTGTTTTGTTTGAATTTTATTAGGGAGTCCCATATAAATTTCCAACAACAACAACAAAAGAATTTGGAAATGGGAAAACTTCCAATGTTTTATGGGCGAGGTAATAAAGATGAAGAAGTATTTGTGAGAGATTTCAAGAGAACATGTATTGGAAACAATGAGAAAAAGAGATTTGAATGGGAAATACTTTTGCACGACTTCTTTGAGGATTTCACATTGAAGTGGTACAATGAATAAAAACAGGTACATGTGGAGGAAGACTCTTGGGAGAGTTTGATGAACGATCTTATTGAAAACTTTCTTCTGGATGAAAATCATGAGAAGCTGATGTGTGAAATCACCTTTTTGATGCAAAGGGAGAGTGAGAAAGTGATGTCATATATGAAGAGAATAGAGAAGCTGGAGTCATATTTTTGTGTGGTGTTAAGAAAGAGTGGAGACAAGGTCGAGCCAACCATGATGGGGGTGATGGTGATGAAGAATTTTATTGGAGATTTGAACCGTAAAATTTGAAGCAAGGTGAGATATGAAAAGACCTCTTCTAAGATTGAGGATATTGACATTGCTATCAAATGGAGCATAGTATAGAAGATGATGATTCTTGGTGGCTAGAGAAATAACATCATATGTTGTCGTAAGAACGATAACTATTACCATTGTTGTTTTGCCAATAGTAAATACTCCAATGGTAGATCTGCAACATGAGTAAAAATCTACTATGGAAACACCTGTCCATCTCAAGATCAACATAGTACAATTATGGGAGAGGAGCAATTAGAATGTATGGGGAGATTTTAGAGGTTATGGAAATTATATTCCGATAGGAAATCCATTATAAGAGAATTTCACAGTTTCATGCTTTGGTTGTGGAGGTCCTCATTTATAAAGGAATTGTCTGAGATCTCAACATCATGATGGGGTTAGACACAATAATCGTACTCTTGCTCCAAGTCAATCGAAGGATAAGAGAGTAATGTTTATTAATGTGTTTCCTCATTATTGCACGTTTGAAAAGGGAGAGGGCTCTATAAATTCAAGAGTAGAGATTCTTGTACATCAGAATAAGAGAGCAAGATTTGTAGAGAAGTTCATCTCAAGGGATGATGAACATACCTCTCAACCAAGAGGACCGAGAAAGAAGTTGAAAATAGATGATTTCTCCATTTCATCTACTCAACTCAAATATGACGTGATGGAGGATGTGGGGAATTAAAAAGCCAATATAATTGTTGGCCAATTGATTGCTCTAAATCCTACATTGAGAAAGGAGTTTTGACTCAACGTCATACACCATACGGAAAGGTGAATATCTTGTTGATGTCTTTCAAATCATCCCATACTCCCACAAGATAGTATGTAGCCTCTTATTCCAATTTTTCTTGCTCCCATCCATGTATGCATCCTTGACCAACATCATGCAAAATATGTAGTTGGTTCGTTTTATCAACCTATTAGCATTTGGCGTGTAGGAAGTAGTCATATGTGCCTTGATGGAGAAATGATCTAACATGGCTTTTATATTATTTCCAATAAACTCACCACCTCTATCCAATATAATTTCCAAAGGGCATCCAAATCTAATTATTATCCTCTTGTAAAGAAATCTATCCACTTCCTCTTCACTTTAACACTAGAAAAGTGAGGAGATAACACTCGAATAACTCAAAAAATTCTGAAGTTGAGAGATAACTCAATGGTTTTTCTTTTTTTATATATAGTACTCAAAAAGGTACAATATAGATAAGGTCCCACAACCACTATCCATCTTATTCTTAATGGATCGATGATGTGACGGACATCACTATGAGTACACGGATTGCTGACGTATAATTCCAACTAACACACAAGAAACACAATGTAAACAACATACGGATTGATGACATGACATCTTTAAATAGTCCACTAATAGTCAACTCAAGACTATCTATCTCCATCTTGGATAAACTCTACTTTGCTTCTCACTAACTAAAGATGCTTACAAACCTCCCTGCTTTTAAGATGCAATGTCCTTATTGTGTCCACATTCAAACTCTTGAACGATCAAAGGTGCATTGGCTAAATTTTTCGACGGTTCCCAAGTTGACTAGTATGATGGATATCCTTTCCATTAAACCAAATACTTAGTTTTTGGGTATTTATGATCCCAAATTCGTTTTTTGAATATCTTCTCAACCTCAAATTCTGCATGATTTGCTACCATAGTAGGTAAAACAGGAGGGACTAATGGATTTATGAACGGTTTGGGTCATGATATATGTTTTTGCAATCATGACACATATCATGCGGGATGTATTTTCATATGCGATGAGAGTTTTAACTTGTAAGACATCTCGCCAACACGTTTTAACACCATAAAAGGACCGATGAATCACGGGTTATAGTCTTATGAAGGAGAATGTTTGGTAACTGTTTGGACGGTGACACATTTCAGATGTTATTTTTGAAAACTCCTTCATTTCATCACTGATCATTAACCATTGAAATGATTGAAAGAATCAAACAAGCTTCCATGAAATCTTGCACGATGGGCCCTTATTCTACAAGAGTATGATTTCATGGTTGTTAACAGATCTACAGTGATGAACCGTGATGTGGATGGATTAAGTTGAAATCCATATACAAGTAAAGTTGACAAAATCATGGTTCAATGACACGGTGATACTGATGAGGAGATGATGCCAAGTTTGCATGCATTTGCTTTTTGAGTATGTTGCCGCTTGGAAGCTATGTGATATCTCTATTGGATTCGAGAGTTTATATGTTATCCTTGGACGTTGAGACTGAGGACGGTTTGGTGGTAAGTCGAAACCTCCATGGTGACTTTGTGGTGTTGGAGTATCTTCATAGATGTGTTTTGAAGGGCATTTTGAGTGCCAAGGACTGAGATAAGTTCTACAGGGAGCTCGATGATTCCGATGGAAAGGTACACATCTCTATGAGTATGGAGAGATGATAGCATTTGTGTTGTATCACTTTCATATCGGAGAACACGGTTGGTCAAACATGGTCATGAGGAGTTAGGTCATTTTGGAGTGAAGCGAACATATAGCTTACTTCAAAATCATTATTGGTGGAGAGATATGCAAACTAAGATGCAACAAATTATGGCCAGATGTATGGTATGTGATTGTGTTGGAGCATCATTTAATGCCTCTATATCACAGCTACATCCTCTATCGGTTATGGGACTTGGTTATTGTCGGAGCTTGGATTTTGCAAGACCTCTATCATTGACTATACGACATTATCTATATGTGTTGGTCATGGTGGAGCATTTCTCCAAGTAGATTGAGTTGGTGGCATTGCTTGAGAAGTCAAATGAGGGAACACCTTATGCGTTCTTAGCTTTGGTGCTTAGCCGATTTGGTGCTCCAGCAAAGGCATTGACTGATTAGGGTATTGAGTTTTTGGGCAATTTTTATTTTATATATACAAACTTGAGTCTTACATGATATCACATTGTAAATCTTGAACTCTTGCAAGAAAGAATATTCAAAAGATTCAGTACAAACATCTTGTCTTTCACAATTGAAGACCTAAACAACATTAGTTTCCAAAAATATTTTTGCATAAAAAAGGATCCGGAAAATGGTGAAACATGCATATGAGAGAAGAAGTTGTCTATAGTTTTGGACTGAGAGGAAAGTGTGAAGTTCTTGAACTATGTTCCTAAAATTGTCATGTCTCTTGCAATTGTTAGCAGCCTAAAATCTCATATGACAGGTGATGCTAATGACAGTAAAAAAATAATTGAAAGTTACAAAAAAATCATAGTTAAGCATGAAGGGCATACTCAAAGGAGAAGATGTTATGTAATGGGGACAATTCTTTCAACTTCAAGCACACTTCTAGAAACTTTATGAGCAATAAGAGGATGAGGAAGTGATTTTTTGTTGGCCTCAAAAAAGAATAGAGAAACATGATGCGACAACAGAAGTAATTTGCATTACATAAGAGACTACTCAGTTGGAAACACAATTGCATACATAAGTTTCCAGAGTATAAAGCCATTTGTACGTTGGCAAAAGTCATTCGTGGATGCACCTAGCAACTTCAAGGATCTCCAAGTCAACCATTTCATTGTAATCCACCATGTGAGGATGTTAACAGTCTATCATTTTTTTTAGCAAAAGTATGAAAGATTCTGATATGGATCCAAGACACCCTAGAAAGGATGAAGATTGTCCGGTACATGACTACAGTGTCTTATTATGATGCGGCTACTATGAGAAGATGATGACATGTGTCATCTTTAGAGCCGTTATTATGACAAGGATACTTTACATCAGGATAATTGACGACTCATTGTAAGACCATTAAGAACCCACAGCTGGATTGACTTTGTATCGTGGAGATCTTATCAAATATAAAGTATGGTCAGGGTGCAAAGGGGAAGGGAGAGATATGCCGATGCATAATCCATTTATGATCATTATTTGATGTCTTCATCGTGATCAATTCTAGTTGTGATTAGTATATCACTTTGGAGATAACTTTATGCGACAAGTGATAAACTCTCAAGAGTCAATTATGTTTCCAGTTGTTTCATATGACACGATTTGGGATATGATAGTATATATTTTGATTTTGAACGTTATGGATCTAAACTTGCAAGTAATTGTGACTTTCAACACGTGGATTCCAATCCATCACTATTGTTTATCTAAAGCAAGCCATAGGGAGTTGATTGTTAATAATTTTGGCGAAGAATATTATTCTCAAATTATAAACTCCACGGTTCCGTTTGTAATTACGTTCATATTTAGCCGATTTTGAATTATTATTTTGACTCTTTATTAATTTTAGCTCATATTGTTTATATGATGGTTAAGTAATGTGTTTAGGTTAGTTGCAAAAGATAATCATCATTATTTTTGTTGTGAGTCATGATGAAAATGTTTTAGGTTAGATTTTTGATGATGGTGAAGTCTACTTTAACGTGTGAATAACATATGCAAGATAATATCCATTGTGAAAAGCTACCCTTTATAGTTACATGCATGAAACTTGTAGGAGATTTAACATTGGCAAAAACTCCCTCGTAGTGCATCCATCCACCCCCACTTTGAACTAACAATGAGAAAGTATATCTATGTTATTAATAAGCTTTAGCATGTTTGTATCATCAAGCAAAGTGAGGAATGTTTTTTCTTTTTATCGTAATAAATTCAAATTATGCCCGAGGCAAAAAGTATGGGAAAGAAAGCGGTGGGACTATGGGAAAGTTCCCATCGTGGAGCACGCACAAAAAAGAGAAAGGGAGGTACAAAGCACTCCAAAAGTATGAGTCACCGATTTGGACATTGTTCAATGTGATGTGGAAGTGAGGATGCTGACGGGACGAAACACTAGGCCAATGACGTGGCTGGGAACCGGCAGCCACCGGTGATCGGGTTTAGATGAGCTTTCCGTTATGCGCCTGCTCGTCCGAGGGGGACGATGAGTCGATAGACTCCGAAAGACCTGACAAACGCGAATGCAGACAAACGCCAGAAACCAGAATTAGCTGCTCTCTGCTCTGCCTCGACATCCGTACTCGAATATATAAAACTTTATGCTGTCGATAAGGAAATCGGCATCCCCACTCAGAGCTAGAATCAGATAGGAAGTAATTGTGGTTGTGTGATCTGTAGGCAGGGCTGGACCGGCAGGAGTCACAAGACGCCATGAGAAGAACATGCCATGCCAGAAACGTTAGATCTCTCCCACTGCAACTCCTTGTGGTGATTCCGTAGTCTGAGTATAAAATTGCCCACCCTCATCAACTGACAGACAATTTGCTCTTCGCATGCGAAGATGGGCAGCGTGTGTCTACTAGACTCGGTAACGGGGGGCATTTGTGCGCCTTTCTCTCTCATAGGTTCGGTGGTAGAGGCGGAAGTAAAAAGTTGAGTGATTATCTGTGATTGTCTGCTGGAACTCAATGCTCATTGTCGCATGACACGGTCTTGCGTGAACATCGGGCATGGGAATCGATGAAATTCAACATCGAGAATTATTCTCGTGCAGTACACGAATGTAATATGAAGGCCTAGACCACCGAGCCACTTTTGGACATTCATGAGAAAAGATATCAAGTCGGAGAGGACAAATGCTCTCTGTTTCAGGTCAGCGGGGCCCGTGTGGACATTCGTGAGGGAGGAAAAAAAGGAAAAGCTCCTTCCCAGGGCCCGTGTAGGATACACAGTACTCACCAAGCGAGTCCACGTACATAAAGGTAAGGATCGCGACCGTAAGGGGTCGAGAAAAAGGTCACAATTTTTTTATACTGGAAAGGTTGAAGGTGATCATTACCCATCCCGTTCTGTATCTGCGAAAATTTGGGATCGCGTCCTCGGTCGTGATAGATGACTTGTAGACTCAATTTCGAGGAATAGGCCCCAGTTTTCAGAAGATTCTGGATGCTGAGTCCGAAGACGAATTCTGATTCCAACCTGAACGTTTTGTGTGGATAATGGGCTGCTCGTCCTGTTTTTTGGGTGATGTTCACTTGATTGAGGACCTCGAGATCCTGAACATGTGCTCTTGATAAATCGAATCATGAATCCCACCGTTTTGAACTCTTCGTTTCATCAGTTGGATCTGGACTTTAGTGATCTGGAGACCTTTTCCCTCTCTTTTTACGCTCTGAGTGTATCACTCTTCACCGCTGACTTGACTTCTACCTCACTGTGCAAATGAATTCGTAGGATCTGAAGATGCTTCTCCTACTTCTGGGCAAGCTGTTATTGCCAGTCTAAGGTAGGCCCGGGATAAGAATCTATTCAGGGTGCTCAGCTTCTCCCTCGATTTGAGGACGCTCACAATCAAAGGAGAGTGTGATCTTGCCGCTCCCACTGCCCTCATCATCATACAGTAAGTAAAGTGGTTTACATCACGTTTTATACGTAGTACCAAGGGTCCTCGTTATTGATCCAGCTCCAGCAGTACTTGATACTCACGCATACCCGTACTGCAGTACAGGAGCTGCGAAATTTGACTACGAACTGCTGCTGTAGACACTCATGACTTCATTCCTGCGGTCATGTGTCGTTCACTGCATCTAAAGGAATACCGTAGAACCATAGATCCATAACCCAGTTGACTGGCAGGGAGAAATCATGCGGGCAAGGCAGCAGTTGAAAACGTTTTGCTATTCTTTTGTGGATACACTTTCGTATGTGGTACAATCATATTATCTTATGGTGCTTCTTCATATTCAACAACTACTTCCGTAACGTACGTGATATCTGAGAGCATTTTTTGTATGCCATGTATAGGGATGACGGCTGATCACGGCGGTAGCGAACCACACCCTACGACCTTTTAGCTACCCTGATTAATCTTGTACGATGGTATGATTGTACACTAACTACTCGAAACTATGCCTCAGAACTTAAACGACTGCATGGTTGACAAGTTGCGCAGCAGGCATTTTGTTGTATTCAATTGTATCTCTAAGTCAGACACGCAAACGTCGTTGTGGCTCTCTCGAGATCACGGCTAATTATATTAAGTCACTTTGGAGGAGGGTCCGCGGAGTTATTGCCACATAATAGAGTGTTCAAATGCCTACGGTCATGTGTCAAATGTCTTCAGAGAAACAACAAGTTTCAGTGTCATTCTTATATTTGGAGGGTCGAAGAGACGAGTGAGTGCGAAGGCTTTCTAGTTGTCATCGTACTTGTGAACGCTGAACGAGGAGTTCTGATAGTTCTTGCATACATGCATATCTCTCTCGGTTAGGAGACTCTGAATTTCAGCTAGATACTGCTTTGGCACGCCGGAGGCTCACAGCTCATTTGAAGATCTAGAAACCTGACATTTTGTGCAAACGACATCCATTGTCTCTTGCAGGGTGTTGAGAGGACGGATATTCTTGAAGCCAAAGTTGCCAAATGCAACTGCTCCTTGGCTCATGACACCCATTCGCTTGCATCGAATGGAACTCCCAAGCCTTCAATTGACTGGCTACACTACTCCACAAATAGCTCCTTCAAACCAGAAGATTACGTGCAGGACCCACAAGTCATAAGGCTGCACCTTGCAGCTAGAGATAACAACACCTCTTCTATTAAGAAAATTCTTGCAAAGGGGGTGAGTGTCAGTGTACCAGACGAGGTAGGACGCTCAGCTCTCCATTGGGCGGCCGTGTTTTGTAAGCTGGAAACTGTAGAGACGATCATTAAGCGTTTTCCAGCGTCTCTGTTAGACAAAGGTGATAAAAGTGGGTGCACTCCGCTTCATTATGCCGTTCTGGCAGGAAGAGCTGACGTTGCAGGAATGCTCTTGAAGGCAGGTTGCAATGTGCATTCCATAGACAACCAGGGGAGGACTCCATTGCACTACGCAGCTCAGAATTCGAATTTAGCCGTGGTGGCCTTACTACTGAAACGTGGAGCAAATCCAACACTGGTTGATAAGCTGAAGCGCTTGCCATACGATGTGGCTGTAGAGTACAACAATATAAACAAAATCTTAGAATGTCTCCGATTAGAACCGCTGAATGTTATTTTTGCCCCAGACAAATTGAAGCCAGTAGAGCATCGGCAAAAGCAGCCACTTTGGAAAACAAAGGTGAACGAAACCGATGGAAAAGTGTCACTCACGTTTATCTCTGATAATTACCTTCAAGCTGAGAAAAACTGGCAAGCAGAAGCCAGCGGAACCGATGAGGAGAAAGAAATTGTCGACAGGCCTGTAGAGATCGTCAAGGAAGAGATGGAAAGAGATGCAGATAAGATGAAACACAAGCTGCGCATGATTGAGCAGACAAAGAAGGGCCCTTCAGAAGAACAGATTAAAGTGCAACAGAAAGCATTGAAACTGCTTCTGGATCGGGCTAAGAAAAATGCCATGGAACAACGAAGGCAAAAGTGGGCTGAAGAGGAACGATTGAGGCGGATTGCTCAATCTAGGACAAGGAGTATGACCCCTTTCACAAATTCCAACCCACGATCATCATTAGGGATGAGAACTCCCACAGGATTCTCTGTGAGACACTTTCAAACGTCGCGTAGGCCCTCTGGTGCGAGCTCTTCACCGTGCCGAACAGAGGAGCTGGAACCAGATGCAGAAGGTGGTGAGCGACAAGGCATCTGGGATGCAAGCTACCTGGCGCTGGGGAATTATTTCCAAGCACCTCCTACTGCTGAGCTGCGGACTAGCAACGAGACCGAAACGCGTACAACCGAGATGCAAGCTCCAGAACGTGCTCCTGACCAAACAGCAACAGCTGTCAGGGATTCTCGAACAGATGCCAATGTTCAGCAAGAGCAAGATCAAAACTTGCAGGACCAGCCGCAGACTGAAAACGAGAATGCAACTGCCTCTCCCGATTTTCTCCCAGCCTACGTTCAGCAGTGGATTGCAAATACTTTTTCTTACCCAGCTGTTCCCCCTGTTATGTGTAAAGCATTGAATCCAAATGCACATCCTTATACTAGAGATTGGCACCCGGAACAAAGTGGTCAAGGACCAATTTCCGTACCTCCAGAACAGAGAAATTTTATAGTATACTCTATCCCTAATATATATACAGAGGAAAACAATGTCCCTTCCGTTGTTCCGAATTCAAGTGCAGGTCAAGGAAATCCCCGTGGACCTCCACCGGATTACCAACATATTTTCTTCCAGCATAATAGATCACGTCCATCAGGTGAATGGAAGGTCAACGAAACCCTCAATGCCCCCATCATGGATACTGAAACCGGAGTTTCTCCAGAAACAAAGCCGGAGCAGAGTGTAGATTACCCTTCTAATCCATCGGCTCCATACGATGGAGAAAATCAGACCGAGATCCGATCCAGCTATCAGGATGAGCAAGCTCCCACGGAATACAGAGATGGAGAAGTGGAGGGTTACAAACCTTCTGAGAGTCCGAACAGATCAAAAATTGCAAGAGCACAAAATGAGAGAGATAGGTCAAATCAGAATCATGAACAAAATGGTAATTCGTCTCTCGAGGTTCTAGGTACCGACGGGAATGAGGATACGGATGAAGATGAAGATCCATTTACTCGTCTAGGTTTTCTCCACTCCCACAAGGTACCAAGAGGTTCCTTCTGTGGACCTCCTAACAGGCACGGACTCGACTGCTACACACGTCCCAAAGCACGCAGCCAGACGAGCAAAGTCCGTGTAGTTGCTGACTACAGGTGGTCACAAACTCAGGCGCAACCGAAGAACTCATGGTCTCCAGACGAGCCATGGAGACCCGGAGGGATTTCTAAAACTCTGGAACACTGCAAAATATATGGCTCTCTGAGAACACAATGTAAACGAAACTCAATCCACTCAATCCGTGCTCTGATTCGCAGGATGCAAACTAAACCTGTCGACGATGCGGAGATCGATGCCGATCCCTTTGAGAGAAAGGAAGCGAAATGGGACGATGACACTGACGCTGTTCCTATGGTAGAACCTCACCACGAGGCACTATGGTCACTGGGAGACAGGTCTCGGAGATGTTCCGATTCTTCCGATATTAAAAACTCCCCATACCCTCAACCCCGTTTAGTTCAGAAGAGACAGGCCATGAAATATATTCAGTCTCAAAGAGCGAATAATTTAACATCTCGGTATCTCCCGGAGACATGTCCACATCGGAAGCTTGCAGATTATGATCCAAAAGCTCCAGAATATGTGGACATGACAGGCAGAACAGATCAGGAGCAAATAGCAATTACAGACAAACTGCAACCGACATCTGATGAATTTCTGCCGCCCAGTCTTGTTGACACTTCTGACCAGTGTAAAATACATCCCCTCTCTCAACAAAGCTCGACCTGGCAATCCCAGTCCAACCCCACGTATCCTCACAGCTCATTACGGCAACAATCGGACACGAACCTAACTGCTCCGTACGTCCAGCAGGAGACTTACCAGCCCCATTACTACCCGGAAAACTCTGCCCAATTACAAGCAGAATTCTCTCCCGATTTACAATCAAATCAGCAAGCAGAAGGCTTTTCTTACTCCTCTACGTCCTTCCAGCTGCCTCGGGCCCCTGTTTCCGTCCCTCAACATTCATGTGTGCAGTTGCATACAATGACTCCATTGTACCAGAATCAATTTCCTCATCCTGAGACAATCCCTTTACAACCAGCTCCGTGGAATCCCTCAAGCCCAGAGATGCTGGCGACTTGGCTCGATCAGAAGCCTGAGGACATACTACTAGAGGATTCTCAGCAGGACGCTTATGTGAGCTATGAGTTCGAGAACACAGTACCTAGAACTTCTTATCCGAGCTCCTTTGAGGACATTGTTTACCAAGAAGACGAGATAGAGAGGAATCACCGTAAAGTTAGAGCATCAAAACCCAGGTCCCACTCTTCTGTTAAACGAGCAGAGTCTCATTATTCGCTGGAGAGAATATCACCAGAACGTCTGGCACTTATGGAGTACTATGCTCAGTCCGTAAGACCTCGATTTCTTGGTCTCGGCAGAGAGCAGGCCCCTGTACACCAGTGTCTTGATATCGAGGCCCTGCAAAGACAGTGGTTTTGAGTTGAAATGACCTCACGACTACGGAATATGGATGCATCATTTGTATGTCCATCCTGTTGGAAAACTTCCATTGCCGTCTGATGTGTACATCTATAGTGTTCATCCCGTGGAACCCGATGACTGAAACGAACCTCAATCTTTGGATGTCTGTCCTCGGCCATCGATTGAGTCCATCCGAGAACCTATATCGGAACTTAATAGTGCTCACAGAGTTGTACATGTACTGGAACAGGATGTTGTTCGACCGTAATTGCTCCGCAAGGTTGACAGACCGACAGAACATAAGCATTAGCATTGTAAAGCGTGAACTTCGTACTGTGCACTAAGATTAGATAGCAATTCTTTCAAATCCAATTTCCAACGAGAATTCTCTGAGTCACCAGCGCCTGAACCTGCTACCTACAAGTTCGATAATGCTACTTTACACAGACTCCGAATGAAAATATTACAGAGCAGTACAGTAGGGGTATTAGCTCAATGGGGTTGGTAACCGCCAGAGTTGTTATATCGCAGTACAGTAGTAAACAACCTGATGCCAAACCGCCTGCAACATGGCATTTACGCCACCTTCTGATTGTCAAATAGTTCATGGATCCAGGACCAATGTGGTGGACCAGTGGAGTCAGGCTTCTGCGAAATATTGACCGGTTTGGGATTTGTTAGAGCAGAATTCCTCGTGAAGTTTACGTCGGTCATAATTATTAAGAAACAAAACATCTGGGAGCTGTCCACGCTAATTCACCCCGTCTGCGGATATCTGGCTAGGCCTTTTGTTAATTTATGTGCTCCCATGTTACCAACATCTGCTGACCGTATCCCTCCGTTATAAACCCCTGAACACCACACAATGGAACCTGTAGCTGCATCTGCTTTCAAATTGGTATCCCACCTTGCCCAGGGCGAGAATTTACTTCAAGGAGTTGAATCATATGCATATCAAAATTCAATTATTGCACAGTACCTAGAAGATAAGAGGGGACATATATATATATATATTTTAAATGAAATCTTACAACCTCGAAAGGTGAACGTTTTCCTGATTCACTTGTAAGAAGCTTTTACTTTGCTTTTGTTGTTTTCGATAGTTGTGAGATGGCACTGGTTCCTTGATTCTCAGCGAACTGATCTTTCCTTGGTAATCATCCTCCTCACCGCTGAAGACTCTCATCCACCTTCATAGCCAGAATCCGTAAAAAATAATTAAAAAATAATTAAAGGATATCTTCAGGAGAACTTATCTCCGTATGTGGAGGAGTTTGTAGATTCTATTCGTAAATGACGTGCCATCTTATCCAAGACGCAAAGATTCAGTAGAAAGGCTCGGAGCACTTTAATTTTCATCTCTCTCGCTTTGTACGGAGAGTCAGTCAAGGTGGAAATTTATACTGAACGGGGGCAAGGACCGGGTTTGAAGTTGACGTTAGTGTTGGCAGATCACCAGGTGAATTGTCAAGATCACCAAAACCTTTGTCAACAACACTGAAACTTGAAGGCAGGGGAGGCAAGGATTGTTCGGAAGCACACTGATAAGGGCATGGTGCACAAGGGTAGTGAGGCACGAATCACCTCTCGGGTAACCCTTTCGGGATGAAGGTGTCGTACAAAAGATGGAGGCGAGGCTGCAGGATTCAAAGTAAAGTCATTACAGGGTTTGCAAATTTAGTGAAAATGGCACCATCTGACTTAATGATGACACACTTAATGATGCAAGCTCATGTGCGCAAATCCTGCTTCGCCAACCCTCGGAGTTCATCAAGATGAAAAAGAGTTAAGGATATGGATCGGGCCTGTAGATCCGTAAGACAGTACATTAGAACATATTCTTTGACAAGCAAAGGATGTCGTGCGACATCTACATGCGTCCGTGGTCAGTCACGATGAGTTTTCATAAGGCAACAGTACCAGTTACTGCCTGGATGGCCTCGTTTTCTGACTATGGCATAAACCTGGGTGGAGTGGTCATCACGAGACTTGTTTTGGCACTTTGCTTTGGCCCTACATGAGAGAGCATATACCCTCACAACAGTCATGTGATGATAAGTTCAAGGTGCAATAAGCAGGCGGCCCTGACCCAACATGTCTGTTGCTGGTTTCGAGGCTTATCCTAGAGGAACTACAAGTAAGATCGTCCGTCCTGTCAACGAACGTATACGACGAGGAGTTTATCTGCAACTAATGGCGCATAACGTGATGATGCGTGATGATGGTGCCCGGTCACAGGTGAGCCTCGAGAAAATGTATAGAAAAGTCCACGTTACATGGGCCACTATTTGGGACGCGGTTAGGGTCACCAAGCCATAAGATATTCCATGATTCAACAGCTGATTCAAAGGCGTCGAGATGTGAACTGCAACCTGTGATTGGTCTGAGCCTGCCGTTCTTGCTGTGGAAAGGGCGGATCTGATGGCTTTCCGCCACCATTGCATGGGAGTTGTCTTGGTATGCAAACTAAGCTCCCTTTGCGTGGGGGAAACTCCAACTGATTACCTTATTAATTTACTGCTGACATACCGTCAATGCTTATCCGTATAGAGGCATCAAATTTCGTAATCAAGCTGAACAGCTCGTCATAATTCGAGAATATTGACCAGAATTCAAGTTCTTCCACTTCGACTCTGGATCAACAATGATGTCCATCGTACACCCTCTTCCCTAGAAGAAAACGAGTAGAGAGAAAAGAGGAGAATACAGCACGTGTACGTGCACACATCGGTCCGACAACCTCGCCCACTATGCACTCACGACACTGTCATCCGCGGCATCGTTTGCAGAGTGTATGAAATTCCTGTTACACCCACCTGAAATACATCTGGAAGCTCAATGGAACTCGGATCCTGTCGCACGAGGACAGCTTTCTTTTCATATACCGGCCCGATATCTTTACTATACCGAACAAGATCTTCATTTCCATGAGAGCAATTTGAAATTTGGAATCCATCTGTCGACCAATGACTCCGTTCAAGCTTGAGAGAAATCATTGCACATGCAGAAATGTCCGGACAATGTCTTTGGGGTTCTAATTCGAGAGACGGGACTGTGGAAATTGCACCGTTCATGTGCATAGGAACAGCAAGGGCAAGTAGGAACGGGATCCGGTTGTTTATCTACTCAGAGATGGAACGAGCACCTGGGGCCAGCACCATTCTGGGCCGGACCGGGGCAGCAGGTCTCCCCATCTCACAATGGAGTTTGAGAATATTCCTTCCAAACGATTCTCATCCCGAACGTTTTCTCTCTTTGACGTTATGAATTTGTGACATAAACTCGCTCGTGCGCTTCTGAGGATCAATGCTGCCTTCTTTTCTAATTTCGATACATGTTCCCGCGTGTCTAAAGTGCCCCCGATGCGGGAGGACCTCTAATTTTTCCCAAAATCCTACGTGGCAGGTAGGCTATAGAACTCTGATTGTGGGCAGACTCCTATCTTATCTTGACACGTACTGCTATGTTTCCTGTCATTATCATTCTGTAGTATACCAGTACGGTCCAGTAGTGCTCTGTACATAACATACTCTATTCAGCGAGTACTGCACCCGAGGGAAATAAATCTCGGTTTAGAGTTCGGTACAGTCGGTAAAGATTCTACTTCATGTGCGAATATGTGGCCTGCAATACTTCAAACCTTTTCCCTTTGGCGTGACAATCGTGAAACATCTGACAGTAATCAAACTGCAGCTAAGTAAATTGAATGACTGTCTCCTCCGTGGTTAGACGAGTTACTCCCTGTCGATCTTGTCTGCCCGAGGAGGCACGAGAAATCATGCTGGCCAATAAGAATTCTGCGATATTTGGACGGGGCCGAAATAGAGCAGGAGCAGTTTTCCGCAGTCAGAGGAGAACAATATTTTGGAGCTTCCTGTTTGGCCTTTTAACTACGATACAAAAGGAAAAGCATAATGAACTGCGTACAGTTCAAAGGGTTCCGGTTCGGATCGATTGATCGACAGGTGTGGTATACAGTTGTCGCAGTCAATCATCGACCAACACCGGAGGAAATCACGGTGCGAGCTGACTGGATAACTGCGGGTGGGAACTCTGAAGCCGTCGGGGGACTAGGAGATCCGACGTGGGCTCACAACGCACAGACTGAAGTAATCTCTGGACACGCTGGCGGTTGAGTGGTTGCTCGTAGGAACCGGTATGCACACGCTGGCAGATCGGCACCGGCGAGTACCGGTGAAGGGAGAGGGGACAGGAAACAACCGGTCCGCTAGCACTCCCGGCGTCCTTTGGAGAAGAACAGCAATACTCGAACAAGGGGAGACGAGTCCGAGCCCGACTCAGAAGGAAGAAGGCTGGGCGATTACGAAAGCTGGAACGAGATTTGCTATTTTAATCCCTGCAGAGCGTGATCGGAAGCGGTTGGGCCCGATGCTAGTGACGCCTGGACTGATAGGTGGGAGTTGATGGCAGGGAAGAGACCAGAAGGAGCGTAAAGTAGAAATACTGTCATTCTAATCTGCCTCTCGTAGTCCTTCGGGCTTTTGTATGTGTGTGGTAAGGGTTTATTCAGAGGTTTGGCTGAGGACGAGCCTCGGTCCAGTCTGCTTCTTCCAGGATTCCAAGTTTGGAGATTGCATAACTTTTTCTTCGGTCCTCGACTGAGAGATGATTCGGGAGGAAATTTCGAGATAAGGAATGTGCTGAACGCGGAGGCATTAAATTCTCAGATTGCGTAGTGGTGGTACTGAGCTTATGCGAGCCAGTGAGTTTGTCTCAGTTTGGGACTGCCTGCCATTCGTTTGCACTCATTTTGGGATCAATTTCATCTTCAGCGGCTCTCGACGAGGCATTTCTATACAATGGTGTTGGTATTCGAGCCTGTGAGATGGTGAAATTAAATCCTCTTCGTCCGGATCTGTCTCGTGTGGTCTCTAAAACTGCTGATATTGCTGCTTAATAGAGAGAGATCCGATGCCTCTGCATTGAAACCTTTCTTCACGGTTGCGCAACATGTATAGTTTCCTCGCACCTTTGAAGCCACCACAAAAATGTGTCTTCCAAGTTTGTTCAGGTGCCCCAAGCCCACAAAGGCAGGTGGCGACCTCCATGGCTAGAACGCAGGAAAGGAGCAGAAATTTCAGAGTGAAGCCAAACTGCGCGACGCAAGTCATCCATTTTCAGATTTCTTCCAGGGAGGACGCTGAGCAATTTTGAGTGTCGCCGATTCTTATGCAGTCGGCTTCTCAATCATCTGTGCCTGCAGGGCGGGCAAGATACCATTGCTAGACAATTTAGTCGGTGGCCATTAAATTTCATATATACATCTGATATGTCAATAGAAATCATCTGTTCGGGCGGTGGTGTTTGGATTGGGAAACAGGTGTGGAAAGAAAGCAGAACCAGTTGGATTGGAAAGCAAAACTGTATTCCCACATGAGTCCCTGCTCAGGAACTCGATACATCATCCGATGAATTTGCGTTGGGTCAATTGCGAAGAGTGGCCGTCGTTCATCCGTGTTGCCGAGGCGGGAGGAACAGAGGTAGATGCAGAGAAGGAGAGTAGGATAGAGACTCTGCCTCTGCGGCGGAGTCACCGACAGTCAGCGGGGCGGGGCAAATATTTTTGAGCTTGGAGAGGACAAGGAGACGAGAGGAGATCCCCTCCAAGGCGAGATCCGAGTTCTTCCGTGTTTTTGGAGGCAGAATTCAGGTCGTGTGGGTGCGCAGCCAATGCGAGAAATGAGTGAAGTGGGGTGCTCGGTTGGGGTGGGAGTGCCAGGGGGAGGGGGAGGGGAGCAAGCCGTGGACAGCGAGGGGAATTATGCAACGGAGCTTCATTTTGCAGTGAAGGAGAATGACGTGACGACCATTCGGAAGCTGATAGAGAGGGGAGCGAGGGTGAATTCGCCCGACAGATTCGGGCGCTCGCCCTTGCACTGGGCCATAGTGTATGGCCATCAGGAGGCGACGAAAGCTCTGATCCTCAACACGAGCAAGAGAGCTCTGGACTCGACGGACAGCTGCGGCTGCACTGCGCTGCACTACGCTGCGCTGGGCGGGAGAACGGAGATCGGGAGAATTCTCATCGATCGCGGAGCTCAAGTCAACTGCGCGGACTCGAGGAGACGAACGCCGCTGCATTTCGCAGCTCAGCATCCGAAGCCAACGATGGTCGAGATGCTGATAAGTCGCGGAGCAGACAAACGGTGTAGAGATTTCAGAGAGTATCTTCCGTGCGATGTCGCTCTCGAGTGGGCCAGCTTTTCATCTCTCGCTTGTTTGAGACCGGATAACCCGAAAAAGGATCCCAAGCTGAAGGTGCATCCTGTAGAGATAGTAGATGGCCAAGATGGTGGAGCTGGAGGAGCAGGAGCTGCAGTAGTGGATGTGGTGCAGAGAAAAGGCCCGTCTCTTGATAAGCTTTTGGAGTCATGGAAGAGTGCGGAGAACGAAGCGAGGAGGAAAAAAGAAGCGGAATCAGAAGTGGCTGCCAAATCGTTTGCCGATCTCCGGGAGAGGCTCCAAGAGTGGAGAGCCGCTGAACAGGACGCCAGGCAGAGGCATGGAGGAGACAGCAGGCCGTCGTTTGTCGATGACTGGGGCAACGACGCATTTTTGGAAGTGAAGTTCTCGGAACCGTCATCTTCGTCGTCTTCTCTCCCGTCCTCGTCTTCCCAACCACCATCCTCCTTTCTCCACGACCAGACGGTCCCTTCACAGCATTCCTACAAATCTGTATATTGTAGCGACGAGTCGCATTCTTCTGTGTCATCTTTCTGTGCGTCGTCGTCGTCGAGCTCTGGTCAAGGCGATGCGACCTCCCCTTCCAGCGTTCCCGATTGGTTGATGGCTTTAGATCGTCGTAGCAGCAGCAGCAGCAGGAATGGTCTGAAGGAGGCGTTGTTCTGGTGCACGGAGTGGGAGGTGGAGCATCCTCATCCTCATCCTCGTCGTCGAGCTACACAGAGTGAGCAATTGAGTCATGATGACGATGCGCATCAGTCACCCCCAAAATCTCTCCGAGAGAGGAAAGGGAAAGCAAAAGCATTTTTTGAGGAGGAGCCGGTGTGGGTGCAAGTGTGGCCAAAACCCTCCTCTTCCCTCTCTTGCACTACTTCCCTTTCTCCCCGATCTAAGACGGTCGCTTCCATGTGATGATTCCGTCTCTCCTCTCTCCTCCTTCCATGGAATTATATCCATCCTAATACCATTTAAACAATCCGCTAATTTTGATCCATTCTCCTCTCGTTTTCTGGCCTTGATTAGCATTGTGAAAAAGATGAGCTTCAGAGCTTCTGGTCTTCGTTGTAGTGATGAGATTAGATGTGCAAATTGCTAGGGAAGAAGAAACGTGTGAAATTTGGCGTTGCATGAAAAATGTACAGGGGTGAAAGAGAGACTGATCTATATTGCGGGTGGTTTTATGTGTCGTAAAAACTGGCTTCTGAGAGTGGGATGATGGACACTGCGAAGGGTGGTGTTTCTCTCATGGGTAACTGATATGATGGATTGAATGGAACTCTCTTTTGTATAGTTTTGTAAGATTCGCTGCCACGGAGAACCTGCAGGATTTTGATGGAATCTCTTCTGATGCACAGCAGCAACTAGAAGAAGCTGAAAGGAACGTGTGTGCATTCTCTACCTTCATTACCTCGTGCATTATGAAGGAGATGTTCGCCGATGTCGGGATGGTTGCTGACATGCCACAGTTACCGTCGAAGACAGCGAGTATATCTGATCTTGAAGGCTTGCAGAGAAAGTTCACCAAATTGGCTGTAAACTGTTGGTGACAAGTCTGGAGAATATTTCCTCTCGTTTCAGTGATTGAAAATAGACGGCATCTACTTACAGTACTTTCGTGATAACTGTGCTTCCGCTTGATAATCCCAAATGTTCTGATCACAAAGTTTTAAAAAATGATTTACACAGCATAAAATGATGGATGATATATCACCACTAATTAGCGTCCACACATCTCTCTCCGAGGAGTGTTCATGCTTAAAGCTTCCAGTGAAATCGAGTGCATCAGATCTAATCCAATAATTTTCCAACATATGTATGATGAATCCGTTATTACACCTCAGAGAATCAATCTCCTTTCTTGGGCCGTAACTGAACCTCTGTAATTAATTTATCTTTAGTGACGTCAGGCAGTTCATGTAGGAGGTGACTACCGTAAGCATGGGAAGCATAACAGAGAAGTAACCCTCAAACTACGGCTATCGTTCACGATCTCTAGATCTGTGAATGCAATCTGACAGGATCAAACTAAATGAGCTCAGAAGTGTAACCAGTACAACACGCTCGCACATGCTGCAATACATGGTGCTTGCAGTAAATCACATTCCGTACACATGGTACTACAAGAAGTAACTTCTTGCCCTGCTCCTCTGAAGCCCATGCAACAATAAAGTGGATAAGTCAAGCCTTCGACCGCATACGCTCTGATTGAAGACCATACCAATATACCTTCCAGCACATCAGTATGAAAGCTCAATCTTCCCCTTCAAAATGACTGAAACTAAAATAATTTTGTATCTAACTTTCAGTAGTCATTGGCATCACCCGCTTCCACCTAGAATCAAGTTTAGGTTCTGCCACTTTTCCGTAAGAAACTAGTCATTAGGCCTACAACCTATGCCTTACAAGTTCGACTACCTTCCATCTCTGCAATAGTTTACAGAGATGTAACAGAATCATGGACTAGGCTGTTTAATACATATGTACTGCTTTAATAAATTTCAACATTTCTCCATAGAGATTCTCATTTAGATTTTCAATAATGAAGATAAAGGGTATAGAAGCTTACGTTCAGAGGTGTAATGAACAAGTGTATACAACTTTGCACAGAAGAAAACTTAAGCCACTTCCAGTCTCACGTGCATACTAGACGACTGGTATGTACGACCCAGCGACAGCTAAAGAGAAATGATATGGAATCAATAACAGTGACCGGATTCTGGAAAGGCAAGAAAGATCTACTGAAATGAGTGGACTTCAAACATAACTCCTTCCCTCAAACACTATAGAAGTGGCCATCAACCTAACTTCAAACCAAGAACTGTGAAGAAGCTTAAAACAAATGGTTGAGATTTAAGCAACGGTAACTTATGCCAGGAGGAGTTCATAGATATTTCTAAATAACATTCACACGTCCAATCCCATACGTGTAGTTCTCCTCGGTCCATGTGCGAAAGAACAAAATAAAACCTCTTCTCTTCTTACATCTTTCCTCCGCTTACACTATCCAGCTTGACTTTCATACTTCTCTTGGGAGTGTAACACATAAGACAACTCCACCAGAAAAATACGCAGCCAAGTACTATATCAGACATCTACAACCCGACGATGCATGAAGGCTACTATTATTCCGACCTCAGACAGGAGAATTGAGATAATAGTCTGCCCGAGTATCTCCAGTTCAAACCGGCTTCCCAAGTGGAAGCTGTCAGTCCCATACGTAACAAATTAAATCGTGTCAAAAAAGTGAAGCTCACTCGTGGCTACCATGGTGGATAAAATTGAACGAAGCTATAGACAGGTAAGAATATACAGAGGCCTGCACAAGACTGATCCGTTCTCGAGAGACATGGATCAAGTACGCTCTCAAGTTGACGATTGAAAGTTTTATGGAATCATTATCTCTGCCGATGATCCCTGGACTGCAGAAGTTTAGAAAATAGCTAGATTCTTGGGTCCCACAGAGCCTTCTGCTAACGAGTTCGTGTTCCCCTCATTTCGTATCAATGTCTATGTCAATAATTTGAGGATCAACCTTGGAATCCTTTGAAAAATCTGTTCTTGGTTGCCAAACTACTCCTCTGCAACGACTGCACTGCACAATTTGGTTTCGGCCACCCACGTACTGCATTCCACAATTTGGGCAATTTCCCTGAACGATGGCGGCTTTTCCAATTTTGCTCAGCAGTAAAGGGACAAACGGAATTACCCACATGGACAGAAGTAAGAGTCGGAAAAACCAGCCTGACACAAGTAGCCAGAAAAAGAAAAGTGTGGCAGCAGACTTGCCCACGGGTGACTCCAAGAATGTGCTGATTTGCCTTCGATAAGAAGGCCATTTCAAACGCAAATCAGCAGTAATGTCCTTAGCTTTCCGACCGGCCCCAAACTGGCGGTCAATACTCTGCACTTGCTCGGAAGCATACTCGAATGCCTGTTGTGCCTTCTCCGTTAACCCATACTCCCGGTCGAACCTAGCAGCCCATCTCTTAACATCGTACCCGACCTCCTCCAGCTTTCGAATGGCAGCTCGAGCGAATTTGTTCAGCTTGGTCTGCAAGTCATCATCCTTCTGAAACTCTGCGGCTTTCCTCTTAGCCTGCTCAAACACCTCCTCCGCCTTGCCTGTAAAAGCCTGTGCAGCCTCTTCCGCTTTCCTACGAGCATCCTCCGCTATCCGGCTTGCCTGATTCTCAAAATCCCGACCGTTTCCAGTAGCTTCGCACGCGATTCTCCATCTACTGCCCTGATGAGGAGGGTAAGCACCTCTTCTCAACGACACGGACCTAAGAGGACCCTCGAAATTGACACACCGCCTAAAACCTACCTGCGAGGTTCTAACTAGAGGAAACAATCCATCGCTACCACTACACGTGCGTGAAAGAGAGAGCGCTGCGGAAGGCACCGAGACCAACGCCATAGACATAGATACGAAATTCGACAGCGCTCAAATTCCTCGTTTCTGAACCCCAGCGGATTAAAATCTGCACCCTCCCTCCCTGGCTCCCTCGATGATCAAACACCCACCCACGGCCCGCCCCACCGCACGACAATTCCGAAGATTCACACCCACCCCGATTCAGAGCCTACAAGCCTCGACGATTCCGCGAGAGGTTGCTAGCAGAGGCAGAGACAGTGGCAGTAGCAGAAGCGTAGGGCACACAGACCGCCATAGACGGACGAGGACGAACCCGAGCCAGAGACGAGCGGTTGAATTGCTCGCTCCGCACTGCCCTCTCGAGAATGACTGACGGACGATCAACGAGTCAGAAGGCAACAGAGCAGAACAGAATACGACATACGAATCAAAATCTTCACGGAGGGGACCACTGGCAGTCACAGAGGATCACAGAAACGCTCTGCCTTGATTTCGTGCTCTCTCCTTTCTGTGCTGGTGAATCCGTGACGCTGGCCACCGGGGATTATGATTCGCGAGCGGGCCAGGCAGGAAAGAAGGGAGGGAGTGAATGTGTGGCAGGCATGGGTGAAGTGCTGCTCACGACAGGAAAGTTCAGTCGTATCAGCGCCCGGACCCAGCCACCCCATCGCACATTCACATGATCGTTACCTTCGCAGCCGGTTTCTGTCTTGTCATTTGATATTTTGTCCATAAATAGTGTCCATGTTCCCTGTATTGTGTATGTCAAATTTCAAAGTTTTTTTCCCAAGTAATACAGCAAAAAGGATGGGAATACCCCATCACATTATACAAGGTTGAAATTGTTGGTCCGAAAGACAGGAATACATTTAGAAGCAACATGCAATATAGATAGGAAATACTCGATTCACCTCACTAAAGCTACGTCCATGGAACACACAAAGTCACTTTACTAAATAACCCTAATTTGTGTTACAAAGAGCTCATGCCAGCCCTCTTATATACTAGTACCAGCCCTAGCCCAAATCTAACTAAAGATAGTCAAACTAACTAGAGTTACTCAAGACCTGAGTTAACTCCTAACAATCTCCCCCTTGACTCATGTCTTGGGGTGTCTAACTCTTGTCACCATATACATACTCCGCAGGAAGTTCTAGAAGGAAACCTAAAGCATAGGCCCTCCTGTAAACAAGCATTAACTAGAACTAAGCCGTAGCCTAACTAGGAAGGAGTAAAGCATATACAAGAATCAAACAATTGCTAGCGTAACTCTACAAGTGCTCCTTGTGCAAAACCTGCATAGTAGCACAATGCCTCCTAAAACTCTCTAAAGGAATAACTTTGGTCAAAGAATCATTTGGATTGAGTTTACCGTCAATCTTGACTAGCTCAATCTTCCTATCAGAAACTGCATCTCTGATAAAGTGATATCTGTCGATGTGCTTCACCCTGCTATCCATCACTTGATTTGCTGCAAGATGTAAAGCACTCTGACTATCACAATGGAGATTTACAACATCTTGTTTCAATCCCATCTCAGTGATAAGTCTATTCAATCAAATAGCCTCCTTTGCTGCTTCCGCTGCTGCCACTATTCGGCTTCCGTAGTTGACTGAGCTATGGACTTCTGCAAGGTAGATCTCCAACTAACGCATCCATCTCCAAGTGTAAACACGTATCCAGTTGTGGACTTCCTCTTGTCCAGATCTTGTCCATAGGGAGCATCAACGTAACCCAACAAGGATTTGGCATTGTCCAATAAACCATCAAACAAAATACCAAAATCCTTAGTACTCTTGAGGTACCTGAGAATCCATTTCACAGCTTCCCAATGCACCTTCCCTGGATTTGACTAAGTCAAATTAACAAACCATTACCCATCCATTACATTGCACAGAATTACGCATGTAATTGAAATTACACTCCAGATTTACTGATGGGAGTTGATCACTCCTTTACAAGCTGTCGACGAGACGATGTCCTTGATGAAGTTCTACTGCAAAGTGAATCCAACTAGTGCTCATGGACGAATACCCGGGTATCTTCACAGGTATTGCGCACCAGTCAAAGCCAATCCAATGCAACATTCAACAGCTTCTCGAGCACTTCGTTCTACCCTGACTACAATTACGGTTCTCAATGAACACTTGTAAAGAAAGTGATAATCCTACTCTAACACTACTCCTATTTATACAATCTACTTGCACCTATTCCTAATCGTCGCCTACACGGATCGCGTCTGACTACAATTACGGGGCATCTCAGGTTCCTTCGATGATATCTCTTCCTTCAATGCAAAGACATCGACGCTCATCTGCAATTCCATGATGTCCTCTGCTATCTCCTTCCGATGGACTCGCATCGCTTCCTAGCATTCGCGTCCCATGGCTGTGTACATCTCTTTTCTGCGATCCTTCGAATCGCAAGGGGTATTCATCGCCACTGTCAAACGTTCCAACCTTTCAGCCTCCACATCGTCACACCGAGCAAAAAAGTATTGCGAGCACTTACTCGCCAAATCTTCTAGTCTACCTGGTCTCTCAACATCAACTTCATGTAACTGCTGCTTCGCCCTCTTCAATTGCTAGTGAAGCTTCTCGTTCTCTCTCTCGAAAAATTTCACTTCCGCGCTCCGAATTCTACAGATTTCTCCGTAAGCTTGCTTTGATACGGCTGCTTCCTTTGTCACCTCCGCCTTCTGCTTCTCTAGACGCTCCACAGACTGACGAGTAGACAGAAGGAAAACTATCTTCAACTTCGAGCATCTTTGTTGAAGGCGTTACACGTGTACGCCCGTATTTGCTGCTGGAGTCATCTTCTCATAGTCTCGCTATTTGCACTTTTACCGGTGTTCCCAAGGATCCGGTATCGATCTGGGACCGGCTATCTCGTGGGGTAGTTATGTTAAGTGGAAGGTGGAGAACTTTATATAATGTGTTCTCTTGCACCGAGGCTCAACATATGTCTATTAATGGAAAGTTAAATGCAAGGAATATCATCAGAAATGTCTTGGAGCAACAATGCATGGGAAACAGAAGGCATGAAAGTTCAGGATCACCCAGTCTGCTGCCATGGGTTGGATCCATCGTGCAGTATGTCAAATACGCCCTCGCAGTCAAGATCTAGACTTTCTATGATCTGAACTTTGTAGGTCTTAAGGCAGGCCGTGAATATATTTAAGGTTATCTGGAGAACCTATTGTACGCCAATTGTGCAGAACCACCTTAGGGAGGTGGTATATGCCTTCCAATGCTTCCTCTTCTACAGGATGGGAAGCCATCCATAAATAAAAGCCACGCAAGGGTCAAGCCCCAAAGTGAACCCAATATTAAGTAACGCAAATCAAATATATCCTCTTTCGATTAATGCATACCCTGAGGATTCCCAAATGTAACTATCATATGTTCTTACGAGTACTGATTCCCATTCTCTTGAATACGATGTAGGCACAAACAAATAACTCTCAGTATTCTCCTTGGCCGTAGGCCTAAGTATGATGAGAGAATCCGCCATCGCAGTAATCAATATATCCTCAAACCTAAAATTAAGGAGTGGCATCCCCCTCTGTACCAATCTCTTATCTGAACCCGGCCTATAATTTAAGGGCGGCACGAAATAAACGGCATATCCCTCGACTCATGAACTCTTAAAAAAAATTTTGACTGTACTAGATAGACTAAACTCCTTTGACGTTCCTAAGATGAGGTGATCCATGTTTCTTGCATCAATGGAATTCTTAACTTTATAAGTTTCATGGTTAAGGTATCGTTTGTGCAGGGGTATCGACCATCTTATAAGACAGCTCTCTAATGTAACTATACCTCGCTATTAACTCTATTTGGCGGGTACATATGCTAAAAGCAGAGGGAATTATGTGCTGCTGGCTCGAAGCAAGAGTATATGGACAGGCGCGATCCTGGGATTGTGAATTTTGTCCTCCCATCACTCTATTGTGACTACTTGTCTGTGCATTTTACTGTGACATTTGTCTGTGCATAATGTAAAGAAGCCACATCAGCTTCAAACTGATGATGCAGACGCCGTATCGCCTGTGGCCTAATCGTATTTGAAAAATTACATTCTATTAACTTATTGCTTGAAAGTGCCTTTGCTGAGAGAATTGCTATCGCTCAAGGATTTCAATCTAGATATACTCAATATACTTCGCAATTGTTACTGAATACTAGATTGTCAAATGGAAACTATTCAAAATTCCTGAGAATCTCTTTGGTTTCGATTATTATTTACTGTAAATGTAATAAATGCATTCTTTTACTAACAATAACACTCCATGATTACTACTGTAAGAAAAGTCTAATACTCACCAGATGTCCGTAACGAGGTATGGAATTTAGTTTTAGTCTACTGTAACCCTAGTCTACCCCTGTATATCACAATCGGTCATCTGCTCTTAATTCACGAATGCGGTTTGTTTCAATCAACATCAATACCCGTCACTACATCACCAAATTTGTATATCAAATCGCTCTCTGAACTAATATGACAACTTCTGTCACGGTTAACAAAGAAATCTGATTGTCGTAACAGTTTTTTCACCAAAGTGACGTGGGAATGCGACGCTAACTACCATCATCATTGTCGTCAACTCTAAGATTCTTCTCGTTGATCTATGAAAAACAAAATCTAAATACAATATCCACGTACAGTTTTCGTGTGCGATACCATGCTGTGCATTCGCAAGTTACTCGTCCATGAACCTGGCCAGGCCGAATCACGGTAACAGTAAAGGTACACACTGAAGAAGAGGAGAAGTAAGGAGAGTGCCACTGCAAATTGCCCACAAGATTACAAATAACAGAACTGGATACCTTACCTGTATTCTATTCACCTGAGTAGAGCAGTGTGAATTGGGACCCGCGTTGGTCAAAGCAGTTGAAGCTATTCCAGGCTGAATTTCATTAATTTCCTGTGTTAAGTTCTTCAACGGTAGTTTCACCGTTCATCTATCTGGACTCAGTTTGTCATAAGCGAAGGAACATATTCTACCATGATGACATCGAGGAGTCACCTCTGTATAATATATATCTTCAAGTGGTAACTCATACTAGACATCATGGTTTGCAGTGTGCACTTGAAGGGTGGTTCGTGCTTTGATTTCACTACCAACTTTCACCTCATAAATCTACTGGAGCACCGCTAACTCAACCGTCCCTTTTTCGAACCAATGTCTCAGACCTTTCAGAAATCTTTCGATTTGGAGAATATCTAGTTCATGCACGTAAAAGCGGAGGATCTGAGAGTAGTGTAATTTTAGAATTTGGGGACGTTATGGTGATGGAACTAGTCTTGATGGGTATGGCTATCCTACTTGTGTCGAATTACTTAATCTATCATCACATTCATTACAGGAATCGGACAGGTCCGACGGTATGGCCACTCGTAGGGTGTCTGCCACAATTCGCTACCAATGTTCACAGACTTTATGACTGGACCACACAAGAGATTTTGGATCGGGGAGCCACAATACGTTACACCTTCTTCTTTCCCTGCCGGAGTATGAGTATCGTCCACACAGTCGATCCCAGGAACACAGAGTATATACTGCGTACTAATTCCAGCAACTTCGTGATGGGGCGGAATACCACCGAGTCTTTGCAAGCATTTCTCGGGCACGGCCTTCTCAACTCTGAACATAGTGACCGTCTTTATCAGTTTCAAGTGAGTACACGTACATAGAATGCGCGCATGCACTGTAATTGCCTATAGCAGAGTCCACAGGAGCAGTAGTAACTTCTTCTCAAGCTATCGTGCAACTTGCTGTTTGTTCTTTAGCATTAACTCCCTAGGAGAATTGGAGCAGACCTCACTGGCTGACCTTAAAAGAACAGTTGAGCTGACCTTTCGAAGATCAAAATTTTGCATGGTACATTCATACTCTTGTATAAGATAATTATCATAATCAAGACCATTCTCATATATTATGCCCTTGGAGAACTGAAATTCCAGTACTTTACTTAATTCCTGCCGCTGTGCAGAGGAATATAGTTCGTGTTCTGCTCGGTTCCGCCTCGTCACGGAAGCATGTGACGTCGTTTGTCGCGTGTGCCATAGAAGAAAAGCTCATCCCATACATTCAAGTTATGTCTGTGGAGGGAAAAGCTATGGACTTGCAGGATACGGTGATGAGATTTACTTTCGACTGTATGGTCCACACGACATTCGGAGAAAACTGGAACAGCCTGGGAAATCACGTTGACTGCCCCGATGCTCCAGCGCAAGCCTTCTACGAATGCTTTCAACAAGCAGCTGATATCGCGACTCAACGTCTATATGGGCCGTCCATACTGTATAAACTCAAACGGATGCTAAACATCGGTTCAGAGCGGAAACTCAAGCAGGTCATGCAGTGCATGGATAAACTTGTGACCGAATTGATACAGAGGCGTCGCAAGGATCTGGAGCTGGATCTAGGTAAAGATCGGATCGACTTGCTCACTCAGTTGCTCCAACTTCAGGATGGCCAAGGTTTACTCTCTGATACGCTCTTGAAAGATCTGCTCATTAATTTAATGTGGGCCGGAAGCCACACTCAAGCTCTTACGGTCTGCTGGCTCCTCTGGCTCATCACTCTCCACCCCGAGGTCGAGGCCATTATCCTCGAGGAAATAAACGCAGTCAACGAGACCACATGCGCCAATTACAGCGGCCAAGGAGATTGTACATCTGGTGAAAATTACTCTCCAGATCCTCTCGCCCAGCTTTCTAAAATGCAGTACTTGCATGCTGCTGTCAATGAGACGCTGCGCCTCTACCCATCCGTACCTTGGAACGCGAGAGTTCCGTCCCAGGACGATGTACTTCCGGATGGCACGGCCGTGTGCAAGGGCCAAGTCGTATGTCTGAACGCCTACTCGATGGGAAGAACTCCCGGCATTTGGACTACCGACTGCCTCGAGTTTAGACCCGAGAGGTGGCTGCGCACCGGACAGTTCCAGCCCGATTCTCCCTTCAAGTTTCCTGCATTCGGCGCTGGTTCTCGCATCTGTCTCGGAAGAGAGCTAGCATTCAGTCAGATCAAAGCTGTGGCCGCTACATTGCTTACGCGGTTCACATTCCGCCCTGTGCCGGGCCACCAAGTCTGTACCCGTGTCCACGTTCTCATGACCATGGCCCATGGCCTGTGTGTCACCGCACATCCCCGATGCAGTAGCAATTTCAGTAAGGCTGCCTAAAATATCACCAAATTGTGGACCACCATTGGCCCACACCACCATTCTAACGACATTAAGAACCTACTTAATGGCTTCTTGGTTGGGAGGTTCGAGAGGAGGTTGGTATGGAGATTACGGGGAAAAAGAGAGTATAAGATATACTATATTTTCTTGTTATTTTGCAATCACACTTTGCTAAACATGGAGATTCAATAGTCTATTCTATTCGTTTTTAAATTTGGGTTCCCTTGGTACCTAAATTGAAGACCATGGAGAATGATATAGTGAAATATGAATATTTTTATTTTTTTTAGGGTTTTGAGTGATTTTTTTTCAATCTATTCTTTTTCCTGCATTGGTTCTATGGGAATCTAGTTGGAAAATTATAGAGATCTTAATAAAAAATTATGAGTGTTTTTAGATTTTAGGGTTTTCATAGTTAGCATTTTCTGATGTGAGGTGTGGTGTTAGGGGGTTGTGGTTATGCTGGTGGGAGTAGATACATGATGGAGTGTGAGGTTTCTTCATCGTTCTCTTTGTGCTAGCTATAGCTTCACTTTCCCTCATGGGGCCGCTAAAAGTGGTGCATGATACACCATGTCATGTGTGTCATTGTCTCTTTACCTCGCAAGGGGTAAAGACCCATGTGGAAAAGATACACAAAGATTATGATTGGACTACTTGGGATGCGCATGTGAGGAGGACGGTCACGTCTACATCGGTATTTGTCATTTCGGGGAACACGCAAACTATATTGATTCCTTCGTTGAGCATTCCGAGTATACAGATTGGGTCGTGGGAGTGATTAGCTTCCCATGCAGGTTCGATTATAGAGCTTTTTGAGACTAGGTTTCCATGTCCACGTTTATTCCATAGGCTTCCTCGTGTTAATATCCCAAGCTCATCGAGTTGATATAGGTCGATCCGTGCCTGATGACTACAGGCCGTAGATCTAGGGTTGTTACGTACCGATGGTACAGATTTGTTTAGGGCTAATCCGAGATTAGGGTTTCCCTGTACTCACCCTATATATACAGGAGAAGGCGAAGCCTTCCCCATCTCATTCCTGTACACTCTCTCTTGTCCCTTTGGTGTGCTCTCCTCTTCTTGGAGTGATTTCTGAAGAGTCGGTTTCTCAACATGGTATCAGAGCATGGTGGGAGCATTAGTTTTGTAGATTAGACATAGAGGAGTGATGGAGATCAGTGAGGAGTGTGCCTCAGAATTGAAGGTTGTCCCGCTGAAGCGATTAGATTGTTGGGGAACCGTTTTGTGTTTTCTCAGAATCTTCAATCGCGTTTTCGGAGATCAAGATGATCATTTTCGACCTATTTATGATTGCCCAACTTCCTCAAGGGAATTGTCTTGCGTAGAATGGTCGAATTTGGTAGCCTTGAAGTTTTCCTGCGATTTGGAGTTGTTGGTGATAGTTATTACCTTTCCAAAATCTTTGAGGAGCTGTTTGGAGGCCTAAACGAAGTTTTTTAGAGGTTTGAGGGTTTTTACCTGAGCCAAGGCTCAATTGAAACTTCGTTCGCCTATGTCAGAGGTCTTGCCACGAAAAATTTCAGCTCAATCCGAGCTTTCTTCGTCGTTTTCGCTTAAGTACTGTGCATGCGTAGAATCGTGAACACTTTTCCTTCTTAGTCTGCGGGTCAAGACAGGCGCATTTCTCCAATTTCTGGAGTTTTGCATGTTTCTTGATCGAGGTGCATAGGAGCTATTTTTTTGCCGTAGTCGCGGAGGTGTTCTTTGTGTTCGTTTTGTGTCTGTGCAGGTACTTGCCGTGTTGGGTTCTTGATTTCCGCTCGTGATCACAACCATGGCAGAATCCGTGAGCATGATCACTGGAGAGAAACTCGACAAGAACAATTTCCAAACGTGGAAATTTCGAATGAAGACCTTCCTTCAAGGCCAGGGGCTATGGGAGCTTGTGACCGGGGAGGAGAAAGCACCAATCGTGGTTGCTGGTGATCTTTGCAGTGAGCAGACATTGCGTGAGTGGAGAAAGCGATCGTATCAAGCCATCCACTACATTGCGCTCACGATTTTAGGCTCAATGATCGGTCACATTCAAGAATGTGACACACCCAAGGAAGCTTGGGACGCGTTGTCACAGATGTTCCATTCGGGAACAGAGCTCGGAAGCTGCAGTTGTTGCATCAATTCAATACGGTCAAGAAAGGCTCGATGTGTGCTAGTGACTACGCCAATCACATCAAGCAACTGGCAGATCACTTAGCATCTGTCAATGTTCAACTTGATCCGACCATGATTATCGATGCGACATTGCAAGGACTGCCTGCCGAGTACAAGCAGTTCATTACGTCAATTTCAACCAGAGAACCTCTTCCGTGTTGATAAATCGACTCTTCAGGAATCACTCCAAGAAGAGGAGAGCACACCAAACAGACAAGAGAGAGTGTACATGAATGAGATGAGGAAGGCTTTGCCTTCCCTTGTATATATATAGGGTGAGTACAAGGAAACCCTAATTTCGGATTAGCCCTAAACAGATCTGTACCATAGGTACGTAACAACCCTATATCAACTCAATGAGCTTGGGATATAAACATTCCGAAGTTCAACGAACTGGTCCCAATGATGTTGGGAGAAGAAGTGTGAATCTATGTAGTACTAGTGCTTCGTCCAGCCCGCAAGAAGGTGTGTTTTTGTGAGTTCCGGAGGTCGAGGAGGTAGGTCGTGGAGGAGCCGCATATGGTGGGTGGTAGAGGTGGTGTGCGGAACAAGGCGCCGAACCAAGTAGGTGCGCCAATCGCTGCCGAGGGAAGGCAAGTTTACACCGCAACTTTGTCACAAGAATGGCCACTATGCCAAAGATTGTTACAAGCGTTAGAATGATCTCATGCGCTTCGGTAAGTGGGGCCATGTAGCTGGCCCGAAGAACAACTACTCATTGTGACACACCAGAGTTATGCTACTTTCGCACCTGATACAGATTGGGTGATCGATTCCGGAGCTACCAGCCACATGACGCCGCATCAAGAATGGTTTGTGTCGCTCGACACTGTGGAGACTCCTCAGTTCATGGTGATTGGAGATGATACGAAGCACGAGATCAAGCATAAGGGTAAAATTCCGCTTGATATTCCAGGATCTAATCTTTTTGGAATCGGAAACGTTTTACATGTTCCTACTCTAACTCAAAATCTGTTATCAGTAGGACAAATGGTAGAACAAAGTTTCCAAGTACGTTTCAACAAAGATGGATGCTTTGTTGAAGACTCCACAGGTACTGTCGTAACTCGAGGTAGCAAGAGTGGTAGACTGTTTCAAGCTAGATCTTACCGATTAATGTCGAAAATAACCAACTCCCCGTCATTACTGAAAGTGGCTTTGTAGTATCTGACATAGATATTTGGCACAAGCAAATTGGGCATATGAACTTTCAGAAACAAAAGACTCTTCCGAGTTCAGATCTAGTCACAGGTTTGCCCAACTTCACTTCTGCTGAACCCATTGTAGTGTGTCCCGCTTGTCAGTTCGGCAAGCAAGCTAGACAACCCTTTAAGGGATCAGGTAGGAGAGCGACCAAGCTTCTAGAGCTGGTGCACACAGATGTATGGACTTCTTCTCAACCAAGTTTATCTGGTTTTGAGTACTTTGTGTCCTCCATTGATGATTTCTCTCGCTACACCTGGGTTTACTTCCTTAAGAGCAAGAGCTCTTCATATGTGTTGTCAGCTTTCCAGGCTTTCCACACCTTGGTGGAGAAACAGTCTAGACAATCTATCCTTTGTCTACGTTCGGATGGAGGAAGCGAGTTTATGTCTGGAGAATTCACTGCGTACCTATGTAAGCATGGCATACAGCTCTAGAAGACTTGCAGTTATACTCCACAACAGAATGGCATTGCGGAGAGGAAGAATCGTCACATAGCAAAAGCTGCTCGCGCTATGTTGAACGAGAGAAGAACCTCGGCAGACCGTCAGGGGCGTAAGTCATTTCCGTTGCGGTGTACTTGATGAATCGAACTCTGACTGCAGCAGTTCATAACAAGATCCCGATGGAGATATTCACATGCCATAAGACTGATTACTCATTTCTGAAAGTTTTTGGTTGCATCTGTTATGTACACATTCCGGATGAGAAGCGCAAGAAGCTAGATCCGAAAGCTGAGAAGTGTATTTTCCTGGGAAATGCCTTAGATACGAAAGGATATAGATGCTTTAATCCTTCCTCTAGGCAATTCTATATCAGTAGAGATGTTGTATTTGAAGAGTTGCAATCTTGGTATGCACCTGCGATTGTTCCGGTCATACCCACTCTTCCGCCGAAACCGCATAAGGAGTCCGGCCCACCGTGCCTTTACTGCAGTGGAGTTTCGAGTCACTACGATCTAGAGTCGAGTCTCTTGTGCACTGAGCTGCTACGGATGAAGTTCATCGAGCACCATCCAGACCAATGTCGCATGGACATTTCTTTGCTCTGAGAACGCCCGAGCGTATGGCTGTAGAAGAACCCTCTAGAACCTAGTGTGAGTTGACAATCTCTTCTTTCTTCTCAAAGACTCCACATTATAGCCGGTAAAACTTCAGCGGAAGAAGATTATGATATCTAATGATTCGACCAATAACTTTCGCTCAAACTTTACAGAAAATTGCTCCACAAACCTTTCTATCACTCTGAAAAGTTTCATATGTATTTCTTTTCTAGATCTCTCAAAACAATTGGTGATTTACCCACTATAACACAAGGCGATATGCAGACCCCTGTGTACAAAACCCATCACACATCCCAATCCTTGACTTCAATTGCTCTCAGATTTTATGAGAAGGTCACTCATCATCAGAACTTGAACTGTACAAAGTTTTATTGACAGAAATTTCTGATATCAAAAGATATGATCTCTGTACTAACTTCTTGACAGTCAATGCAGTCCTGCAATTTTGACTGTATACACAAACTTCAAGTTATCACTCTGTACTCAAAACTCGTCCAATCGAGTCAAAACTTCGATCAAAACACAACCTGAGTCAAAAACTATACCTCTGTTGACTCAAATCTCCCAAAACCCTTGTAAGGTTCTCAGAAACTCCCCAAATACACTCAAAAGTCTAAATTTCTCACTCTAACTTTGAATCATCACTTCAGAGTGACAAATCCTTCAAATCCATCCATTCTTGAGCCCATGTTGTAGCTCGTCCCGTCAACTCTCCAACCCAATCCTCAGATCTCCGAATGTCCCCCTGGAAGGTCTCCAAAACTCCTCAAAACCTCGAAGAAGTTGCCCAAGAGCCCTCATTGGCCCAAACTCCAAGACCAATGAGAATGAAGAGTGTTATTTTGACCTCTAGTGTGGCCAAATTAGCTCCATTTTAACTTAGAGCTTTACAACTATCCTAAACACACAACTTAGCCATCCTATACTGTAGGGACATGTTTAGAGGTTTCAGACTGTTTTTTTTGTTTTTGGAACATAAATAAATGATATTCGGGGGAAGTGTGTATCGCCGAATACGAATAGGAGAAATAAGCGCGAAGATGGCCAAGACGAATAAGTTGTAAAGGAGGTCTGAAGCGTCAAGCGGATTAGGGCAGTTAGTAACAACATCGACGGGCGTAACGAGCTGCGGGGAGCAAGAACGAGTGTCGAGTCAAGTAGCCAAAATGAAGAGGAAGTCAGTCACTCGATCGGGAGCTCGTGAGGCGATGCAATTGCATGTGAAGAAGATGCCGACGGGAGAATATCGACCCTTGGTGCCGAAGCCAGAATGGTCGACCGAAGAATTAGCACAATTGAAGACCTTGGGAGGAGAATTCTTAGCATGGTATTTGGGACTATGTGTGCCCAGAGTTGTGTGAAGAAGTTCGAGCCAAGAAGACACCAAATCCGATAGGCTGGAGAGGACATCCAGACTCGTGGGATGCGTTGCTTTGGGCTGAAGCCCTGGGAAGAGATTACTCGAAGGAGAAGGACAGAGTAGATTGGGAAGGTTCGATAGTGCACACTGCATTCACCTTCGATGAGCAAAAATGGTTTGATCCCAAAGAGAGGAAGGGGACAAATGGCTTCAAGATCGATCTTATTCGGGATGACTTTCGAAGGAAGATAATGTATACCTTGAATCAACTCTTCTCACCACAACGAACTACTTATGTAAGTATGCATAAGGTGAGAATAGTGGAGGGATTCGTCGGCGGAGCAATCAAGGTCAATTGGGGAGAAATCTTCGCTCGGAATGTGCAAGCGATGGGGCAGAGGTTGCGAACGGGAGAGAACGGAGTAATCTATATCTCTTCGTTTCTGGTACACATGTATTCGCGCATGGGGTGGTTAACGCCACAAGAGAGGAGAAGATATCAAGTGAGCGTGGTCATCACTTTGGGTGGGCCAGTAGCGAGCAATGGCAGCAGTGGTTCGACGAGAAGTGTGGGACCCCACCAAGACGACGGTGTGCAGTCGCCGATGACCGAATCGCCAGGAGATGACTTTGGAGGCAAGGGCTAAAGCGGTGAGAGATGAGGAAGAAGCCATACCGGAAGGAGGACTCGGGGGACCACCTGAAGAAGAAAAGTCCTAGTGTGGAGATAATTGCGGAGCCCAGTAGTTTGCGGAGGCTGAAGAAACCGCGCAATCAGGAAGTCCAGTACCAAAGGCATCGCGGCCTAAGGTGAAAGCGACTAAGGTAGCAGTAGAAGAGCCACTTTCTTGATTTGCTACAGTTGGGCTCAAAGCCTGGAGAATGTGGTAGTGCCCGGTTCTGATGGAGCCGAACGAGATGGGAGGCAGTTACATTCAGGGATGGAACCCGCAAGAAGACAGTTACATGGAGCTGATTCAGTTGTTGAACCACACTGCTCGTGGGAAGAAGGATTAGGCGGACACTATAAAGCAGTTGACAATGCTCACCTTGCCCATAGCTAGAGCAATATCAGGTCTAGTGCACACCATCAAATACATGAGTACGCTTCACCGCCTTGTTGTCATAGGGAATTGACGACATCTTTTCTCTATCGGTTGCATCAATTGGACATTGGCTCAGAGGAGAGCTTAAAATGTGCGCAAAGGAGTCCACACTCCTTTAGAGTGTGCCATGTTAAACCTGTCAAGCACACGCTGAATGTACTTACCCTGACTTAATCATAGCTTCCTCTTCTTCAAATCCCTGTGAACATCCATACCTAATATCCTCTTGGACTCACCCAAATCCTTCATCTTGAATGCAGATTTCAGTTGCCTCTTGCATCTGTCAACGTCGGATTGTTCCTTTGCCAAAATGAGCATGTCATCCACATAGAGTACCAGAATAATGAGGCTAAAGATCTCATTATTCACCTTCTTCATGTAAACACATGGATCAAATCCATGTGTTTTCATGAACTCATCAAACCTTGCATTCCATTGCCTATGAGCTTGCTTCAGTCCATATAGAGATTTGAGCAATCTACAAACTAACTTCTCCTTACCTTTCTTCTCATAGTCAGTAGGTTGTCTCATGTAGATTTCTTCCTCCAAAGATCCATATAGAAAAGCTGTGACAACATCCATCTAATCCATAACTAGACCAAATATTGCAGCAAGTGCACATACCAGACGAATTGTAGCATACTTTGCCATAGGAGAGAAGACTTCGTTGTAGTCCACACCTTTCTCTTGTGTGAAGCCCTTAGCTACCAACCTGGCTTTGAATATCCTCTTCTCTTCATCCGCTGGATTATCCTTCAACTTGTACACCCACTTGCTATCAACCAAAGGTTGACCCTTTGGAAGCTCCACCAGCTCCCAAGTCTTGTTCTCAACAAGCAATTGCATCTCACGCTCCATAGCAATATCCCACTCAAGCTTATTGATAGAGGTTTGAGCTTCTCTATATGAACAAGGTTCTCCTTCTTCCAAGATCAACGCATTGCCATCATCATTCTCAGATTCAATATCATGATCCTCAAGAATAGATGAATCAGCCCATGATCCATACCTTTCGGGAGCTCTACTAATCTGATTTGATGATCTCCTAGTAGATGGTTATGGTTGATCTCCATCGTTTCGTGCTTAGTCTTGAGGCTCAGAAACAACAACTTGCTCCTCCAATTCCTGTTGTTCAGGAATTTGCTCCATCTGTTCTGGAGCTTCTTCTTGTGTCGCATCATTAAATCCATAATGATCAATCTCCCACTCAACAACATCCGTGAGTGGAGATTTGCCCTTGTCAGTATGGGGAGCCTGATATACCTCCCCCTCTTTCAATGATCTGGGCTTATCAAAAGAAACATCCCTACTGACAATCACCTTACAAGCTATAGGATCCCATAGCCTATATCCTTTCACACCACTTGCATATCCAAGAAAACAACACTTCTTGGATGTAGGATCCAACTTGGTCCTAATCTCCTTTGGTATGAGAGGATAAGCTATACAACCAAAAATTCTCAGACAACCATAATCAGCTCTCCGTTTGTGCCTCAATTCAAACAGTGTCAAGAAATTGATTGCACTTGAAGGAGACAGATTTACCAAATACACTGCGGTATTTACAACTTCAGCCCAGAATTCATATGGTAAATTCATATTGGCTCAACATACTACGCACCTTTTCCAATACTGTTCGGTTGAGCCTCTCAGAAACAGCATTTTGTTGCGGAGTATAAACCGTGGTGAGATGACGAGTGATCCTCTCCTTTTTGCAATAACTTCTAAACTCCTCTGAAGTATACTCCCCGCCATTATCCGAACGTAGATATCTCACTTGTGACCAATCTGAGTCTCAACTTGGGCTCTCCAACTTTTGAAAGTTGCAAAGACTTCAAACTTGTGTGTGAGAAAATATACCCACACAAATCTTGAGTAATCATCAATAAACGATACATAGTACCACTTTCCAGAATGTGAGGCTTTAGGAGAGGATCCCCACACATCACTATGTACATACTCAAGTAACTCTTTGGAACTATGAGTTCCAACACCAAAGGCTTTTCTATGTTGCTTGCCCATAACACAATGCTCAAAAAATTCCATGTCAACTTTACCTAAACCAAGTAACAAGCCCCTATCTCGAAGAAAGGTCAGTACGCATTACTCATGTGTCCCATTCTAGAATGTCAAACATGAGCCATCTCAGGCCGAGATCTGGTAAGATTGACTTCACCACAAATGGTATTGCCCTCTAGCACATACAGATTTCTATGCTTGTGTCCTCTCAAGATAATCTTATCACCTACTCTCACCTCAAGTACTCCTTGTTTAGAACTCCACTCAAGGCCTTTTGAGTCTAACATTCCAAAGAGATAAGATTCTTTCTCATTTTCAGGTATAAACCTGACGTGAGTCAACGTACATTTGACTCCATCAAACATGTGAATCTGTACAGATCCAACGCCTTCAATTCTATAGGGTTGATCATTTCCCATAAGAACTAAAGTGTTTGATACTGAGAAAGTATGAAAAAACTCTCTAATGTAACAAATGTGATAAGAACAAGCACTATCCATAATCCATACATCACCAACGCCCTTTGGTGAGTTGCATAGGGCATACCTTTGGCTTCATAGTCCATCTTCGAGCAAGTCATCCTCATCAAAATCTTGAGCCACATTGGCCAAAGGAGGATCAGTAGCCTTGGTCTTCACACGGCAGTCTTTCTTAAAATGACCACTCTTGCCACACTTCCAACAGACCACCGTCTTCCTTTCTTGGGATTTACCCCTAGACATGGATCTACCTCTAGATCCAAACTTCTTCCCATCTTTCTCAATCCTTGATTGTGACCGTCCAAGGGTCACATTCAGTGTCGTACCAGATGAAGAGGATGGAGTAGAGATCATCATCTTGTGCTGTAGGTCATCAGTCAGGAGAGCACTTACAATCTCATTGTAAGTGATCATTTGTCTATCACGATGGAGCAACACTCGTGACAATGACTGATATGCAGGTAATGAACTTAACATATGAAGGCCTTCCTCTCATCAGTTATCTCCTCTCCCCAATTCTGAAGATCAATAACAAGATCACCAAAGGCATCAATGTGATCTTGGATCTTCGAACCTGTATCTTTCATCTTGAAGCTCATCAGCTTCAAGGAGGTGTACAACCTGTTTGACAACTCTTTGCGATGAAATCGTCGCTGAAGAGCCTCAAACAATAACGTACAATTGTCATACTCATCAACTTGCTTCAGAAGTGAAGGTTGTAGATGAAGTATAACAATATTCACTCCTTGCTCTTGAAGGTCCTTCCAGTCTTCATCATCAAACGTAGAGGGTTTAGGCCTCACTGACTTGCCCAAACCGGAAGCCTTCAACTTACCTTTGACTTGCCTCTCCCATAGAAGATAGTCACCACGCCCATCATATTTGACAATGTCAAAACCGGCCCCTTCTGTCTTCATGACTGCCATCTCGCTCCATCTAGGCTTTGAACTCATCCCTTGTGTCGTTCGATTGTTAGATGGAACCTCCAAACTTGACTTCTTCCCACTCATATGAGAATAAAGGAAATTTACCCTGGATCAAAATCCCTAAATCAAAGGAGATACTGGTGCTCTGCTTGCTGCTGCTACTGTCCCAAACAAAAAAGTCATGAGCTCAATCCTCCGAAAACTCAGATCTCTTCTTGTATTACAGAATCCCTGGCCGTGAAACAGACATGGATTTTGGAACTCAAATCTCAATCAGCGCAGCCTCACGAACACCTCCATATTCAATGGGTTCAAAAGTCGGCCACATAACGTTTCTTCGCCTCAATCTTGGAAGAAATTAGAATCTAGCAACCAGCGCTAAGGACGGGAGTGTCTTGGGGTCTAGCGGTGAGCTTTTCAAACACAATCCAAGATCTACAAATCAGCTGCTGCATAGCAGCTTCTCGCTCCTTCAGTCACTTCCCACAATCACCGTAACAGTCGAGAGTGGAGGTCCCCAATTGCCCTACACAACCTCCTCCACAAAAAAATATTCCTGCCCTCTTGTCACACAAGTTCTGGCTTCTGACATCAACCTCCCTTCCTACCTTCTTCCTCTCCTCGCCTGTCCTTGCACGCTTTGCCCTGTAGCTCCGCCTTTGCCAAACATTCCATCTCTGCATCATTCACCTTCGTCCCATGGCATCTAGTGTTGGAATACAAGCGGAATAACAAAAGAGAATGGAATTCATCACTGCATGCGCATGGAGAGATTAGCCGATCGTCTTTCAAGAAAAAAAGTAATCAGAAAGTTTTGAATAACTCGTAGTGAATATAGGCGACGATTCAAGACATATCCGACATGTCTCCTCCCCCTGCCCGCCCTGAGACATTTCCTTCCCAATTCTTCAACGCCTCTTCTGAGCTCCTGAGAATGATTCTCCAAAATGGCCTCACAACTCGTGAATCAGAATCAAACCCAACAACTTTCCCACCTCGTGCGAGTCTAAGAAATCTTCAATCAAGGACTGACCAATTCATGCTCTTCTTGACGAGACAGACCTCCAACAATAAAGAGTTGAGAGTCAAGCGTCACATAAATGTGTCCCATCCTCTGTTTGCGCCCATCCAAGCTTCAATTGTGCTGTAAGTCCATAACAGTTACAATCGTCACCACATATCGACCCACTCTCGGCTCACAAAAGCAACGAAGTCCCGGAATCTACGCTGAAAACGAACCGGTCCAATTGTCGCAGATCAGGGAGCATAATTCACGCCCGAAAAAACAGTAATTTCTTCCAAATCTTTTCCCCTCGATAAAATCCACCGTCCCAATCCACTGCTCTTTCCCTTTCTCGTCTACCGTAAAGAACCACACCAATCACGTTCAATTAACCACCACCCTCCACGGACATCCATCATCAAACCAGATCTGCCGGTCTGTATCTCCAAAACGCCAACGTCCGGACATCTCCCACCCCGTCCAGCTAAAGCACTCCAATTCTTGCTCGATGTATAGCCCACAAACCGTAAGCGCACTCAAATCCACTAAAACTTCAAATCTCGAACCTAGATGGCATGAGTTGTAGTTGCGAAAACGCTCTGATACCAATTGTTGGTCCGAAAGACAGGAATACATTCAAAAGCAATATGCAATCAACAGACGAGACATGAAATACGTGGTTCACCTCACTGAGGCTACGTCCACGGAACACACAAAGTAACTTTACTAAATAACCCTAATTTGTGTTACAGAGAGCTCTTGCCAGCCCTCCTATATACTAATACCAACCCTAGTCCTAGTCTAACTAAATATAGTCAAACTAACCAGAGTTACTCAAGACCTGAGTTAACTCCTAGCAGAAACCAATAATAAATGTAGCATATTTCATTTTACTTTTTAACTTATTTTCAACAAGAAAATTGTATACATTAGTAACTTATGAAATTTGGACTTTTTTTTATTGTGATACTTTTTGTTATTTATTTTTCAACAAATTTTTTACATTTTTATAATATGAATCTAAAAATTTAAAAAAATATATGCTTTATAAAAATCAAAGTATTGATTCAAAAAAAGTAAACTATATTTCGAAAATTTATTATAATTTTTGTGATTTAAATATTATAAAATATATTGTAAAATTTTGGATTGTAATAAAAATTACAATTTTTTTATAATATTTTTTTATTCCTTTAATTATAAAAAATCAGTATAATACAATTATATATGTTTAAGAAATATCAAAGTTTATTATTATTATAATTTAAATAAAAAATAAAATTTTAAAAATTATAACTTAAAATTAAAAAATTTTAATGAATATAAATAATGATTTTATCAAATTTTGATATATTCAAGATTAATTTACAAAGCTACATAACAAACTCCATGTAATATTGAAAATTTAAGAATTGGATATTTTATGTTAGTGTATAAATAAACATCTTTTAAAAAAAAAAATTGATGTAATCGATAGAAATTTATGTTTCATATTTTTCATAAAAAAATTAAAGAAAAATTTATATGAAAAATTCGTAAAACTTTGTGAAATATAAAGAAAAATATCAATATTATAATGTAATTATAAATTTCTAAAAATGGATTGAAAATAATTATAAATTTAATTCAATTTTTAACAAAAAATTTATAAATTTTGTTGAAACTTTAATGGATATTATGTAAAATTAATATTAATTTATCAAAAATAATGTTAAAGTTTTAAATTTTTTTAAAAAAATGATATAAAATTTTAAGTAAAATTTTTTCATAATAAATTATACTAATATTTGAAAAAAAAATTATATTTTCATTATTTCAGTTCAAAATCTATTTATTGTAAAATTGAAGCAAAAATGTATGTTTAAAAATATAATATAGATTTTAATTTGAATAAAATTTATTGATCATAATATATAATAGTTTGATGTGAAAAAAATTAAGAAATTGGAATCTCACTATTATTTTATCTACGTCATCCATATTATGCACCCACAATAACCACTCTTTCACTACTTGCAACTTAATGGCCATTGTTAACGTCTAACAAACACTCTCTCCTCAAATTATAGTACCAACCAATATTACTCTTCCGAAAAGGATGATACATATTCATAGGAATAATAAGCATGCTCTGACTCCATTGTAACACTAGAGTCAATGATTCCATAATGGCTTTCCATATGAGATGTCTTATCAAGTCTTCTCTTTGCTTTATATACTATATGATTATGCAGTCACAATTCCAATCTATGTCACATGGTTAACATGCATAGGTTGGATGTATCGTTATATTATTCTAATCAATTCCTAAAAAATATCTAGGATCTTATCCAATCCACCAATGCATGGTAGCCATCTTGTCATGTATCCATACAAGACAAAGTTTACCTTTCACTTTTTTGATCAAACACATCATTATTTTGTCATTTAGTGATTTAGTGACCAATCTAAGATTTAACTAAACTAAATATAGCTAATCAAAATTATTTTAAACTTGAAGATTTTTTTATCTGCTTCAGTAGCTCCATCATTCATCTTCTAAATCCACTTCCAATCCAACATTTGTTTACGTGGGGGAAAATCCATGAATTCTCATTTCTTGTTGTCTAGAAATGATTTCATCTCCTTGTGCATTGCTACATTCCTCTCTTGCTTCTTGTTAGATTCTTGAGCTTAAGAGAATGAAGATATATCTCCATATTCTATAATCAATGCATCATCAGAATCATCAACAAAAGCTTCAATAGCTTCAATCACTCGGTTTTAAGGAAACCAAGTATCATATCTTCCAAGAACATGAAGTTCAATTACACTTCTCATCTAAGTCTTCTTGCTAAAGCGTTAGGTGAGTTGCAGTTGAAGATTCAAGATGATTTAACTATGCTACTTCAATCTGTGCCTCACCAACAATCAGCTCCATTTCTTGTTCCACTATGGGTGGAACCACTTTTTGTGGCATATCCTGAAAAGTATCAATATCAATCTCCCCCTCAATTATGTTTGGTATAGGAGATTTTCCCTTCTCATTAGCATGAGTATGAGCTTTCTCCCCCTTTTTCAATGATTTAGATTCATTAAAAGACACATTCATACTGACTATTAATTTGCAATTAACAAGATCTCATAACCTATAGCCCTATAGTCCATAATGACACCCAAGAAAATCATATTTTTTGACCTTAAGATCAACTTTAATCCTATTTACTGTGGGAGTACGAGCATAAACATCACAACCAAATACTCTAATCATAGAGTAATTAATTAATCGTTGTGCCACATTTCAAAAGGGATCTTTTACTTAATTGCACCCAAAAAAAACAAGTTGCAATATTTACAATTCATCCCAAAACATTTATGGTATACCATCTTGATTCAATAATATTTGGTTGAGTAGCTCAACAATACCATTGTACTATGGAGTATATGTCACAATGAGATAAAGAGTAATCCTCTCCTTTTGACAATGTGTCTCAAATTAACATAATATGTATTTCCAATCATTATCTGAATGTAGATATCTCACCTTCATTTCAATTTGAGTCTCAACAAGGGTTTTCTATTGTTTGAAAATGTCAAACACTTCAAACTTCTTTTGCACGAAATAAACCCATATATATCTCAAATAGTCATCCCAAAAACTTACATAGTATTCCTTTTTAAATTGTGAGGGAGAAGGAGATGGTCCCCACACATATGAATGAACATACTTGAGAACAACCATAGATTTATGCACTCCAAAGCCAAATTCAACTCTTTGTTGTTTTCCAAACATATAGTGCTCACAAAACTCTAGCTTGCATTGCCTCATCCTTGGCAATAAATTCTATTTGTGTATGATGGCAAGACCTTTCTCATTCATGTGGCCAAGTTAGACATGCCACAATTGAAAACTTCTTCTATAGATGTAGTAGAAAATGCTTCTCCAAATATTGTTGTCCATGCTAGAATATAAGGATTCTTTTGCATCTTGCCCTTCATGAGGACGTGGGTTCCAGCCACGACACTCAAAATCCCACCGTCAGCATCCCATTTGAACCCTTTTGATTCTAATTCTTCTAGAGAAATTAGATTCTTACATATACAAGCAATGTGCCACACATTTGTCAAGGTGTGTACTTTTATATCAAACATTTGAATCCTCACATATCTTATTTCCACAATCTCGTAGGACTGATCTTTTCCTATCAAGATTGAACCGTTTGATGGTATGTAGGTGTTGAAAAAATTTCTAATGTGACACATGTGATAAGAGCAAGCTGAATCTAGAATCCATTCATCCTTTCCAATGTAGATGGAAGTACAAGAGCATATCGTTCATCAGTCATAGACAATTGAGTTAAAGATTCAATATGATCCTTATGACAATAATCAGTCTTCATGTGGCTAGACTTGTCATATTTTCAACACTTTATATCCTTCCCATCCCCATCTTTGGATCTAGATCTAGACTAAGATCTAAACTTAAACTTGGTCTTATCCTTCTCCAACTCCTTGGTGCAAGATCTTTCACAAGTAACATTCAAATCTGAGGATGAAAAGATAGCAAAATGGGAAGACAACACTAGTTTTTCTTGCATATCATTAGTCAACAATGCAATCACAATCTTATTCTATGTGATTGTCTCTTTGTCATAATTCATCATGACAAGGAGACAATCATGAAGTTCATTAGCTTCAATGAAGTGTATAATCAATTTAAGAGCTCCTTGTGGTGATATTTTTTCCGCAAAGCTACAAACAAGTACTTCATAGTATCATGTTCTTCCACTTGTTTGAATACATTGGGCTTGAGACACAACACCATGATGCTCACTGTTTGATCTTGTATGTTGTTCCAATCTTCATCATCTACATTAATTGGTTTGGGCTTGAGTACCTTCCCCAAGGCCACTTTTCAAATAACGTAGATCACTTGTTGCTCCCAAGACTTAGTCATTTTGGCCATCAAACTTCTCCACCTCAAACCTTGGGCCACCAATCTTAGTAAGCATCATTGGCTTATAAAAGTTTTATGATACAATAGATGTAATAAAGATAAGCATCGCTGTCGTGTTGTAACGCGGTTACTATGAGAAAATGATGACATGTGTCATCTTCAAAGCTGTTGTCATAACGGCGATACTTTAGGTTAGGATAACCGACGGCATTGTAAGGTTGTTAAGAGACGGAGAGATCTAGACACATCACCTTGCTGACTAAGAAGCTTATCTGATCAAAGTGAAGTCGATGTAGGATATGGAAAGAGGACAACATGATCTTCCAGATTTACTGATGCCGAGTCCATTTGTGATCAACATCCGGTGTCTTCATCGAGATCACTTTCGGGTATACTTAGCCGGTTTCGAATTGTCATTTTAACTCTTATTAATGATAACTCATATTGTGTATAGGATATCTAAGTAGTGTGTTTAGGATAGTGGTAAAGCTCTAAGTCACAATGGAGCTAATTTGGCTACACTAGAGGTCAAAATACCATTCTTCATTCCCATTGGTATAGGAGTTTTGGCCAATGAGGGCACTAGGGCAACTTTTTCGAGATTTTTAGGAATTTTGGAAACCTTCTAGGGGGACATTCGAAGATTTGAAGAAAGGGTTGGAGAGCTGACGGAATGAGCTATGACGTGGGCTCAAGAATGGATGGATTTGAAGGATTTGTCACTCTGAAATGGTGATTCAAAAATAGAGAGAGAAATTTAGACCTTTGAGTGTATTTCGGATGTTTCTGAGAATCTTACAAGGGCTTTGAGAGATATGAGTCAATAAAAATATAGTTTACGACTCAAGCTTGTGTTTGGATTGAAATTTTGACTCAATTGGATGAGTTTTGAGTATAGAGTGATAGGTTGAAGTTTGTGTATACAGTCAGAGTTGCAGGATTGCACAAACTATCATGAAGTTAGTACATCAATCATATCTTTTGATATCAGAAAGTTTTGTCAATAAAACTTTTCACAATTGAAGTTCGGATGATAAGTGACCTTCTCATGAAATTTGAGAGCAATTGGAGTCAAGGATTGGGATGTGTGATGGTTTTAGTACACAGTGGTCTGCATATCGCCTTGTGATATAGTGTGTAAATCGACAATTGTTCCGAGAGATCTAGACAGAGAAACATATGAAACTTTTTTGAGAGATCAAAAGGGTTGTGGAGCAATTTTCTGTGAAGTTTAAGTGATAGTTATTGGTCCGATCATTGGATATCATAATCTTCTTCCGCTGAAGTTTTATCGGTTGTAATGAGCTCGAATGTGGAGTGCTGAGGAGAAAAAGAAGAGATTGTCAACTCACACGAGGTTCAAGAGGGTTCTTCTATAGCCAGGCGCTCAGCCGTTCTCAGAGCAAAGAAATGTTCATACGACATCACTTTTCTCCATGCTGGATACAAGTTTCAAATTGTCATCTAATACATTCATGACCCATAAAAATGCTCACAATATTGGCCTTCTCGATGCTAAAAAATGCTCACAATATTAGCCTTTGTAATGCTCAGACTTGCTACATGTTGTCTAAAGTTGCTACTAGTTGCCCAAAGTGTTACCCAAAGTTGTGGTACGTTTTTCATAAATATTATCCGCTGTCCATTGCCCAATCATGGTCATAATTATGGTCGCGATCGCAATCACAATCATGGTTACAGTCACAATTGCGGTTATAATTATGGTCAAGGTTACAATCGCAATTAGGATTAATATGATGATGACATCAAAGTCACAATTGAAACTATCAATTCCTAACAATTCATGATCAAGAAAATCTGAGATCCATTGATTGGACACGGCCAATTTTTCAAATCAATTTTTATAAATCTCTAATCTAGATCATCTAAAATCACCTAATTGGACACGACTAATTTCTCAAATCAATTCCTGAAAATTCTTGATCAAGAAAATGTGAAATCCACTTATTTCAATATGATTGAATTCTAAATCTATTTTTAATATTTTTGATTTTTTCTCCTCTCATTTAGTCGGACAAGAGTAGAAGAAAAATTTCTAATCAAGAAATCTGAAACTAAAGTGATCCCTTCTCCTCTTGTACAACTCAACGTTTCCGGAAATTTCTGATTGACCAATCTAAAATCGAATTGATCTTTTCTCCTCTTGATTAAAGGATTCTCAAAATTTTTGATCAAAAAAACAAAAAAATCTGATATCTTTTCTTGTTCAACTAAACGCTTTTCTACATTGTTGATGGAGAAATTTGAAACTGAACTCATCTCTTCTCCTCCCATTTGATTGAATGCTTTTTGAAATTTCTAATTCACAAATCTGAAATTTCTTATCTCTCTTTTTTCTTTTCCCCTTGACTGAACATTTTTGAAATTTGTGATGGGGAATTCTAAAATGTATGACTCTTTTGCTCTTATCTGACTTAACGCTTATCAAAAATCATGATTGAGAAATTTGAAACTTATGATCTCTTCTCCTCTCATTTACAACTTTTCCATGACTTGAACAAGTTTACAATCCTATTTTGATACCAATTGTGAGAATTAGATTTGATTTGTGCAAGCACATCAATAATGCAACCAACACAATATAAAACACAAATATCATATTTACATGGTTCATCAGTAGGCTACATCCATGGACATGAGCGAACGTTTCATTAGAACTTAAAGTACATGAGTATCCATAGTGAAAATATACATAGTGATCATCTAAAGGGGCCAACCCAGTACATATAGACTTGAGGCTAATATATAACTAAGCTAACCATGATTAAGTTATTTATGATTAACAAAACAAGAGTTAAACTTACAATAAATGCATCAAAAAGAGTCTTACCATTATTTGATATTTGGTATTTCCAAACTTTGTGGGAAGTATATAGTGATGTTATGTGATGCATGGATATGAGTTTCCAAAAGATATAAAAGATATGATTTAGTCTAAGTTTAAATTTGTTATGATCATCATGTTTACATTATAGTAGAATAGAGAGGGTATTAATACAAAACCTCTTTTCACCTATAATTAGAAGGTATATAATAATAATCATTCCATCCCCAACACCCATATGATGTTAGAATAGATGAGGAAGTAACAAAACTCACCCCTAGAAAGGTTTAAATTATCATTCATCTCATTCTGATGTATAATATTTTCCATCTCATTTTATGTTATAAATAATAATTATTTTTCATTATTGATTAATTAATAATTATATATCATAATTTTTATTTAATATATTTAAATCAATATTTAAAAATAAAAAATAAAAAATAAAAATTTTTATAATTTTTATAATAAAATAAAATATATAATAATTTAATTTATTAATTTTTATTTTAAAAATTATATAAAATTTAAATTTAAATTATATGATTTTTTGATATTTTAATATATATGAAAATATTTTTAGATCTTGTAAATATCATAATTTATGTAAAAAATTAAAAATATATTTAAATTTATCTTAATTAAGTTTTTAAAGCAAAATTTATGAACATGAAATTTACATTTCAATATACAAAGAATAAGTTTATAGTTATCATGATTATTTAGTTTCATAGATTTAATGATTGATCCAACTTCTTCAACAACTAATTTTGACTTCAAATTCAAAGCCCTTTTACTAACATGCTATACTACTTCAAACATCAAAGGTTTCACTAGCTATACTAGTTCCACTACTAACTTTGAGGTTGTAATGATCAAATATATGAAATTGTTCACATTGGCTATCTATTCAATATGAAATTGTTCACATTGGTTGATCCAAATCAAGCTAGCATTGACATATTCAAATAAAATTTTTTTAAGGTGGATAATCAATCATAATGCAATACAAAACATCAAACAAAAAATCCGTTAAAATTCATTAATATGGCTTATTTGGACGCAAAAAATAATAATATTTATGTGTGTGTATCAATGTCACAACTTATGTAGTGTCACTTTTACTTAGGTAAGTGCACGTAGACATGCACATATATAGCAGTTACAGTGTTAGTGCATTTAATGTCATTTGGACTAGACATGTCGTTAGGGCCGATAGCGTCGTTAGGAAACCTATGGCTCAAGGGGTAGCCAATTATGAGTCCTTGGAGGATAGCTTTCAAAGCTGAGCCTTTGAGAGTGGCTATTGTGGAACATTAGTTAGTATAGATATCTAGATTCTTTGAAGCTCAAAATGGATTTAACTTGACTATAATTTCTTTTGTTTGCTATGATTATGAGAAGAGTAATCAAATTGAAATTTTCAAATTTTTTACTCTCAAGACGTCCAAAAGTACAATTTGTTTATAACCATAACATAAAAGAGAAATAAGAATCAAGCCAAACTCACTTTAAGATTCAAAGGATCTACATTCTTGAACTAGCTAAAGTTCCCCCATAGCCACTCTCAAAGCCTCAACTTCAAAAATTGTACTCCAAGAATTACTAATTCAAACTATATCCCAAGCTCTTCTAACAGTTCTATAGGTCGATAGTGCACTTAACGTAGAATAAATAAAAATAGCGCTAAATGCACTACTAGCTCTATCTGCTCTTGCATGAGTGCACTTACCTATTACATAACTTAGGGTGCTACTACATAAATTGTGATAGGCTTGACTTTCACTCATGTTACCTTGATGTCATTTGAAAAGCTCATAATATTATAAAAATAATTTTGAATCCAAAAATCTACCCATATGTATTCTCTCACATATTTTTCTTGTCCATGTGGAGTTTTTATCTTTGCATGTAGATCATTATTTTTCTCAATCTAGCATATGTTGATGTGTAGTGAAAACCAAGGTTTCTATCCAAAAATAGAAGCAATTCAAAGTTTGGTGATCTATTTTGAATTTATGTTTTTTCAAATTGAATAGTTGATTTTTGAATTGAGAATATGGAGAGTCAAAATGCTGCTTAAAATTGATCAAATGGATAGATGTTTATAATAACGTTGGTATTTAAATTCAATAATGAAGAAAAAAATTTTGAATAGAAGTGATCAAAGTTAAAAAATTCGGGTTTCCAAGTTTTCAAATTGTCACAACTTATGTCACGGCACCCTTAGTTAGGTTGATGTGCGCATACATAAACATATAGTTAATTTTACTAGTTTTGATCGATTTTCAATCTATATGTTGTTGAGTGTGTAAGGTGATGATGGAGTGAAGATCATGATGATAATCCAAAAATAGAGTTGATTTGAAGTTTGTGTGATTTTGAGTTTTTTTTTCAAATTGAATGATTGATTTCAACAGTAAGAATTTTGAGGTGAGAAGCGGTGCCAAAAATTGATCAATGATTATAATGTAGGTCCGAAATATGAATACACCGAGAAATAAACATGCAATCAAGAGTAGACACATGAAATACGTGGTTCACCTCACTGATGCTACGTTCATGGAACACACAAAGTCACTTTACTGAATACCCTGATTTTGTCACAGAGAGCTTCTGCCAGCCCTCTTATATAGTAGTACCAGCCTTAACCCTAGTCTAATTAAATATAGTCAAACTAACCAGAGTTACTCAAGACCTGAGTTAACTCATAACAATCTCCCCTTTGACTCATGTCTTGGGGTCTCTAACTCTTGTTATCCATATACATACTCTCCGGGAAGTCCTAGAAGGAAACCTAAAGCATAGGCCCTCCTGTAAACAAGGATTAACTAGAACTAAGCCGTAGCCTCACTAGGAAGGAGTAAAGCATATACAAGAGTCAAACTATTGCTAGAGTAACTCTACTAGTGCTCCTTGTGCAAAACTTGCATAGTAGCACAATGCCTCCTGAAACTCTCTAAAGGAATAACTTTGGTCAAAGAATCAGCTGGATTGAGTTTACCGTCAATCTTGACTAGCTCAATCTTCCTATCATAAATTGCATCTCTAATAAAGTGATATATGATGTCGATGTGCTTCATCCTACTATCCATCACTTGATTTGCTGCAAGATGTAAGACACTCTGACTATCATAATGGAGATTTACAACATCCTTTTTCAATCCCATCTCAGTGATAAGTCTATTCAACAAAAAGCCTCCTCCTTTGCTTCCGCCCGCCGCCGCTACATATCCTGCTTCCGTAGTTGGATCGAGCTATGCACTACGCAGGTAGACCTCCAACTAACGCATCCACCTCCAAGTGTAAACACATACCCAATTGTAGACTTCCTCTTGTCCATAGTCAGCATCAACGTAACCCTACAAGGATTTGACATTGTCCAATAAACCATCAAACAAAAGATCAAAATCCTTAGTACTCTTAAGGTACCTGAGAATCCACTTCACAGCTTCCCAATGCACCTTCCCTGGATTTGACATGTACCTGCTCACCTTGCCCATAGCTAGAGCAATATCAGATCTAGTGCACACCATCAAATACAAGAGGCTGCCCACTGCCTTGTCATAGGGAATTGACAACATATTTCCTCTATCAGTTGCATCAATTGGACATTGAGCTGCTGAGAGCTTAAAATGTGCCGCTAAAGGGATCCACACTCCTTTAGATTCTGCCATGTTAAACCTATCAAGCACACGTTGAATGTACTTACCCTGACTTAACCATAGCTTCCTCTTCTTCAAATCCATGTGAACATCCATACCTAATATCCTCTTGGACTCACCCAAATCCTTCATCTTGAATGCAGATTTCAGTTGTCTCTTGCATCTATCGACGTCGGATTGTTCATTTGCCAAAATGAGCATGTCATCCACATAGAATAATGAAGCTAAAGATCTCATTATTCAACTTCTTCATGTAAACACATGGATCATACAACCTTCTTCATTGAATGTGAAGGGTTTAGGCCTCAATGACTTGCCCAAACCGGAAGACTTCAACTTGACTTTGACTTGACTCTCCCAAAAGCCACATTACACCCTAGGAATGAGTAATGATTCTATCTTTCTCTATCATGTAGTTTCTCCGTAGGTGCAGTTGCAACATCCACTCGGTAGTCGCTCGTGGGGTATGTGACAAACCAAACGTTGGGTGGAACGACCTACTAAGGCAGGTGCCCTACTGCAGAATTTTGTCCCAAAACCGTGTGCTTCATCGCACCGGTCTCGCCATTCAATTCAAAGATCGTCAGCGGCTCGCGTCATATAAGTGCCATACCTCGGCCGATGGAATGCGGTGCAACTGTGACACGGTTCACGTGGGCATCATAAAGTAGATTGCACTACTTACAAACCGGCCCACCTTAAACTTAGACGGAAGGGTTTCTTTTTTTATCACGACTGAATCATCGCTGAACGTTTCCGCATAATCTCCTCCTTCGGGGTGGGACTGCAAATTGAAGGAATCCCGCAGGTTGAACCAAATAAGAATGCACGAGCACAAATCTGGTCAGATTCCTTCCATTCCAAAATTGAACTCTAACTCGAGTGGCTGTTGACCCCGTCTTCGATTTCAATCAATCTCCACAAGCAGAAATAAATTCAGCCCTCTGGTCACGTCACTTCATCTCATGTCGACAACAAGGGACAACTCGCCAACGCTAGCGGCAGAAGGAGCACAACTATCGCAGAGGCAACTCGATGCAATTGCACAACGACCGAATCCAAAAAAAAAATGTGAACAAGAAATTCCCAGCAGCACACCGTGTTGTCTTGTGCACGTCAGACCTCGTGGACGTGGACAGACAACCAGGAAAAAACAAGTCCCCGAGATGTTGTATGTTGGACAGGCTTCTTCTTCCTCCTCCAATGCGGGTGAAGGAAGCAACGCCGAATAGGAAGGAAATGCCGGTTAATTACACACCGTGACGTGGGATCCGAGCCGATGATCGGATTCCAGCTTGAGCCCAAAACTTCTCTGAAACGCACAACGTAATGTGAGTTTGCATACCGTGAAAATTGTTGAAGTCTTCGTCATAGGATCAATCATGGTCAACTAGGAAGAGATTTTTGCAATGGGCAAAAATCTATGAGCAGATGAGAAAGAATTAGTCTATCTATCTTCATTACTAATATATATCTTTTGAAGGATGGGGTGGTTGACATGAAAGGAAAAAAAGAAGTATCAACTTGATGCAGTGGCTGTAATAGAAGAGTCAAACATTGATGCAAGAATTAGTGAGTCAACGCTGAGCTTAACAACCAGCGTGAGGGAGGATCTTCTATCATCTATAATGGAGATAAATAAAGATGACATGCCTTTTGATGAATAAGATGATGTAATGTGGGAAATTGAGGAAACCAAAGAAATTATGGGAAGAGAGACTGAAATCCAAGTGGAGGGATTGTTCAATAGCCTATTTTGAAGAAGAAGAAGCTAAAGGAGATAGGCAAAACTAAAAGTCTAGTCCCGAAGTCATCAAGACCTGAGGTGAATGCTTCAAAGGTTGGTGGCGATGAGTCACTCTCCTTGGTGCTATAGTTGACACAAAAGATGGAGAATGTAGTAGTGGTCATGTTGATGGAATTGAATGAGATGGATCCTAGATTAATTAAGGGATGGGATCCTCAAGAAAAACAATTATATGGAATTGGTTCAAGTTATGAATCGGACGGTCAGACTACGTAAAGATCAAACCTAGATAATTGGGCAGTTAATTGAGAATATGGAGCTTCTAGAGAAGCAAAAGTTAGAAGGAAAGAAGAAAGCAAAGGCCACGAAGTTTTCTTACTCCAAGATTTGCAAGATCTGCGGAGCAAAAGTGAAATTTGTGGAGTTACAAAATAAGTGACTTTAGCTAGAGTGGCAATTGCATGAAATAGATGTATAAAAGCCTACTAGATTAGAAGCTTTAGAGAGAAACTGCACACAATAGCTCTTTACTTGATATGATGAAGCGGAGGCTATACAATTGGAGCAATTAACCGTAATGATGAACACTCCTTGTGACTCTAGAAACAAGCAAAAAGAGATATATAAAGCCATTTCGCAAATGTCAAGAAGCATTGCGTGTCCATAGGAGGGAGATTGTAGAGGATGTAAAAGAATTGCAAGTAAATGTGAATGTCTTTGTGCGGAAGTTGAAGATGCCATCGGATAGTGTGAATACTTCTTGGAAAAATATCAAGGCCTGATTATTGTAAGTAGTGATTCAAGTAGAAACTTTAGATTTGTGTATAAATAGGATCATATTAGTAAGAAGGGTATCTCCAATTTGCAAGAGTAATGATAGAAATTGAGTCTAATTAGTCATGGTAGAATGAAATCTCGCAAAGCCATATGGAGGTCTTGGTGGCTTAGCACACCGGTGCTCGAATTCTTGTGAAGTTAAACAAGAATTTGGTTCACCAGTTTTTCCCATAGGTGATTTCTCCTGAAGTACTTCTGCAATCTTGAACATGGTACAAGATTTGTAATTGGGATCCTCTATATCAATAAAAGAATCTCTATTTGTGAAGTATTTATGAAATTACCCTTGATTGAAGGAAATTTGTGTGATGTGTGTTTGAACTCCTCATACTATGATGTCCAAAGTTTGTTAAAGATGTTTAAACTTGCATATTCTCCTTCCTTGTATTTGTTTGACACTTCATTCATGTGGGAACAAATCTAAAACACTACAAAGTGTAATTTTTTGTATAACTTATCTATTAAAAAAATACTTTCCACTTTGAGATGTGAAGATCTATGTAATTCATGATATGCTCTTTATAAAATCTCCATAGGAAGAAGGTTGTCCACCATAGATATGGATGATGTGCACAAGATCATACTCTCATTACATTTAGTAATATTGCTAGTGCAATCCCATGAACATATCTAATATCTATCATTACTCATGCACATGGAATAACTAATAACATAACCTTCTTTTGATCATATGTTGGTGAATAGATTTGGTGTGTATGAAAAGATTATAACACCTTAACATATCCAAATCATTCAAGAATATGAATCCTATAACCCATGATAATGATTAGTTCATGTATGCCCCTAACATGATATCCAACAATAACCAAATGAATGGTGTCATGCTGACTAAGATCTTGCACCCCTTGGAACAAAATTTTGACTGCAAAACATGATAATATGCTTGAATTGTAGACAATGGTAAAAGATCTAGATATCGTTGTACCAACTATGTCACATGGCATGGACAAAACATGTCTCGTTATCTCATCTTGCTCCACATACAAGTATCGATATACTCGTATATCAAACTACAAAACAACATCCAAATCTGCATTGATGTCTCAAAAAAATCCTTTTGAACATGCAACAATATCTGTTGTATCCAAAGATGATAATATATTAGAAGTGAGAATAATTTTTTTTGTTTCCTCCACCCCTGGAGCAAAAGACTCAATCCAAACGTGATGTATGAGCTAATTTGCCAACTGTTGTAGTTTATATGTACTTCACATATAAACTACAATAACTATTTCACTAAGATTGGGAATAGTAACAACATCCCTTTGACATGGACTGTCATTTGCATCCATGGATAGATGTAATTATATCATGATGTATAACAAGAATAATGTACTTATGAGTATGAAATCAAACTATAACTACAAGGTTAATTCATAATATATATATATATATATAAAGATTTTGATGACTTCTTCATATAATTTGGCCTGCAAAAATGCAAATGCTTGGAAAGATAGATAAAATATGGAACATCTTAATTTATCAACCAGACTTTTCTAGCACTCCGCACTAGCATGTGGAAGACCACATACATGTTTCTAATATTTCATAAATATCAAGATCAAGTTAAAAAAATTACTTTGCTATAAGGATTGGATGTTTATCCATTAGAAAAAACATATATTTCTTATAGTAGAGTAATCATAACATGACGTGGCTACTATTAGAAGATGATGACATGTATCATCTTCAAAGATGTTTGTCATCACTATGATATTTTAGCTAAGAATAACCGACGACTCATTGTAAGGTTGTTAAGAGCACACTGTTGGATTTATTTTATAAGATGAGTATATAAGACTTCAAGGGATATTATCTTGAATCTTATCAAATATAAAGAGTGGTTTGGGTGCAAAGTTGAACAGAAAGATTAGAAACATTGCTTTGATGACTAGAGAGCTTATCTAATCTAATTGAAGTTGATGTGGAATATGGATAGAGGATGTACTGATGCCTAGTCCATTTGTGATCAACATCCATTATCTTCTTCATAATCACTTTCCAGCATTATTAGTATATCACTTTAGAGATTATTTTAAGTGATGAAGACTCGATTATTTGTCAAGTTATTTATTACGGAATGATTTGGATCCCATTATTATTACTCTCAAGTAATAAACTCTATGGTTTCATTTGTAGTTTTGTTCATACTTAGTTGATTTTGAGTTGTTATTTTGATTCTATATTAATGAAAATTTAGATTGTTTATATTATGGATAAATAGTGTGTTTAGGTTATATATGAATCTCTACATTAGAATGAAGCCATTTTGGCATCATTAGCGATAAAATAGTCACTATTTATTTTCATTGGTCATGAAATTTGGATCAATAAGGGCACTTGATACAACAACCTTGAGATTTTGACAAGTTTTGGAAGCCTTTTTGGGAATCATGTGCGGATTTGGGGACAATGTTGGAAATCTCACAAAGAGAACTACAAGATGGTATCAAGAATTGGTGCAATTAAATGGATTGTCAATCTATTGTGATGATTTGAAGTTGTACAAGGAAATGCAAATCCTAGAAAGTATTTTGAACTATTTTTAGAAATCTACAAAAATTATGAGGTTTAAGATTGGACTACTATATTGTTTAGAAATCAGGCTTGTGTTTATATTGAAATTAAAATTCAATTGGATGAATTTTGAATATAGAATAATAACTTGAACTTGTGCACAAAGTGAAAGTTGCATTGATTGTCACAAAAGTTTATACAATGATTACAACTTTTGGTATCATAAATTTTAATTAATTAACTTTCTAGAGTTGAAACTTGGATGATGATATATATTTTTGTGAATGTTCTAGTTCTTGCATAATGCCCCTAGACTAAAAGGTTGCTCGAGTAGGAGTAAGGGGCGGACTGAAGGGGAGTAAGTGCACTTGCTTTGTCAATATTTTATATTTTTTTGAGAAATTAATCCGGAGATCTCGTCTGAGCGTCGTGCTTCTGTTTGCGAAGGACAAAAACAACGAGGGTGACAGTAGTAACAGAAATGAGAAACAGTGCATGAAGGAACTAAAACGTGGCAAGAACTTGGACGTGCTGCAAGATAATCCGATGTTTCAAGTTTTCTAGCTGGACTCTTCGTTAAGTCCAAAGTGAAGGAGGTGGACAAACGCAGACATGGGTGAGCATGGTCAGATGGATATCTTAGAAGTTGTAAATTCTGCAAGGCCTTCAATCTCCAACTGCTGATGTCCAAGTAAATTATTGAGTGCACTGGGTCAAGTGGCCAAGTAAAACATTGAGATTTGTGATAATTTTTTTACACACTAGTCTACATATTGACTGATGATAGAATGTATGTATAGAGAAATATTTCAAGAGATCTAGGATTATAAAAAATTGAAATTTTTTGTGAGAGTGCACAAAGATTGTACCACAATTACTTGTGAAGTTTAGTCAAGAGTTAAGGGGGTGGGGGGAGATTCTTATGGGGATTTTTGCCGGGCTGCACTTAACTGGAATATGAATTGGTGAGGTACAGAGAAATAGATCTGCAACTCACACACAAGGTCAAGAAATTTATTCCCCATATAGACAATGAGGAGTTTTCAGAGTGAATCAAAGTAATAGTGACAACTTTGGAGGGGTTTCGGAGATTAGCATTTCCGCCATTCCTTTTGTCACTCAACGCAAGTATCAAGATGACAGATTTTCATCTCACTTGCCTTGGATGCATGCAGTACTAAGACCATATATAGATAACTTTGTTAGAGAGTGTTCTAGGTTTTATCATGATAGAAATATTGGTACACATTTATCATTGTATCCAATATTGTATACAAGTTATAATGCATAGTATCCATTGAGAGAAAGATAGCTTTGATTGCTCACTCTGGTTGTAGATTTCCTGTAATAACGATGTGTAGGAGACTTGACATAGTGGGTGGGTAACATAGTGATTTATCAAAAGAGAGATTAGCCCCGGGTTGGTTTTTTTTCTGGACTGCTTTTGCTCTTTGCTTTGTACTCGGTCGATGTGGTTGCTTTATGTTACGGAGGATAGCTAATTCATTAGCTCGCACAACAGATGCCAATAGTTGCTGCGGCTTGCAAAGGAATTGCGAGGCTATGCGTTTGCAACGAGTGACGAACATAATCTCTCACCTTCCTTTCAGATCCAGTTTTTTCCAAACATCTCCTAATAGACGGTTTCTATGAATATTCAAAGCAAAAGCAGATTGCCGGTAGTGGGCAGACAACCAAAGCAAGATGCTGTTACGAAGAGAAAGAATGTGAACATTCACGGGAGAACTTGAGCTTTCAGTCCCGTTTTTCACTCTTTCATTTCGCTGTTCCTCGGCCCTCTGGACTCTGGCTAACGTAGATGACGTTCTCAATGACTCTGATTTTGCTCAGTGATTGAGTGACATCCTCTCATGCCGTGCCGACGGCAACGGTCAATACGAGAAGAACGGGATATTTACGTGCAAGTCAGGCACCAAGTTGCAATTCAGTTTTCAGGGGAGACAAATGGTTAGGGAGAATGCGGAGTATCAGCCTCACTTGCACGAGTCTCTGGCTACTTGCGGATGATGTAAATACAATTTGCGAGCTTCAGAACAAATCAACTGGATTGATTACTTACCCGATTTTGTAAACGTAGATGCCTGGCCAGCTATATTACCTATCGTCGTACAAGCCAGCAGCTGCAGCGGCTTTGACAAGATTAGTGGGAAACCGCTTGCGAATTCGAATCTCCAGACCAGGGCTCTACCACAGGTGTTCTCAGAAACTGAGAGTTGGCGACTGCAGGATACACAATCACCAGTTCTGCAAATCTTTTCAATCTGATGCGACGAGTATTTGTTCTGTGGACCTGTAAACATCGAACCAGTGGAACATGTGGCGAACTATAGAGAATCAAAGTCTTGCAGCATGCCAATCGATCAGAAAAGCTGAAATGTAAGTGATGCATCGATCGATGATGCATGTACGTAATATTTCATATCGGAAGGGAGCTGATCCTCATGAATGTGATCGCAGTCGAGATCGCACACAGGCGAATGAGAGAGTCCGTCTCACTTCGTTGGGCACACACTGAAAGTGTCCTGCATGCCTACGATTTACGATTTACGATTTACTGTCTATATATAGCGTTTGCGTGTGTGGAGATGAATATCGGAACCGAAGTTGGATAAAAAAAAGGCAAATAACAAACGGTGGGGAATGAAACCATGGACATATCTTACCTGCTGCTACCTCGAAAGCCTGAGGACCTCCAAGATTAATTGCATCGGATCACCAGCACAAGATGCAGTGCCCATAGGTCAAGAAGAATTGCCACGCTTTTATGGACGAGATCAAGAAGCTAGGTCACTGACCTAGCTTCCTTACGCTTACCAGGCACATGGAGGCACACCATCTACTCCAAGACTTGGGTCCCGTCATGGAACACCAGAAGTTCATCTTGACAGAAACATAGGAGTTGTCAGCGGACTGTCGGAATGTGACAGAAACATGAATCTCAAGAATCTAGTTCTGAGACAGCTGCCGTCGACGTGAGTCCACATTCTTCCGAAGCACCAAGTGCAAGTGGATACAGCGGGCCCAGCGGGAGTTCACGTTGCATGCAGTCATGCCTGAAGGTTCAGTGTTAACCGGAAGGCAGACAATATCTTAATTAGTCATGCGAAAGCAACAAATCCTTTTGAGGCAAGTCAACTAAAACTGAGAGAATAATGCCCACGCCCTGGAATATTTTATTCAGAGGGCTAATTATATAAAAACCATGCCATGGCCACATTGCGAACATCGAGGAACACCTGCCATAACAAAGACACCACGACCTGGAGCTGAAGTATCCTTCCCTACTAAGAACCAGGGCAAACGAACAGTACTAGTCAAGGCATGCTCTATCTGTAGTAGCTGCCTCCGGAACACTTGTTAGCACCAAATGATAAGACCTCTTATGAGTTGACAGCATCGTTTGACAAGGTCAAGTGTCTCTGCAAGGAATATGCTGCAGCTATCGAATTTCTTTCAAAATGTTCGACTCACTGCGTTTCTTGTTGTTGACGACATTCAAAGCGCAAAACTCTACAATGATTACTGTATTCAATCGTGTCCTTTGTCTAAGCAGATCATGTAATAGTCAATCTGCTAAATGCTAGGTTACTGAGAATCTTGCTTTTATTTCTGCATTTTTTAAGGTGGGCTCTGGAAATTCTACCGACTTTGAAGTTCTCTTCTGAGCTTTGACGTGCGATTGATTTCTAAATCTCCTGAACTTAAATGCTGATGTAGTTCTACGACACTGATCTTTTATCATTTCTTTTCGAGCTTATCTGCAGCTTTCTCAACGGTTTACTTTGCTGCTGAAGGCTTCAGTTACTTTTTCAGGGTATCTTATCTAGGGATATTGAACTCTAGATAAACTCGAATAAGTTTTTAATAAAATGTATCCTTTTCAATGTCGTAGATATTAAAAATTATTAATGGACAGAGAACATTTTCCAAGGTAAGCGACTCAGATTGAGAATCGTGTCCATAACAAAATTCGCGATGGATAAAAAGCTTCATTCAAATGTGCCTGATGAATGTCTGCATATTAAGTTCAGATGTTTGTATAAAACAAACTGAATCTGCTTTTCTCTTGGCGATGGCTCTCTGCATACTCAGTTTCATGTGTGCCTTCTCGCCTGTCGTTACCTGCACTATGGTAATGGCATCGATGACCAGGAGTCCTTGTCATTGTCTTCAGGAATCGCATATTTGTCTTGGGAGCTTTATTAGTGGCGGTCATGATGGATGAAAACACCTGCCTGTGTCACAAAATTAACTGAATCTGATCTTCTCTTGTCATTTGGCTCTATAGATGCCCACTTCATATGCCCCTTCCCGCCTGTCGTTACGTTGACTATGGTAATGCCATCACCAGAAGACGTTGTACTGGTCTTCAGGATTCACAGATTTTTCATAGAATCTGTCATCCCAGTCGCAGTGATGATGGATTTAAACACTTCGGTATGTAAATGTCATAGCCATGTGCTCTGACCGAGTTTTGGAGGAGTTTATATTAACGAGTGATGTAGACACCACTGCTGGTGCAAACCAGTAGATTGTAACGATCAGTCTTCACCTTCAAGGAGGAGATTACAATAACGGGTGAATTCTGAGATAACTCTTGGTGCAATGTACTCGATTGTAACGATCAGTCTCCACCTTCATTGTAAGGTGATACCAGATTTCATAGAATGTCTGACAATGAGTCATCGCTTAGCGTGAAATTTTTCGACCTAAAAACTGGAATACGGAAGTGTTCATTTACAGAAAGAGCCTGTCCTGCACACTTTCAAATATTCCAATGACGGAATACTCAACTATCCTTGGATTGTGGAAATCGTCGAAAAGCAGTCTTTTGGCTCGGGTTTTCATCAGCCGAAAGTTTGAGTTCTGAGTTGCTAACATCACCAACCATTCGGGAAGTTGATGACAAAGGCGAGCATTCGTTTCGCACGAGAGCGATTGCGAGAGAAGTACAATGTTACAAGGTTGTTTTGATGATTTTAAAAAATCTAATCCTGTAATCTGGCAACTTGCTATACCCATAGATCAACTGCGGAAATGCACCAGCAGGCAAAGTTCGAAGACAAACAACAAGGCTATGATAGTGGAGCGGAATGAACGAAGAAATAGTGAGAGCAATTGCAAATCTTGGTCATTCGGAGCAAATTGACCGAGAAAACCAGAGACCAGCCGAGTTCTCTGACAAACGAAGAAGAAACTATGAATGCGCGGATCTCAAGACATAAAACCTATGTCCTACGAAGTTTTGAGTGCGTGAAGGCCTGGAAAAACAACCAAGGCAATTTATTTATATCAAACGATGGTTGACTTCGACCTGCCTGACAAGGCAGACTTTTCTGTAAGCGGCTTGAGGGCCATGGACTTGTTCAAATGAATGGGTGTCCTATTCGGCTCTCCATGTCTGTCGCTTTCAAATCGTGCCAAATTTCTGTGCGAAAGATGGCCCTTAATCAGCATAAACCACACACGACGCGAATCTCCTGCGCCAATGGATTGTCCATCCAAAGGATGGACATAACTGTAGTTTCCTCTCCAGCACCTGGTTTTCGAACAGGGCAGACTTGCAGTACTGGCAAATTTGGGCCCTAACACATGTTCAGGTTGAGTTCCCTCAGTTGTGTCCGGGAGCAGCTGCAGTATGCTGGATTAAAGGAAACGCCCTTGGTATGGACAACTGTTCGTGATTGAGGTTTAGCTGAGCGCGAGGAATCTAACAAGTGTCACGGGTAGTTATTCTAGTTGCGGAACAGCAGTGGAACGAGAGGAATCTTCAGATCCTCAACTTCGGGAGAAAAAATCATAAAATATTTATAGCAATTCTGTCGTTACAAAAACAATGTGGAATGAAAGTCTTGCTTGATTTAATTTATTTTTCAAGTACGGATTGGAGTCTGATTTGGGGTACTATAAGAAGCAGTGGGACAAGCTTCCAATCATCAACTCACTTTAGTTTTCTCTAGATCTTCTCCAGCAGCAGCCACAGGCATTCCTTCAGATACGCCCAAGGCAGCTGCTTAACCTCGCGGTGAGTACAGCACTGGATTCTTTCTGCCATCATCTGCTTCCATTCTTGACATCATCAGAATGTTGGTTCGAATGAATTCTTTCTTCTAAAGTACTAGTAGTGCCTCCTAGGAGGTTCACTTTGTTCAAGATTATCAGTTTCTGGTTTGGTAGGAAATGAGGACCTCAACCAATGATTATGCATGCAGTATGATGCTCAGAGCAGGCTTTGTTTCTGACGATGATTCTGTAATGTACAGAATTAATTTAGTCCATAACTGCAGCAATGGCGGCCAAACTGTCATCCTCTGTGTTCCTCTTCATCGGATTGGCAGTGCTTTATGCTGCAATAGCCGATGCCCAGCTTTCTGAGAGCTTCTACTCGAATTCTTGTCCCGGCGGTGTGCAAGCGGTAGCGAATGTCATCAATGCTGCTGTTCGCAGCGACAGGAGAAACGCAGCTGGTCTTCTCCGTCTACATTTCCATGATTGCTTCGTCAGAGTAAGATAAAATCTCTTGCAGCTCACTCTTTCTAGAGCAACTTGAATTGTTCCATGTAGCACCAGGCATGCAACAAACTAGTCATAACTAATAGAAAGGTTTGCAAGTTCGAGTTCTTGTAAGTTCTAATAATTTGAATCTGATTATCTGCAGGGATGCGACGCATCTGTCCTCTTGTCCTCAACCGCTAGTAACAAGGCAGAGAAAGATGCCGGCCCAAATCTATCACTCCAGGGATTCAGCATCATCGATCAAGCGAAAGCAGCTCTTGAGAGAACTTGTCCCGGTGTTTTCTCTTGCTCCGACATTCTCACCCTGGCTGCAAGAGATGCCATCGCTGCCGTAAGTTCTTCATTTCCTGCTCTCATTGGTTTCTTGCAGGTTCATAAATTTTGATTCTTACTCCACTTTATGAAGATTGCCTAGAATTTACTATTGTCTGAAATTCTTGTTTGTCCCCGTATGTAGACTACAGTTAAATAAGTATTTGGAGTCCCGGCAGTAATCTCCTGCTGTATCCAGGAACTACATACTACCAGTCCGCTACAACTTTGTTGATGACTGCTTTGATCTTATGATAATCTTAGACCCTTTCTCAAAATTTATACCATTGAACCAAGTTGACCACAAAACTTCGTGATTTGCAATGCAGATTGGTGGGCCAAAGTGGAGGGTTCCTTTGGGACGCAGGGATGGAGTGGTGTCACGCGCAACTGAAGCCAGCTCTAACCTTCCCAGTGACAAGGCTAGCTTCAGCGGTCTTGTGAGCAACTTCGCCAAGAAGGGTCTATCTGAGGCAGACATGGTTGTCTTGTCAGGTAAGAATATTTCAGAATGATGTCTTCCATCGCCGATAACCGACCAGTTAGTTTCTGGGGTTTTAGTTCGGTGTTTGGTCCAAATGGATTCAAATATTTATCTGGTTGGAAGCCTAAGACTAGTTCTGTTTGTGACATTGCAGGTGCTCACACCATCGGACTTACCTTCTGCAAGTCCGTGACTCCCCGCATCTATAACTTCGCCGGTAGCGTCAACGGTGCCGATCCTTACCTGAACAAAACTTTCGTCACCGAGAAGAGAGGACTGTGCCCCAACAACAAGAGCTCCGCCAACAAGTTCATCGCCATCGATTCCACCAAGGGAGGACAGACCTTCGACAAGAACTACTACACCAACGTATTCGCTCACAAGGCGATCTTCAAGTCCGATGATGCCCTCATCTCCACCTCCAGCGGTCGCTCCAAGGTGCTTAACATCATCAGGTCGCCTCAATCAAAGTTTTTCTCTCAATTTGGACTTGCCATGGAGAAGATGGGAAGAATCGGTGTTTTGACCGGCTCCCAAGGACAGATTCGCAAGACTTGCTCGAGGAAGAACTAGAGTTAGCCTCAACCACTCACACACGGTAGTTTTAGCCTGCAGCTATCTAGTATAATTAGGTTTAAACTTCTCTCAAGTTGCAACGTGAACAATAACTGATTCACAGTGTTTTGAATCATATGAAACATCACCACATGTGTCACATCCAGCTTTCATTGATGTGATCCATAATACTGCACAACATTAAAGTAATCGGCAATGCTAGGTAGTCATCAGCAATCAGTAGTTTCCTAAGCAAGGGGTAACCCTTTGGATCCTCTTGGTCGATGTCTACGTAGTGAATTATCTGCTCAGGACTTGGGTAGGAGCATATAGAGTTTTTCGACTCTCTTGAATCTAGTTAACTTGAAAACGTCACTCTATAATTCAGGAATTCGTTCGCCTATGCTTACGCTGCATATGAGCTGAACAGCCTGTCATTCTTTGCTTCGGTTACTTTTAGAGTCGAAGCCCACCATTTATTATCACTGGACAGTCAATAATTAAAGTAAAAGAGTATATTCTCGAGATCAAGGCGTAAGCTATTTGCAATCTCATCGTCCTGCGTGTATTTGTGGTTACAATTTGAGTGGAAGGTCTCACTCTTCAACAGGTAGACAATGAGAAGTACCTCTGGGCGTCGATGGCCTGTAGAGTGGCTTCATCTTCAACAACTTGGGTGAAGAAGATGTAGAAAAAGAGATAAAACCTTTTCGGTACAATGCATTTAGCTGTAGTCAATGTCAAGGCAGCAACGTGCAAATATCTTTCGCATTCTGGAAATGAAGTATCTACCTTCTTATTCCTTGCTTGTCGATAGGAAGAACTTCAATGGTTTTTTCCATTACAGGGTCACTGATCCAAATTTGCCTCGACGAGTGGAGTACAAGTATAAGAATCAAGAATCTGCTAGCGAATCTAATCGATCAATTATCGTCACTGATCCATAACGACTGTATTTGCATCTTGATCCTATGGAAACAAATTTGTATTCGCATATGATTGGCAATCCCAAAAATTCCTTGTTCCTCACAGGAATTTGAACCGAATGAAAAACCCAAGTTCTTACCAGAGCCTCTTTCTGTGACTCATGTATGCACCCTCAAATAGCCTAGCCACGTATACCGTATACTTAAAGGAATGAGTAAAAGTAGATACCCCGTATATATTCTTCAGGAATTCTTACACAGAAGGTGACGTTAGCTATTATTACAAACTGTGATGACCATGAACGATTGAAGTGTTGACAGGTGAAGAAGCCATTAGTCTTCAAAATAGAAAAGCTTCGTAAGATTCCTTAAAGTGGTTTCAAAAATAGATTCTTTTGATGGAATCGACCTTCTTATTAAAGAGCTTACTTAAGTCAGTTTGAGTTCAAGATTGATCGGTAAGACGATATATATTGTAACAATCGCTAACAACAACCGCATTTGCACTCTGACAAATTGGACGAAACCTCGAAGAAAGTAGACGCCACGAGTTAACCAGAACTGTCTTCGAGGAAAAATTTGAAACGGAAAGAGAGCAATTTGTTCTTCTCCAAGCTCAAATTTCAAGATTAGAGAACCTGTTACAGCTGCTTTAGTTAGGCAGCTAGGCGCGTGGGCTATATCTAGAGTCCATATAACAAATCAACGAAACTGGGTTGCCTCAGATGTCAGTGATGAGCAGCTTTGCTACTTTCCGTGGACATGGCAGAAGACGAGGGTGGGATTTTTCTTGAGGCCCTGGTGTTCACGGGCAGGCTTTGTATATCTCAAATTTTGCTTCTGTGGGAACAGGAAAGGTGAGGGTTGAGGAGTCTGATTGTCTGATTTTCCACCATAATTCCACAATGCCTAAGACAACCTTCCAGTGAGGGATCTACTGAGTTATTCACTGGTGTCTCTAGTAGAATGAATGTGAGACATTAATATTTGCATGTCACACCGAGCTTTGAGCTCTAGTTCATGAATTAATTAATAGCTCCAAATTCGTCATCGAATCTTCAGCTGTTTATTACACGGTTTAATCAACGTACAGAAGTTTTCTTTCATCCTTAGTCTCTGTATCCTAATCCTCCAGTTGGTGAGGCTTCAGGAAATTCAGTTCACATCAACGTTGATTGATTTCCGCAGAAAAACAACCTATCCCTAGTCTAAGAACTGTTCGTTTTTCTTCACCAAGTCGCATCATATATTACACTCTTAGAGCTTGGTTTGTTTACCATACCATACTAATCCCACTCCAGTCAATGCCAGTGTTGCTCGGACGGATTGTCAAGAGATATCTGGATATTACTGAGTCTAGGTTCATTTACAGCGCCTCCGATTCTGATCATCTGGAATGTATCACCATGGAAGTGTGTAGAATCCTGCACATCTCACAAAAGCCTAGCCTAGCTGATCATTTTCCGTGCTTGATGACTGATGCAAGATTGTCTCGTCAAATATCCAGTATCAACGCTGCTTTATTAATATGTATGAAACACCACACACACGCCTCATATTCTCTAGCCCACATGTAGTGAATGGGCAAGCCCCAGTCTGATGTGTGATCTCTTGAAAATGTTGAATATTTAGACTTTGGAGTTTCAACTCGAGGTGAGATTCTTACCTTGAATCTTGTGACGAACACTGCAAGTAGAGTGCAACTGACACTTTAAAGACCGTTTACAACAGTCACTTGATGTTTGAATTTAAGACAAAACTTGCTAAAGAAGTAGATGGTAGTTTGTTGCCAAATCAGCCGGATCATTCACACCAGCTAGACATTTTTTCATTGCCAACTGCTGGAGCTCCTATGTGCTAGTATATATTGAATACTGATGAGCTGTGAAGATCATTTGTGAAGTTAAAACTAAAAGTTTCTGTCAGTGGTTTTAGTGCTCCTTCGGTTTGTGTCTTCGCATCCTTGAACGCATGTGGGCAAGAGAAGTGTCACTTGTGATTTCCTGAGTTCAGTTTTCTGATTTGATACATGTGAGGTATGGGAGCTGACAGTGTGTTGAATTCAGGGTGAAATTTTTATGCTAAAAAGTTCTCATTGTTCAACTCAGATGATAAAACTGTGTGCTGAGAGTGTCAAGATTTTAATAGAAAAGAGCTACAGAGATTCTACTGAAACCAGTCGTGTTGATATCTTCTTGATGGTAGAGGGTCTAGAACCAACTCCGTTGGCTTACAGTACATTTAATTCAGTTGGAACTGAACATAGCTCTAAAGTTGACGAAATTAGCAGTTGTAACTTGTAGTAAATCTCAAGTACATGCTTAGGCTTCTATGGTACACGTAGCTGACTCATGATCAGTGCTCTAGAGGATTTTTATTGCTTCATTGTTTCTAAGCCTCTACCATCACAAACAGATGAAGAAAGAGAAAGATGATTTTTTCATTGACGGTAACATAAAAACTTTTATCAGAAAAAGGAAGGTTCATCTTCTTCCTTCCCAAAAATCAATAAAGAAGAAGAAGAAGAAGAAAGAAACAAAAAGAACCACACAATGCTTCATAAAATAAGTATCATCTCCTTGATTCATTCATAAGAAATGAAAATGGAAAAAAGTAAAATTAAGTGTGCCGATAGAAACGAAGTGTTAATATCTTTTTCCTTGTCCACAAATATTACAAACAAAAAGAAGATGAATACAAAGATTATATCAAAACTGTTTAATATGTTTCCTTGTCAACAAGAAAAGGGGCAGTCCTTTTCATTTCTTCCCGTCTAAATTTTGGAGAAAACAAATTAGGTACACAAAATCTTGCCCTTTTTCTTCTGGTTTTTAATTACATAACGAATGAGCAACAAAAATCAGCCTTTTCACATTATCGGTCACATCTTATGCAATATGCTGTTTCAAGCTCAGCCTTCAAGCTCTTTCATAAGATCTTCAGTCTATCAGCGTTCTCTCGTTTCTTCCATTCTCGTTTCTCACTTCGCAGTACTTCATCATGACATCTATGTCCGTCTCTTCATACCCATTATTCTCAACAAAGATGCATTTTAAGAGCATTTACACTTTATCGAAGAAGACAAGAAAAAATTACAATGAACTTCTCTAGGAAATATTTTTCTTTACATTAACATAGATTTCACAAACATTAAATTATAATTTCTACGTTATTTGATCTCTTGCAAGCTCTTAGATGGCTCAAGCGAATCCTGTTGGTTTCTAGTGAACCAATGCAGGAATCCAGGAGTAATGAGCTCTCTCCTGCACATTTGCGCAATCTTATTCAACATACCCCGTACCTGATGACGTTTGCAATCTTTTATTGTAAAATATTCAATTGCTAGGCTGCTTTATTAGAATGTGCGAAACACAATACAACGTCATCCCTCATTATCTCTAGTTCATGAGTCTTGAGCGTTCCAGCCTGAATTCGACCTGTATTTGATGTTTTGGAAACAACTATTTTCAAACATGGTAATGATGGTTCAACATATTGAACCATCATTACTGAAACCCATCCGTATTCATATCTGCGTGTCGCACAAGCTTCTAAGACATAAGTTGACAAAGAAACTCATTCTGTTCTCTAAGGATCAGCTTTAATCAGATACCACTGCGCGTCGTCATTGCCAGTTTCACGTTTTCCGTACATTGCATCAGGAAGGTCTTTTTCAGACTGCACTTGAGGATCATAAATCAAATCCTGCGTCTTATGATTCTGGATTCGATAACAACCTGGGAACTGGCTGGAAACAATGAAACCCCACTCGAAATCTGGCGTCTCACGGCCACCCGTGAACAGTATTCCTTCTCGTAACTCATAATTAGGCTTAGCAGTAGTCATGATGCGTCCATTGCCTGTTAAGATCCAGGAATCATTACCACTCCCCGACTTGTTGAAGCGGAAGCGATTGACGTACCCATTGGCCGGAGTACTCATCGGCACTAGTTTAACCTTATCCTCGAGCAACGGCACTCGACTGTCATTCAGAACACGCTCTGTCTTTGCATTGACAATGTGGTATATTCAACGGGTAAGACTCCAACTGGCACAGTGGGCATGTCCATGTTTGCAAACGTACGACCAAGCTTACGTTACGGGGTAAACACGCACCTGCAAACATCCAGATCCAGCTAGCTCAATACCATAACTTGTGACTCGTGAGTGCAATTGTCGGAGACATGTTCACATCAGTAAGTTCACCTTTTTCAGCCTTTTTTATGTTTGACAGGGTACAACTAATGGGCCAAATCACTGTAAGGGGCAACGTTGTCCAGACTTCGGTTATAGTTTTCGAATGAGTAATGAGAGTTATATTTTCAAGAGCATGAAGAAGTTTTTGATACATGGGAAAGTGGAGATCAATCTCCAACTCTTGAAATAGTAGTTTTTTCTTGTGTCTTTTGTTACATGAAACCTTGAACAATAGAATAAAATCGACATGTTTGCAATAAAGTTGATGAGGATAACATATTCAGATTGCTAGAGATGAAGGAAAAAAAAAATCAGAAATGAAAAATTGATGAAAGTGTGGCATAAAACGTTGGTTTGTATTTCAAAATTTGGCATGAAATTCTCACTACAAATGGTGTGAGTATTATGATACCAAAAGGATCACTATCATTTTGTGATGCTTATGCTAAGGGAAGATACACAAGACATCTTTCTCTACAAATAGCTCATACATTCAGATGTATGACCTCATATCAGTCAAAAGTATTTACAAGATGCATAATATTATATGACTTTCATAGATAACAAGAATAGAAATAGTTTTGTAAACCTATAAGAAAGATCAAATATTGTGATGAAGTTTTGGAAGTTTGTTGTTTTTTTAGAAAGCAAAGAGATAGTATCAAATGTGATAACTAAGTATAGTTATATATAAAACTGATAGAAGATGCTCAATTTGAGATGCAATTTTGGAATAAAGCTACCAAGGCTACTAACTATCCCATCAATCAAATTGCCATAACAACATTACATACAGAGCATGACATTACAGAAAACATGGCGTGATAAGATTATTTCTTTATTATGTTTTGGATGTTTGGTTGTCCTCATATGCTCAATGGATCAAAGTAGCAAGTTTGGATTGAAATTTATCACAACTGGGTATGAAAAATTATTCAAGTGGTACATATTTTACAATCACAGATCTAAAAATATAATACATATTAGAAATATGTTTTTTGATAAGGAAAGTACTCGGAGAATGAAAAACAAGAGAAAAATCACACAATCGCTAATTATTATCTATGTTTCCATACCTATATTTTTACCATTGACATGTGCTGTTGACAATAAAGATGGAGAATCATCAAAAGCTCTTAGTGATATTCAAAAGGGATGTGATCTTGAATTTGAAGATCAAAAGGTAATGATACTTAGCATAAAATTGGAAAAACACCTAGATGGGTTCCCTAATGATCATTTGGAGACTTTTTCAATAAAAAGAAAGCATGGTAAATCTAACAATGCTTAGAACTGATAATTGATAAAATTTTGAAAAAGATATAATTTCTGATAAAATATTAAGTTTATAGAGTTTTCAAGTTTAGAGGTTGGGGATTTTTGAAATAGAACTGATGTATCTTTACAGAATGAAATTGTCATGCAATAGTATATCTTTGATTTTATAGTTGATGAATCTTCGTTATATGTTAAACAAATAAAAAGAGTAGATGGCAAGAAGTAGGAGCAAGCCATATTTGAGGAGAAAGAATTTGCTAAGCCATATTTGAGGAGAAAGAATTTGCTAAGAAAAATGTCATGTGAAAATTTGTAAATCTTTCATTAGTTACAAAGAGCATTGGATGGATTGAGTCTTTAACATGAGCTATTGTATTTATTCTAAAGTACAAGGCAAGGTTTGTTGTCAAGAGGTAAAATGGTAGGTATCAATTATCACTCAGACCAGTTAAGTTGAATTACAGACAAGGGATTGAAACTTAAGACACCAAAAGCTTGGAGATAAAAGTAGTAGGCAATTATCGATAAACCTCAGGCGGAGAGTATGCTCGGTCGAGCAGTTTATAGAAGAGAAGTCCAAACCTGCCGCGCACGGACTATGGAGGCAGCATCATTGCTCACGATTTTAACCCTGATTCTTCCGGTGTACTGTACACGGCACCCAGGTTTCGAATGGGATCTCATGGTTTCAAGCAATTTTCCAGGTTTCTTTCGAATCAAGTATCGGCTGACGCAGGATTTGATATAGGATCCTCAAGTCCAGTGCGCAAAGTTTGGGGAAACGCGATCCTGCAAATGAATATGGACATTGGTACCTGATAAAAGCTGATACTTTTTCAGCAGAATGAGTTCCTTCGTCAGAATATCTCTGACGAGCTGGTTCGACATAAGGAGATCCATAGAATTCAGTTTTGGTAGGCCAATCAATGTCTGGCAATAGCTTCTCCCAGAAATTAACCGATAGGAGTAAGCCGAGTCCACTCAGCATAAGGACTTGAGGTTATGGAGTGGTCTTCTCCCTTCGCTGCACATATATGTTACCGCCAACAAAAGGGCGAAACGGTCACTGTTTGTCACTGCTGTCATCCTCCTTCCTGCAGCATATATGCTTGACATATGTAAGATACTCAGATAAACTCTAATGTCTCATATGCTTCATACTATTTTTGGACGATTTTGACTCAAAGGCGTCATGACGGAATTCAGATTCGGTGCTATCCAGTACTGGGTTCAGAATCCTTGTGATGACATTCTCTAGATTTCTATTAGCATCACTAGGTCCTTTTTGAATCATGATCGTCACATCTGACATTCAAGAGTGCGACCTCCAGATAGTACTCTTCAGTGGTTCCAGCTCCAGTTTGACTTTCTTCACTTTCACTATTGACCTATCTGGATTTTTCTACTGGTTGCCTCTGATCAGTGATGCTGAGACAAACTCTCGTTATTTCTAGATTCTTTCCCGCACTTGAAATTGTTCAAACTCCGAGTCCTTCTGTGACATGGTATTTAGAACCGACTTACAATATTCGGCACTTTTGTGCATAGATTATGTAACTGTAACATTTGAATTCGATCTATGTGGACCTGGACAGGGCTTAACAAGCTTCACACACACGGATGTCGGATACTGGTGCATGATGTAACTGAGTGCAATATTATTTAACAACCGTTCAATAAAATTGCACTCAGTTACAACATATTGAGCTAGCTTGACCTATCCTGCTGATTGGAGGCTTCCGTTAACGGACATGCCCACTGTGCTACATGGAGTCTTGTGATCGAAAATGGAATAAGTCACATTGTCAATGCAAAAACAAAGCGCATGCTGCTCGACACCAGGCATAAACTATCCGAGGCTGTTGTGAAACTCACTCAGATGAATTCATCGGCAAATGACAGGCTCGCTCGTTTCCGGCTCAACAAATGGAAGAGTAGTACCTATTCCTGGTAGTACTGGGCGTTTCATACCTACTTAAAGAGGAGTCCCTGTTTCTTCGGGGACACTCATCACTGGTTTTCCTGACAAGCCATGAAACGAGTGGGATATCATCATCTCGAGCCAGTTTCGGGCTCCTATCGAATCCCAAATCGTGAGACGCAAGATTTGATATTTGAGCCTCAGGATCAAATACAAGGTGGTGATGAACTACCTGTTGCAAATTACCGCAAAGGACATTATAAACACGATGAATGAATGTCGTTTAGATTTCATTCAGACTTCGATTTTATTAACTTGATCGAAATCTTGTCGTATGAACATGTCATTTGACGTATATACTTGGCATCAGGTCAAGCGGGAATAAATACAGATTTCAGAGATAACACAAGCGGGTAAAGTCTAGAGACTTTACCCAGATATAGAGTACTTGAGATCTTCCCCGGATGCCGAAATATCAGAGGCAGACAAGTGATAATTGTGTGCCATACTCTTGAGCCTACCACTCTTATTCTTTTCATCGTACACATCTGTGACTGAAGCATATATCCTCAAGATTTCAGGCACTGTCCCTACGAAATCTCTTGTCCCATGAGAATACTATTGTCATCCATGGAAAGCCAATCTACAGTTAAGAAGAGGTCCACCTAGTACTCTAACTGCATATACCTTCTACTGCTTTATTGGAATTCAAAGATATCAAGAGAGTCTCAGTTGTAGTACCTGCCTGCCAGCTTACACCCACGGCGAGTAAGCTGAATCCGAAACACTTGTGTCCTGAGCTTTAAATCTGGAGTTTGCAAGCAGCGATCCTATGAACTTAAGCAAAGGCCGGTCCACGTTGCGCGTCAATTATTCCAGATCTTCTTACCCATTGGAAGTTTTTATCCTGGAGCCACGTATACATAAATTGATCAACTATCGTCTTGCAGTTTGTACATTGTTTATGTGTGTCATGTGTCATATCTGGAAATGTCTACTCTGAAACATCCTCCGCAGTCCTGGCTAAGTCGCGAGTTCTTGCTTTGTCCACATTTGGGATTTGCAGATATTGTAATCATATTGAGCGCGGCTTTGTGTGGGCCTAGAGAATGATAATGTCTCCACTCTCCACGAGCAAATCCGTCAATTTCTGATGACGTGTAAAGACGTGAAAGTGGCTGAAACGTACGCCAGGTACATTTCAGCCACTTTCACGTTTTAGAAACTTTGCTAATCAAAGTCGCAAGCCACAATCTTTACACGTCATCAGAAATTGACGAATTTGCTCGTGGAGAGTGGAGACATTATCATTCTCTAGGCCCACCTCCGGCGGCCAGTAAGCTGAGTAATGTAATTTGTCAGTGTTTGATCAATATTCTGGCTGCGTCGTCCTTCGATGCAGCGCCAAGAGCGCGTACAGACCATTTCTGCAATACTCATTGCTTCCAGATCTCAATCCATTCCTGATCCAACTTCTATATATTCAGTCAACTTTCGTACTTTTATAAGACTGGATCATAAAATTTTTTCTTATTTCCACATCCACACGACATACTTGAGATAAATGCATTTCCAAATCTTATCAACAAATGCATTTTGGTTGAGCACGTCGAGGTTTGGAAGACACATCTGACGTATGAAGCCGATGCTTTTTGATGTGAATTTTGATTTTGTATGTAATGATACACATTACGCAAACGTCTACCACAGGCTCGTTCTTCTCATGGAGTAGTTTTCTAATGCATACTTCGGATTGCGTGTCTATCACAATCTAGGATTATCTTTCCGGTATCAGTGTTGCGGTAACTTTGAAAATCCACAAAGACTTCTGTATCCAATGACGAGATAATTATTTGTTCTCGTAATATCTTACCTCGTTCTCATACCAAGTGGGACCGTACCCTGATAGCACTTTATAATTGTTTAAAAAACATGTGCGCAAATCTTCTGCCTAGTCTAATCTATGAAAGCCCTGAAAAATTCATGTTCTTGAAATCACTCTCTTCATCGCTTTAATTCATTTTTTAAATTTTTATGTTCTTGAAATCACTCTCTTCATCGCTTTAACAGAGTGCTTCAACCATGTTGGCTCTCTCCTGCTTCACCACTCTCTTGTCCTTGTCCCGATTGTCATTAGCCTTGGAATTATCTCTACTCTTTCTGAACATCTTTTTGAATTGAAAGATCAAATGACCTCATTCATCAAATGATTAGAAGCTAAGAGTATCTTTTATTTGATTCACATATATAAAGCCTTATGAGATATGTCCTTCAGTTTTGAGACTAACGAGCTGAGTACTGAGACTCTGATCTTTTTGGAGGAGACTTTGGATGGTAATTTCTTGACTATTAAATGCCTATCTGCTGATTACTCTCACTAATATAGAGAAATAGCTGGGAATATAATTAAGATTATATTTTCTCTAATATTTTCAGTTGTGATTTCAACTTGGTTTGTGACAGTTCAGTGTTGGCCTCGCGACTGTAAAATAGAGGCTAGGGGATGAGTGTTGACTTCACTGGTGATGACTATTGGTTGGTCGATGAACAAAATTTTCGTTGTGGGTTTCAGATTTTCATTGGAGAAGCTAAAAATCTAAAAGTTACATCATTATTATCTTCATCATCAGAAAAATTATCTTTCCTCCGATGCGCAGTATTTACATTGTTTTCATCAATTCTAGACGAGAATGGAGTAATGATTTATCATTATATAGAGAAACAAGAGGAACGTATGAGGCGTAGCGATCTAACTTACAACTCCCAAGCTGTTGAGAGAGAACTGCAAGAATGACAAGACAACTTAATAAAATCAAGTAAACTCGAGTGACGTACAATGCAGATGGGGAAACAAATATCTCTGGATTCAGACTTACAGAGTAGCATTGCGAGGTTCGTCATGCAAATGATGACTAAGTACATTTCCGATCAACACTCATTGAACACTGTCTTTAGCCTGTCGGAACGTGCTCTGAGCGCCGCGTCCAAGGAGGACGGTGCAAGAATATCGTGCAAACACTACTGGCCCCGTGGTGGGCCTGGAGAACGAAACAATTTTCCATTCCAGATATCTACTTTGTCCCCTCCATCACGAATCCGTTCGTCGGAAGACTGAAAACGCTCCATTGCGTCGCGTATACGACACCTACAAAAGTACCTCACCTGGAATGTGAAGTGGGTAAGAATGTGTATTCCTTCTACGAGGTGGTTTATGGTGACTCGAAATTAGCTGATTCTCGAGTCTAGCATTTGTTGTTAAAGGATTTTGCTCACCAAAGTTATTTCAGAAACACAATTGAAGTGCCCCCACCGAATGGCCCGAAATGGCAGTCCATGTGATCACTATGTCTACAGATCATTTAGATGGCAAAACCATCGAACCATACATGGATGAAACCAAAAGAGTAAGAGGTGTCTAGGTACCAATAACATCACAATGGTTAATATTTCTTATTGCAACTGAGATATCTGCACTACCTAAATGAGTTGGTCTATATTATGTTTTTTCATAAGCTCTATATATTAGGGAGCATAACATAACATGATTCCTATACTATGGATTTCGAATATGCTCTATAGAGAGCACTACCTGTGCAGATTTGTAATGTGGACATGCAAGAACTTAAAACTTGATCAGAACTGATGGAGGATGTCTGGTGGTGGATATGTCCAATGGCCGGAGAGGACAGACACGGACAAAGTACATTCAACTCGAGATTTGAAGCGGAGTTCCTATCCGCTTACTAACTTCCGTGGGGTCAGAGTATCTGAATCGATGATGCACGCGGAAGCATTACACCAACTGCACCTGCACCGGCCTTCACGTTGAGTCTATTGGGCAATTATAAAATCTCGAGGGGTGCATGGCTTCAATCATAAGATTCCCAATTCAGTCTAGATCTGCCATAGGGACGATGTGCTTATCCGATGCATTATTCGGTTGCTTGATGAAGGTCAATTGAAGCTCCAGTAACGAACAACGTTCGAGCGTAGTTCCTAGTAGCTTATAATTTGCAACTTGTTTATGAATGTTTTATTCAAATTGCGAGAGTGTACTTTCATTGCACCCTGCCGCCGTCATGTATCGTATGAACAGATTTGTTCACCCTTATCCAACAAGAAATCTTAGACAGGAAATTTGGAAATTGGAAATAAGAACTGTACTTTTATATTCACGATCTAAAAGAAACCAGACACCGGAAATAGCTTGCTGTGGTTGCGTTGGGTTTCCCTAAATGCTATCTTGAGTTCTCATCATCATATACTTACAAATCAGGAACTTCCTAGCAACTCAAGCCATTGCCAACCATCTTAATTACATCAATCTTGTGATGATATTGGTTGAAAATAAGGGTCTGAATGAAATTCTCAGCTAAGGATTTCCTGTCTGTTCTCAGCGCTGGACAACTACCGTGTAATCAAATCAAGGTAGTAAACCAGTCGCTCATTTAGTCGACTAAATTGGAGACTTCATAAACTGCCTGCCCTCATTTTGTTCACGTAGAAGTACATACGCTCACAACTGAGGAATTTCTGATAGACAATCTCGGCTGTCCACTTGGATGGCACTCACAGTGGAACTTTGTGTGGATTTACCTCAAAACACTGAAAGGAACAAAGTGACCATCTGTCGTTGTAGTCTGTTTACCGCAAGTTCAAGGCTTCGGCATAGTAAATATGAACACGCTTAGACAGGGCATCACTTCAAAAGATAGACGTATTGCCTGGGGGACTTGGATTGTATCTAGTATTCCAATCCACGAGATGTCGAAGAGTCGTGATATTTATGAATACAGTATTCATAGGTATCATTGTGGGCTCTATACGTAATGCGGAGATTCATATATTTCACTGTTAGATACACTTTATGATCCCCGCTTAGATTCTTACCTCGGATAGCCTGCAACGGTCAGTTTGAGTACAAAACAAACAGTCGGCGGCGCACGACATCGTTTTTGCTACCGAGCTGTCTATACCAATGCCTAGTTTCTAATAGTGAGCTAGTAGCAGCTGAAGTTGTCATTTAAACTTAGGTATCGGAACTGGGCAGTATAGTAATACTAAACTCGTGGACCAGTTGAAGAGCGCTGTGGCTCAGAGAAATTCTCTGGATCTCAAGCCTAGATTCCTTGCTGTCCTTTCGTTCTGTTCTACAGAATGTGGACTATAGGATGTGAGTCTTTCCGCAGTTCCACCACGAAAGCTTTTGCTCCTGGAATTTCACTGGACAGTGTATAATACTCAGACTTCTGAAGGCAGCACTACTTCGAATGACAGATATAGGCTAACGATCAACAACAAGCTCTAGAGACTAAATTCGTGCTGGAATTTTGTCACGGAGTTGAGAGATTTTCAGGATGGTCAAGATTTTCAACAAAACTTCGGAAGACGATAGTCATTCATATACGCTCCATGCTCACTGCTTTCTGCTCAGAAACCCAAAGCCGCTTTATTTATATTATCGACCATATTTCATAGGACGAGCTTCAGTCCGATCTATGAACTCTTCCAAGCCGTCTAGTTGACTTCGATCACTCTAATGAGCTGAAAGTGTTGATAGCTTCCAGTCCTATGGGTCCGAGATGGTCGGACGCAACGGTTTTCTCTGGATAAGGATCAACTTTTGTGAGGTACCAATGTGCCTCTTCATCGGATTCTTCGCGCTTGCCATAGCGTGCATCAAGCAAAGAAGGATTGGCATCCTGGACTTGAGAATCGTAAATCAGATCCTGAGTGTGACGGTTTTGGATGCGATACGCATCTTTAAATTCGCTCGAAAAGATGACATTCCACTCGAAACCTGGCCTCTCGCGACCACCCGTGTACAGTATACCTTCCTCGTGGCTATCAGTCGTCAAGATACGTGTGTTGCCGGTTAGGATCCAGGACTCGTTACCGCTCTCCGACTTGGAGAAGAGAAAACGATCGACCCAAGCATTGAGCTGGGAAGGAAAGGGAGTTGTTTTCGCCTTATCCATGAGCAATAGGTTCAGGTTGTCGACCAACACACGATTTGTTTTCACATTGACGATGTGGAACTTGTCACCTTCGACTGGAATGACTGCCGGAGTGGCCATTTTGATGTTTCAGAAGATATTTCGATATGTCGTGTGTAAAGTTGGATCAACTATCCAAGTTGATCAAGATAGGTCAATACCGTATCAGTCAATCAAGCACGATTTTGCATCCTCACTCTTGTATAAAATGAGTGACGACTACAGCATATACCTATAATTGTTTCTAGCATGGTGCAGTGAAGTCCAACATCAAGCACAGATGAAGTACTTTGTACTTCATGAGTGCAAACTGCTAGACGTATGCGAAAGTTCCACTCCATTTTTTCTAGAGCATCAGGCACGAGAACACTTGAGCTTCATTGTGAGAAAGCCCTTCGCTGAACATATCGAGAACAGAAATAGAAGAAGATCAACAGCTGAATTATAAAGAGATGGAAGAAAAAAAAGCAAGTCGAAAATACCTAGGCAGAGGGGACTCGAGTTCAGGAATAAGGCCAAAGAACTGCAACCTGGAGCTGGCGCCTGAACTTCAGCTTGCACTAGTGAATGTATGTTGTACACACGTTTATTTCGTTGGCCTTCAACCAAGAATTGAGATCAGGCAGACGCATAATCGTCACTATGTGAATTCACAAGTATTTATTTTGGCTTCTTCGAGTGTGTCGGGATGTTATTGGCCGGCTTCTGATTTTAGGAAGGAAAGCATTTCACTGGAAAGATTTGACGCAATGCAGAGATGTAATCACTGCAAGAGCTAATTTCTCCGGATCAATTATGCTTTAAAACATTCGGCTCTCTATTGGAGGCATACAAAGTACAGCCGATAGCTTGACTACCGGGACCTGCTACTCAGGTCTGGGGTGGCCACTCTGCGCCACGTCTGATCTCTAGTCTAGGGGTACTTATGACTTTCTGCGGTTGTTCTATTGAGTTGTTCTATTAGTAAAATCTAACTTCCATTACTGTTACTATCTCCTACTTTCCTACACAAAGCACAAAAATTTCCCACTCCTTCATATCAAAGAAGAATTGATGGTAAATCTTTCAAAACTCACAACTATTAATGCAAGTTAGTTAGAAAGTACTGTATAAACGCCAGGATTTTTTTCAATTGTATGCAGTTACTACCTTAGTTGTTTCTCTCGTATTTTAGAAAGCAGAAGTTGAAATCCGAGTAACTCGGAATTTTTACATTCTAGTACTACACCTGGTACACCCTAGAATTTGTAACATATCAAATTTCACGTACATCTATTTCACCACATCAGAAGGTACTGGCGAATATGACTCCGCATGGCCCACTTCGGAGTTGCACGTACAATAATTGAGAGGTTGTTGACGTGTTGTAACACTGAAAACGAATGGAAGATGCTCGTGCAATGAAGCACACTATAGGTAGCCCTCATCTCACCCAACGTCCGCTACTACTACGTTGACAACTCATAGCGAGTGACAATGCCTGATCTCTCGAATTTTGGATTGCGAAGCTATTCGATTAAAAGAATAATAGTGGTAGGCTGATTCCATGGTATGGTGCACAAAGTCTCGCTCTTCTGCCTCTGATGTCTGGCCATGCTGTAATTATGTCAAATACTTTTCTATCCGAGATAAGATCCGCCGCCGCCGCTCGCGTTAGTCTGGATCTTCGTCTGTGTGACTTATGCTCGACGTCATGATGAGTAAATCCATTTTATCATATGCACAAACAACAACATACCGTAGGCGGCTTCGATTATATGCCCGCGGTGACCCGCGGAGCCATTCGGCGTACGGGCCTCCGACGTCAAAATATACACATCTAAAACCATAACTGGTTGAAATACTAAGTGAAGTCTTCGGGCCCGTGGCCTTGTTGTTATTGCCCGATTTTGGTACTAATTCTACAATGGTTCTCAGAATTCGATCATGTTTGCCCGTGTAGGGGACACAAGTCTAGAAGTGAATACAGTTCATATGTGCAGAAACGCGTAGGCAAGCGACATTCTTGATCCACGATAATGGTTGATACGATAGTCTTCGGTTGCATTGGTTATAGTAGCCCTGCTGGAAGCCTCAGGTCCGAACATTTTAAATCTAATACAAAATTTGTCTTCCGTCCAAATTCCCTGGAGCGTAAACTTTTTCCGCTACATCTCACAATCATGTTGATGTTGAGCATCATTTGTTTCTCAACAAGGTCCAAAAGAGATTTCTGTAAGTTTTCTTACAAGCACGTGCCGAAGGCTGGCTACCGTTCCATGCATGTTGAGGAAAACCTTCTTTCAAAGCCCTTTTACTTTAAAAAGCCAATGTTTCGTAATTTGATTACCAAAAGAGTCATTCTTTAAATCTCGATCTGGAATAATACTATCAGTGTCTGACCTCACTGGAGACCATCAATACATATCATTACGCTCACTGCACTTGTCATCCGTTACGAAGACAAACATCTGTTGCAGCTTCGTACATTCTGTTCTTTCAGCTATGACATATTGGTTTGTGGAATAACATCTTGTCATTTCAAACAATTTTCTCAAGAATCAACTTTCCCAAACGAAACAGTTTCGGCAACTGTGATTCAATGAACAACTGTGAAGGAAAGATCAGTGTGTGTTGTTGCTGTTAAGTACTTGCTTCGTGCTTACTTCGTTCTTGATTGAAAATTGCACGATAAAACTGTTTGAACACGAAAAGATTCACACGAAGATCAATGATAGGATAATAAGCAAAGAGAATCTTAAAGTTGTGACGTGACCTTCAAGATGAAACAAGAGATAAGTACTGTACATCTCGTGCAGTAACTATGAGCTTCTTGTCCACTGTAGAATTAATGTGTGAGATTACGTGAAGGTTAAGGTCGTCATTGGAATTATTTCACAGATTTAATGGAAAAACGAAGACGAGATAGAAAGAGGATAATTATACTTGCAACAAGGTTGAAATTTAATATTTTCCAGAATTTCTAGGGCTGAATCTGTTAAGGTCGCATATCAAGTACGGAGCTCTATGTTAGAAAATTTAGATTCAGATTCCTTAACACAAAAATATAAACATATTTCTCACCAAGTGGGAAATAACGTGGAATGCTTCCGCTCTTCATCATAAAAAATTGCATGAGGTCATAAGAACTCTCACAATTGCACATTCACATATTACTTCGAGCCATAGGCAGAGAGCAAAATCTGAACCATACCCTTCTTCACCGGGTTCGGAAATAGTTACTGGACATACTTCAGAAGGCTAACAGTCGATAAGAACAGCACGTGGACCCCAGCAATGAGCTCACCTCCCCGTCATCCCTTATCGCTAATTGTCACACGTTCCAGTCCATGCTTTTCACGTTTCTCCGTTCTCAAGTGAATATTGGACTCAATACTGGACTTCGAAAATAAAGGATGTAAAGCTGATTCTCCAACGGTACCAATCACGAAATGTTTTCACAGAAATATGGTACTGGGAGATTTCACCGACTCTTAAATTCACGCGTTTTAGTTCGTCGCTAGTAACACAATGTTACCCTCTAGTGACCAAAAATTGATCATTGATGAAGTTACGTGTGGGACTTGAAACCCCAAGTAGGTTCGAAAAAACCTTTGTCTTTGATATTCATGTGAAGAAAATGCCATCCATTCTGGTAGTTTTGAGAGCAACCTGTCAAGCTCATAACAATGCTTCCACTCAGAGAAGTTCTCGTTCATCCATGAGAAGACTCTGATCCTTTCTTCCTTCCGTCGTGACAGAAAAATTCTTTTACGCAAGACTTTTACTGTGGCATTCGGAGAACCACGAGAATCACGTTCTTCGGATTCTTTTATCCTGTTAACTACTTGTGACATGCTATATAAATGATCCCCTTGAGTCTTGCCAGTCATCACGACTGCATTCGACGGAAGCTGCAGGTTGAGACATTCCGTTCTTTATCCTGCTACCAATTCTTGGGTGCAGTGAATGACAATTCCTTTGCCTCTGAATGAATTTCTTCTCTTCAGTTTGACGATCGTATTGCATTGCTGCCTTGTATGAAGATTGAGCCTTGTGGAGATGGTAGCTTCTACATAGAAAAGTCTGTTTCTAGACAACCATACCTCCTGAGAAAATTCTTGAGGTTGGAACGTGTGGCAAACAGCCACAATTTTACGATTAGGATTCAAACTATGACAGATGTTGTACTGATAAATCCATCCGCATGTATACAGGTTTGATATATCAGCAACAGCCTGGAAGTTCTACTGGACGATCACTAGCATGGCAATGCCCACTCTGCCAGACCCCATTCCCGTACACGATGGAGATTTCCACATCGTCAACGTGAGGACCATTCGTGCATTGGTTGACAGCATGAACAGATCGGGAATTTCCACCGTGCATTCAACTCCCTTTCCATTTTCAAATGATATCGGTCCACAGGTCAAGCACTTTCGCTTCACTAAGTCCGAGAGTGGTAACGATTCCTGGGTCTTAACAGGAAGTGGACGGCGCGTGAGTACTGCTGGCGGGCACAACATACTTGAATCTTGGCTGCCAGATGTGCCAGGCTATGAGTGGGACTTCATTATTTCGAGCGAGTTTCCTGGTTCTTTTAGGATCCAGAATCGTCACACGAATGATTTGATCTATGATCCTGAAATCATGGATGACCAGCCTCTTCTGATCGAGTCACGCTACGGAAAGGTAGAACCTTCGAAAGCTGAGGCGCATTGGTATTTGAAGGCTGCCGAACCTAGAACAGAGTGATTTCCTCAGTGTCCTTGAGTTGTTATGGTTTGAAGAGATCCATCGAAAATGGTAACGCTTCTGGCGTGATCTTGAGAATATTTCTGTGAGAAGCGTTCAATGATCAGTTTGAAACTTTATGCGGACAAGGTTTTTTTGAAATAATGTCAATTGCGTGCAGTGATACCGTCGTCCGAATAATGAGGGCTCAAATCTCTGATGCTGGAAATGTGTCCACAGAATAAGTTATGAATGCAACTGATCAACGAGATATTGAGACGGGGTCAACGGTAGAGTTAATTGCAATCAACTTTTAAGTTTGAAGTGCAAATCCAGGTTGGAAGGGTCTTCAGATTATCATTTTTCTGTGTCTTCTGGCGAGGTTCACTTCCATGCATTCCGAAGGTGAAACCGACATACCTTCTTCGAGACATCGCAATGTTCGTAAGTGGTGCTGATACGTCCTAGGATGAAACTTAGCTCCAGTGGCCAAAAAACATCTTCATACCAGATGCCCGTGCTGTGAAAATGATTTCCTCTGCCTCGTTCGACGAAATCGAATTCTAGGACACAGCCATCCACGACCTCACAGAGCTTGCAGAAACTACAAATCACTGGGCTAACACTTGCACGATGAAAGTGTAATGTATCATCTCTGTTGTTAGAATTCGTTCCATCGAGCTGGCAGCTAGCAGATGAACCTGAGAAGTGACATGATCCTTGTGAGAGTCTTCCTTCTCCGATCCATAAAACATGCTGCTACCAAAGCAGATGCGAACACCGGCCAAGTCAATGAAGCATAGCTAGGCTCACGTCGGCCAAGAGCACTAACTGAACGAACTGAAGAATTTGCCTTAGTTGCTGGACAAGACCCACAGCAATAGGGTCGAATGTTCCACTTGTTCCAAGTCCCCTACCACAGGCCATGGACAGAACCTGACCGCTTGGCGTGACAAGTTGGCAATTAGCCAATACTTTGTGTGTCCTTGTAGAGACTTGGGGAGGATCGCCCTTCCAAGTCTGGTAGGAATGTTTGTCAGCCCCTCGATGCTCACATTCATGTCGACTTTCCTGCCGAGGACTTATGCTTAAGGATGACTCCCTGCACATTTCAAGAAGTCGAATCGATCGGCCTTTCATTGAGCACAGTCTGCTCCTTGGCATGGGGTCAGGCTCTTTCAGTTCCGCATCGACGAAGCAAGCAGCTGGAATTTTCCAGACAACAGGAAGCTGTACTGGAGAGGCGGCGGGGCCCTGAGGAACTGAAACTGAACTGAAACCTGAGATTCCGCTTGCTGATTAAGTAAGATATACAAGTGGTGATTGCAGTGTGTCCCATATCGACAATAGTCTTCAACTGTTGTAGTCGTTTCACGTCTATGAAGTCTGGACGATACAGCTATGACAGCCACAAGTGGAGCTTGTCGCGGTATAAACTGGATGAAGCTCAGCAGGCATTCCCACTTCAAGTTCTTTAGACCAGTGAAATACAATGAACGCACCTGTGAGTGACGGCCGTGGAGATTATTTGTCCAGAGAAAAACGTCCACTGAATTTCTTTCATTGCATATTTTATCCCAGAACCCATACAATATTTTGAATACACGAGAGAGGGCGTAATCTAACCTATGAGAAATCTTTTGATACTTTGAAAGGGTAGTGCAGCACAGCATATGAGCTGGAATCCGTATGAGATATATTAAACGATAACGACTGATACTCTAAACGCTCGATACATTCACTCAGGGCACATCCCGATAGGCTTGGGTTCGATTGCATTTTGTGCAACTGGTCATTGGCAAGGAGCCACTCTTCCTTATTGATCACACGGACTCACTCGCTCCATAAAGCTCATGCATGACCTGCGTCATATCCGCCCATAATTTTCTGTTTCTTAAATACTAACATAACGCAATCAAGTGGGGTCTCGCTGCCTATAACGGTGCCAAACATGTAATTAAGAAAAGTCATATTAACAGAATGACGGCTAATCATGATTTAATATATCCTTATCAAAAAATCTCAAAAGGGGGCGATGCATGGGATAAAACGTATTAGATAATACTATTCCAAATTATTACTTTCGCTGGGAATGTAAGCAATTATTTCGTTTCGATGTGTTAAACCTACTTTAGCTATCTAGCTAAAGTTTTGGTTACATCCTTGTACGATTTGATGCGGTGTTCCCATCCCTATTGTTATTTTACTGTGTCCTTCCGATGGGGAAGAAGATATCTTAAAGTTGAATTAGGTTTTCCCCGGCCACCTTGTCGAAACACGCAGGCAAATCCCCTGCTTTTGCGTACATTTATTTAAATCTGGGTTATCAGGAGCGGCCGGAGGATTTCGTGATGCAGCACTTCCACTGGCAGCAAGTCCCGAATGCACGGAAAAACCACTGCTGGTTGCTCTCGGCGGCAGTTTTGCCCATTCATGGCTGCTTCCAACCGCTCCTGGAAATCGGGAGCGATCACCACTGGCTAAACGAACTTCAAGAGACTCCAAGAAAAACTACACATCCTCTGTGGTCCGTTTGAGGTCGCTCCAGGGCAGGAAAGAACAATCTTCTTCTGGCAATTTCATTACAAATACTATCGTAATTCAAAATAAGATAATTGAACACTCAGATGTGTGCAATTATCTTAATTGAATCAAGCAGCCACGCTGCTTGATCATTTCGCCGCCTCTATGAAGTTTTATTTCTTCGCAGCACATTATATTCAAATGTTTTTTATGCTATGTGATCAAATTGTTATATGTTATAGTAGCCACCTTATTTTTGTAATTTACATTGAAATATTTTTTCAATTTATTTATAAATTAATTTATTTTAATATATATAATATATATAAAAATTATATTTAAATTTATATAATTAATTAAAATGTAAAGTTTTTGTTGAATAAATAATTTTAATTATTTTTAGTCAAAGATTTATAATAAAAATTCTCATACCAAATTAGAATAATAATTTTATTAAAATATAAATAATTTTTTCTAATCTCATAACAAAATATTTAAAAATGTAAAATTTGAAATAATTTTGAACAAATGAGATTGTAAAGTTAAAGCATCCCAATGTTCCAGAATTTATACAATCCACAAGGTATAAATTAATTATTTTTTTTATGAAAAAAAAAACTTAATGAAATTTTGTATTGAAAGAAATTTGCAATCACCTAAATTAATATAACATGAGTTATTCTTATATCTTGATGATTGAATGAAATATTGAAATTAATTAAAATAAAGTAAAAAATATTATTTTAATAATTTTATATATTTTAATATAATTGATTAATGACTGGAAAACCTGAAATAATTCTATTTTAAAACTTTAACAATGAATAATGTTAGGTAGATTTTGTTTCCATCAAGTTCAATATTTATATCTACAAAAGAAATTCTTATGATATTATAGAAAATCAAAATAATTAAAAATTTATCAAGGGATATTAAGTTAAATATCACACAAAATAAGCTCCAGATTCTATTTGCTGAAACAAATATCATCTCAAAATACTGATTAAATTAAATTAAATTATTTTTTATCTAAGTATACTACTGAAAATACTTTGCAGATTATTTTTTTTAAAATCACAAATTATTACATATATTATGTTTGATTTAATTTTTCAAAATTGAATTTTTATTAGAAAATTTCATTTAAAAAAATTTCATCATAATATTATTGTTTGAAATTTTTTTTTATCATTTATTTTTATTATTCACAATTAGACAAAAAAAATAAAAATATTTTTATGAATATTGATTTACATCAAAATATCACCTTTTAATAATAATAAATTTTATTTTTTATTTAAAATCAAAAAGTTTCGAAATATTATTAAAAAAATTATTTTGAAAAAAATCAAATGAACAAAATGATTTTTGAAATATTTTTATTTATGAATATATCATAAGTTATTCATACTAAATATTATATATGCAAAAAAAATTTAAAATTTAAATTTGAGGATGACCGAGTTGATACTATTGGAATTGAACAAGATGCAAATTAGAGTTATGCAGAGAGTGTAGGTCCATAACATGAATACACGAAGAAAAGACAGGAAATCAAGAGTCGACACAAGAAATACGTGGTTCACCTCACTAAGGCTACATCCAGGGAACACACAGAGTCACTTTACTAAATAATCCTAATTTGTGTTACGGAGAGCTTCTATATAATAGTACTAGCCCTAGCCTTAGTCTAATTAAATATAGTCAAACTAACCAGAGTTACTTAAGACCTGAGTTAACTTCTAACAATCTCCCCCTTGAGTCTCGCTTTGGTCGACTCTTGACCGTGGCTACCAGTTCCCTGGGTCCGGCAATGCCTAGGAGGGATCGCAAGCTTTGGACGCTCTGCAAGAATCACTCAATGTACTAAGACATGAGTACTCATGGGAACAGGGTAATGGACCAACCCAGATGCCTGAGAATTATCGGAACACTGAAGGCTCATTAATGAATCGCATCATCTGAAGTGTCGTAATGGACAAACGGGGTGGTATTGCTTCCTACGGGCAATTTTATTCTACTAGAAAATCTTTCTAAACACTTCAAGCTCATGTCTTTGGGTCTCTAACTCTTGTTATCCATATACATACTCCGCGGGAAGTCCTAGAAGGAAACTTGAAGCATAGGACCTCCTGTAAATAAGGATTAACTAGAACTAAGCCGTAGCCTGACTAGGAAGGAGTAAAGCATATACAAGAATCAAACAATTGCTAGAGTAACTCTACAAGTGCTCCTTGTGCAACACCTGCATAGTAGCACAATGACTCCTGAAACTTTCTAAAGGAATAACTTTGGTCAAAGAATCAGTTGGATTGAGTTTACCGTCAATCTTGACTAGCTCAACCTTGCTCAACCTTGCTCAACCTTCCTATCAGAAACTGCATCTCTGATAAAGTGATATGTGATGTCAATGTGCTTCACCCTGCTATCCATCACTTGATTTGCTGCAAGATGTAAGGCACTCTAACTATCACAATGGAGATTTACAACATCCTGTTTCAATCCTATCTCAGTGATAAGTCTATTCAACCAAATAGCCTCTTTTCCTACTTCCGATGCTGCTACATATTCGGCTTCCGTAGTTTACTGAGCTATGCACTTCTGCAAGGTAGATCTCCAACTAACGCATCCACCTCCAAGTGTAAACACATACCAAGTTGTAGACTTTCTCTTGTCCAAATCTTGTCCATAATCAGCATCAACGTAACCCAACAAGGATTTGGCATTGTCAAATAAACTATCAAACAAAAGACCATAATCCTTAGTACTCTTGAGGTACCTGAGAATCCACTTCACAGCTTCCCAATGCACCTTCCCTGGATTTGATATTTACCTACTCACCTTGCCCATAGCTAGAGCAATATCAGGTCTAGTGTACACCATCAAATACATGAGGCTGTCCACTGCCTTGTCATAGGGAATTGACGACATCTTTCCTCTCTCTCAATTGCATCAATTGGACATTGAGCTGTTGAGAGCTTAAAATGTGCCGCCAAAGGAGTCCACACTCCTTTAGAGTCTGCCATGTTAAATCTCTCCAGCACACGCTGAATGTACTTATCCTGACTTAACCATAGCTTCCTCTTCTTCAAATCCATGTGAACATCCATACCCAATATCCTCTTGGACTTACCCAAATCCTTCATCTTGAATGCAGATTTCAGTTGCCTCTTGCATCTATCGACGTCAGATTGTTCCTTTTCCAAAATGAGCATGTCATCCACATAGAGTACTAGAATAAAGAGGCTAAAGATCTCATTATTCAACTTCTTCATGTAAGCACATGGATCAAACACACTCCATGAAAATCCTTGTGCTTTCATGAACTCATCAAACCTTGCATTCCATTGCCTATGAGCTTGCTTCAATCCATATAGAGATTTGAGCAATCTACAAACTAACTTCTACTGATCTTTCTCCTCATAGCCAGTAGGTTGTCTCATGTAGATTTCTTCCTCCAAAGATCCATATAGAAAAGCCGTGATAACATCCATATGATCCATAACTAGACCAAATATTGCAGCAAGTGCACATACTGCATTTAATTGTAGCATACTTTGCTACAGGTGAGAAGACTTCGTTGTCGTCCACACCTTTCTCTTGTGTGAAGCCCTTAGCCACCAACCTGTCTTTGAAGATCCTCTTCTCTTCATCCCATCCGCTGGATTATCCTTCAACTTGTACACCCACTTGCTATCAACCAAAAGTTGACCTTTTGGAAGCTCCACCAGCTCCCAAGTCTTGTTCTCAACAAACGATTGCATCTCACGCTCCATAGCAATATCCCACTCAAGCTTATTGATAGAGCCTTGAGCTTCTCTATATGAACAAGGTTCTCATTCTTCCAAGATCAAAGCATTGCCATCATCATTCTCAGATTCAATATCATGATTGTCAAGAATAGATGAATAAGCCCATGTTCCATACCTTTCGGGAGCTCTACTAATCCGATTTGATGATCTCCTAGTAGATGGTCCTGGTCGATCTCCATCGTTTTGTGTTGTGTCTTGAGGCTCAGCAACGACAACTTGTTTCTCCAATTCCTGTCGTTTAGGAATTTGCTCCATCTGTTCTGGAGCTTCTCCTTGTGGCGCATCATTAAATCCATAATGATCAATCTCCCCCTCAACAACATGCATGAGTGGAGATTTGCCCTTGTAAGTACGGGGAGCCTAAGATATCTCCCCCTCTTTCAATGATATGGGCTCATCAAAAGAAACATCCCTACTGACAATCACCTTACAAGCTTATAGGATCTTGTAGCCTATAACCTTTCACACCACTTGCATATCCAAGAAACCGACACTTCTTGAATGTAGGATCCAACTTGGTCATATTCTCCTTAGGTATGAGAGGATAAGCCGTACAACCAAAAATTCTCAAATGACTATAATTAGCCCTCCGTTTGCACCTCAATTCAAACGGTGTCAAGAAATCGATTGCGCTTGAAGGAGACAAATTTACCAAATACACTGCGATATTTACAACTTTAGCCTAGAATTCATATGGTAAACCATATTGACTCAACTTACTATGAACCTTCTCCAATATTGTTCGGTTGAGTCTCTCAAAAACAGCATTTTGTTGCGGAGTATAAACCGTGGTGAGATGACGAGTGATCCCCTCCTCTTTTGTAGTAACTCCTAAACTCCTCAAAAGTATACTCTCCGCTATTATCCGAACGTAGATATCTCACCTTATGACTAGTTTGAGTCTCAACTTGGGCTCTCCAACTTTTGAAAGTTGCAAAGATTTCAGACTTTTGTGTGATAAAATAGACCCACACAAATCTTGAGTAATCATCAATAAACAATATATAGTATCACTTCCCAGAATGTGTCCCCACACATCACTATGTACATACTCAAGTAACTCTTTAGAACTATGAGTTCCAACACCAAAGGCTTTTCTATGTTGCTTGCCCATAACACAATGCTCACAAAATTCCATGTCAACTTTACCTAAATCAGGTAACAAGCCCCTATCACGAAGGAAGGTCAAGTACTTGTTACTCATGTGTCCCATTCTAGAATGCCAAACATGAGCCATCTCAAGACGAGATCTGATAAGATTGACTTTACCACAAATGGTATTGCCCTCTAGCACATACAGATTTCTATGCTTGTGTCCTCTTAAGATAATCTTATCACCTATTCTCACCTCAAGTACTCCTTGTTTAGAACTCCATCCAAGGTCTTTTGAATCTAACATTCCAAGAGAGATAAGATTCTTTCTCATGAGTGACGTGAGTCAATGTACGTTTGACTCCATCAAACATGTGAATTTGGACAAATCCAACACCTTCAATTCTACAAGGTTGATCATTTCCCATAAGAACTAAACCGTTTGATAGTGAGAATGTATGGAAAAACTCTCTAATGTAACAAATGTGATAAGAACAAGCACTATCTAGAATCCATACACCACCAACGCCCTTTGGTGAGTTGCATAGGGCATACCTCTGGCTTCATAGTCCATCTTCGAGCAAGTCATCCTCCTCATCGAAATCTTGAGCCACATTGGCCAAAGGAGGATCATTAGTCTTGGTCTTCACACGGCAGTCCTTCTTAAAGTGACCACTCTCGCCACATTTCCAACAGACCACCGTCTTTCTGTCTTGGGATTTATCCCTAGACATGGATCAACCTCTAGATCCAAACTTCTTTCCATCCTTCTCATTCCTTGATTGTGACTGTTCACGGGTCACATTCAATGTCGTACCAGATGAAGAGGATGGAGTAGAGGGCATCATCATCTTCTGCTGTAGCTCATCAGTCAATAGAGCACTTACAACCTCATTGTAAGTGATTGTTTGTCTATCACGATGGAGCAACACTCGTGACAATGATTGATATGAAGCAAGTAATGAACTTAACAAATGAAGGGCCTTCCTCTCATCAATTATCTCCTCTCCTAGATTTTGAAGATCAATAACAAGATCACCAAAGGCATCAATGTGATCTTGTATCTTCGTACCTAAATCTTTCATCTTGAAGCTCATTAGCTTCAAGGAGGTGTACAACCTGTTTGATAACTCTATGCGATGAAATCGTCAGTGAAGAGCCTCAAACAATAAAATACAATTATCATACTCATCAACTTACTTTAGAACTGAAGGTTGTAGATGGAGTATAACAATATTCACTGCTTGCTCCTAAAGGTCCTTCCAGTCTTCATCATTGAATGTAGAGGGTTTAGGCCTCAATGACTTGCCCAAACCGGAAGCCTTCAACTTGCCTTTGACTTGCCTCTCCCACAAAAGATAGTCACCACACCCATCATATTTGACAATGTCAAATCCGGCTCCTCCTGTCTTTAGGACTGCCATCTCGCTTCGTCTAGGCGTTGAACTCATCACTTGTGTCATTCGATTGTCAGATGGAACCTCCAAACTTGACTTCTTTCCACTCATATGAGAATAAAGGAAATTTATCCTAGATCAAAATATCCCTAAACCGCAAGAAATACTACTGCTCTCGAGCCCTCAAACACACCGTAATGAACAATAAACTGATCATCAACAATTCATCTCTCCATGGCTGCCGATCTCTGTGCTCGAGGCTCACAATGCATTCCCAACACCCTTTCGCACCGGACTCTCTCCCTCATGGTTGTATCCCCACTTTCTTCTACGATTGTTTTCCAGAAGAAGCGAATTAGGTGTATCAACATATCATTTCCTCTACGTGGAAATTCTAAAACTCGCCGAAATCTTCACCTTCTAGGATTCCCAAAAATGAATGTCCTTATCCAGCTTGCTAAGTGACCATCTGATGCTCAACGATGCTCAACCAATTATCTGCCATGTGCCCACACGTGCAAATGACATACCACTGAGGTTTGACCTGTCCAACCTCGCTGCATCCAAAATCAACAATCGACAAAAGAGTCTGAGAGATGTCTTGCAGCCCACTGAGACAGAGTATAAGCTCGTATCAAAAAAATTTCAGAACTCTGATAGAATTTCAATACAATCAGAGATCCAAAATCTCCCCTTATCCTCTCATCCTCCGCAGCTGTTGATTACAGAGAAGCTAGATTGGCATCTTAATAAGGGGGGGTGATGTCCACTTCGTCCATTACACTGTTCTCCGTCCTCAACGAGCATATGATCTGCCAAATTGCCTACCAATTTGTATCTAGCTTTCGAGCTCTCCACTGCAAAAACTGAGTCGGCGCAACCCGTCCAATCTTGCTTTGTTCAATATCAAAGATCATATTGCAGGTCTTTTTGTTCGTACTTTGTTGTTGGAGAAAGCATCTACTTGGTTTCAGGGTTGGATGATGGAGCTCAATGAGTCAGGCCAACAAGTTACTTGGAGTGCAATGAAACGAGGTCTTCTTCAGAATTTTCAAGCAGTTGATCCCATCATCACGGCACGGATGAGGTTGTGGAAACTTGAACAGAAGGGAAGTGTGGAGGAGTACATTGAGGAATTTCGAGATCTTCGAATTTAGATACGAGATATGAGTGGAGCTAAAGCCCTTGATTTATTCAAGAGAGGGTTGAAGAAAAAGATTCAACAGGAGTTGATTCGGGACAATCCAAACAACTTGAATGAGGCTATTGCTTGTGCACAACGAATGTCCAACGTCTACCATAATGGTGGAGAGGTATCAATTCCCATGAATCAATACTATAGACCAATGCCTTTGGAGTTGGGAATGCTATAATTGTGGAAGATTTGGTCACATTGCCATGAATTGCCGTACCCAAGTTCTAGCAAGAGGAGCTAGACCTCCCTATCGACGAGCTCTCAGCAATCTTGAAGGTGGAGACGAAGTGACCGATGGAAACCCGGGAAACGACGAGCATCAGTAATCTTGCCTCGTGGTCTTACTGGTTTGATGAAAAGGAGGAAAGGTGAGGGAAGGAAGCACAAACATGAGGTAAATGGTTTGAGAAAGAAGGAAACATGTTTGATTGTGACGGATGGCGAGATAGAAGGAGTAAAAGTGAGAGTATTGATTGATCCAGGAGCTTCAGAAAATTTCCTATCTTGATCTATTGCTATAAAGTTGGGATTAGCTTTAGAGAATGATGAGAGTGAAAAGGTAGAGTTGCCAAACGGGCAAAAAGAGAGCATTGAGAGCATTTCCAGGAAAGTGGAGTTCAAGATTGGGCAATACAAGGAATCGTTGGAGTGGAGAGTAATTCGATTACCTCGCTATGATACTATTTTGGGTATGCCTTGGATAGAAAAATATAATCCTGAGGTAGATTGGCGAAGGAAGATAGTAAAAACTATCAGTTGGAGGATCTTTGGAGATAGACTTAGATCATAACAAAAAAACTTACCTTTATACGTGACAGGAAAAACTGCTATCAGTCACAAACATGTATGTTTTTTGGGCCTAATAAGAAATGTTAGCGCTCCAAAAGAGCAATCTTTTATACATGAGGAGTTAACTTGTATCTTGAACGAGTTTCAAGATGTTTTTCCATATGATTTGCCTCCAGTTTTACCACCAAGAAGGAGAGTGGATCACAAGATAGAGATCTTACCATGAAGTTTTCCTCCTTGTAAAAGTCCCTATTCACTTACACCAAACGAGCCAGAGGAATGCAAGGCACAATTGGAAGAGTTGTTGGAGAAGGGGTTTATCCAACCTAGTGTGTCACCATATGGAGCTCCAGTGTTGTTCGTGAAAAAGAAGGACGGCTCCATGCGGATGTGCATGAACTATCGTGCTCTAAATCAACAAATGGTGAAAAACAAGTATCTATTACCGCGAATGGATGACTTGTTTGATCAACTTCATGGAGCTAAGTATTTCCCCAAACTTGATCTTAGAAGCGGATACAATCAAATCAGAGTGGCGGATGAACACATACAAAAGACAACTTTTAGAACTAGATATAGACATTTTGAGTATCTAGTTATGCCATTTGGTTTAACCAATGCCCCTACCACATTCATGGGACTGATGAATGATATTTTTCGTAAATATCTAGATAAATCAGTGATTGTGTTTTTAGATGATATCTTGATATATAGCAAGTTCTTACAAGATCATCAGAAACATCTCATGGAAGTACTCCAAGTGTTGAGAGAAAATAAGCTGTATGCTAAGATGTCAAAATGTGAGTTTGGCAAAAGTGAAGTAGAATACTTAGGCCATAGAGTTAGTGCAGATGGCATCCAAGTCATGAGTCACAAAGTGGAAGCCATTCAAAATTGGAGTGCTCTAGAGAATCAAACTCAACTACATAGTTTCTTGGGTTTAATCGGCTTCTATAGAAGGTTTGTGGAAGCTTTTGCTCATATTGCTCAAGCTTTAACAAATCTCTTAGGTCAAGGGCAGAAATGGCAATGGTATACAACTCAAGAGATTGCATTTCAAGTTTTGAAGGATGCACTCTTACATGCATCAATCCTTAAATGGTATGAATCCGGTAGACCAACAAAACTTGCTACGGATGCATCAGGGATGATAATTGGAGGAGTGTTACAACATGAATGGAAAGATGGATGGCATCCAATTGCTTTCTTTTCACGGAAACTTTTGCCGGTAGAGCAAAATTATCATACCACTAAGAGGGAGGAGTTAGCCATTGTGTTGGCTACTAAACATTGGAAGCACTATCTCGGAGATAAGGAGTTTGTGGTTGAGACAGACCACAAGCCTTTGGTTTATTTAGAAACTCAAAAGGACCTCTCAAAGCGGCAGATTCGTTGGGCTCAATGGCGACATCGTTTCAACATGAAGATTGTGTATGTGGAGGGGAAGAAGCATCTGGCCGATGCATTGACACGAATGCCGTGCATTAATCACATCACGGAGGTGAAGATTCACTTTGAATGGTGGGAGAACCTGAATCAAGCTACCAAGGAGGATAAAGAGATTGCACAAGCTCTTTAGCAGTGTCGAGCACATTTTGGCGTTCTATAAGGGAAAGATTTGGATATCCTCAAATGTTGCTCTCCGTACAACAGTGTTAGAGGAGGCACATGATTCGACTATTATTTGGCCATGTAGGAGTGGAGAAGACCATTGAAGGCATCCAACGGGTATACTTTTGGCCAAAACTAAGAGAGTACATCACCAGCTATGTTTGAAGTTGTGTGGCTTGTTAACAAAATAAGGCTAGCAATTAGAAACCAGCAGGTCTACTACAACCTCTACCAACACCGACTAGAAGATGGGAGCACGTCACTATGGACATTGTATGTGAGTTACCAATAACATCTACAAGTTATGATTCGATAGTCATTTTTGTGGATAAATTGAGCAAGATGATCCACATTAGGCCCACAAGAAAGACAATTACTGCACATGAACTTGCTTGAATTTATATGGGTGCAGTTTTTGCTGAACATGGTTTAGATACAGTTCTCATCACCGATAGGGGCACTCAATTTACTAGCATGTTTTGGAAAACTCTATTTGGGCTATTCAAAAAAAAACTAGCCATGTCCATAGCTTATCATCTCAAACAGATGGACAAACTGAAAGAGCAAATAGAACTATAGAGGACATGCTTAGAGCTTTCACTTTGGAGAAGCAAGAAGATTGGGATGCACTTTTACCCTTGATTGAGTTTGCTTATAATAACTCAATCAATGCATCCACAATGGTCAGTCCTTTCCTCTTGATGTATGGAGAACACCCCATCACACCATCTAGCTTGGTGAGTGTAGGTCACATGCATGAACCATCAACCCAAGTTGAAGCGGTGAACGAGTTTGTGGCACGAGTCCAACGAGGAGTGCATCAGGCAAAGCAAAAATTAGCCATTGCTCAAAATCGGCAAAATCAATATGCTGATGCTCATCGATGACATGTGGAGTTTCAAAAAGGCGATCAGGTGTGGTTGTCTACTACCAATTTGTCATTAATAGGGGTTCGAAAGTTAAGTTCACGGTTTATTGGACCTTTCTTGATTGTCCAACGGATTGGAGAAGTTGCCTACAAGTTATGAAAACACACATGAAAATACATCCCATTTTTCATGTGTCTCTCTTGAGGAAGTATACACCACGATCTCCTTTTTTGGGCAACCCATCAACCTCCTCCTTTACCAGCCATGATTGATGGTGTAGAGGAATATGAGATTGAGAGAATCCTCAAGAAACGGACAAGAGGTCAGCGGAACCCAAAAGTGGAATATCTAGTCCAATGGAAAGGTTATCCACTTTATGAAGCTACTTGGGAACCATTGGCAAATCTTACAAATGCCAAGATACTTGTAGAGACTTTTGAGTCTTCTTGCAACGAGGACGTTGCGTCTTAAATGGGGGGAGATTTGTAACCAATCTTGGTTAGCCATAGTTAGTTTAGCCAAAGCGTAGAGTGGTTACTAGATCACAAAAAGACAAGATAGTGGTGTGCACTATCCAAAAAACAAAAGGTAAATGACGAGGTGGCTACCATGCATTGGTGGATCAGATTGTGTGCTAGACGTCTGTTAGGAATTGGTTAGGATAAGATAACAAAACATGCAACCTACGCATGTTAGCCATGTGGCATAGTTTGGATTTCGGACTTCTCTAGTCCTACAGTATATAAAGCAAGGAGAGGTTTTGAGAAGACATCTCTCATCTTGGAAGTCATTCCGGAGTCATTGCTTTCAATGTTATAACTTGTCATCCATCCTGGAGGATGGATGATCACCCCCTCTAAAATTGTGTCACGAGTAGGATCGGTAACCACCACATCTGCCACAGTTACGTGGTCCTCTCAAGCTAAGTATAGGTCTGCCCTAATCGACTGCAAGGCATACCAACGTTCCTTCCAATGAGGTATCCATCCTCTCGTGCCATAGCAAACACCACATCCCTAATGGCATCATGAGTAGCTATCCTGTGCCCTCCGAATGATCAACGAGTCATATGAATAGCTACTGCATCTAAAGTGATACTATACTCATATGTGAGTAATGAAGATGTAGATGGATGGACCAAGCCAAGACGTAACCTCATTGTTGTAGAGAAAGTAGCTATGCGAGTTGGAAAGCTATGATGCATGGTCGAGCCAAGATCCAAGAGCATGCACCCTTGTTGAAGCAAGAGTGTAGATGAGCCCTAGTAGTACTAGGAATGGCCGGATCCACTTAAAGTGAATCTAGAGCCTAATAAAACTGTCGATCCATCAAGATAGACTGTAGAGTGGTTGAAGAAACAAAAAGATGGGAGCTCATGTAGTTCCTTTAGGGGTAAAGTATCTCTCGTATATCGAAATAATACATGTAAGGGAAATGATCTTATATCCAAATCCCTCATATATATCTGAAGGATAGGCCTATCTGTAATCACAAATCAAGAAGATAACAAAGTTGCCGTGATTGCCCCACTAGCCAAGAGTGCTATATGTGCATTATCCTCCATCGATAATTAGCTTATCCCTCCACACGAAATCGGCAAAGATATCTATCTTTGTGCCAAATATCTTATCACACACTCGAAGGTTCCTGGTCTGATGATGTCACCAAAGACGTCCATGATCTATCAAAGGTTGTCAAACGTGATATGAATGTATGTGAAGGAGGAAACTTGCAAAGAAGATAAGTGGATCGATGACTAATACTAGATAAGAATATACCAAACGCCACCCGCGGATCCCCTAGTAGAGAAAGGTCATCTACATGCAAAACATCCTCGGTAAGTGCAACGTTTATGTACCGTAAGATAAAATTTTCAGATATTAATATCACTTCTAGAATGCATAAGCCATTTGTCGATCCCATACATCCCTCTGGAAGCTAGAGATGAGGAGGAATGCCCAAAGGAGACAAAACCCTACATTTTGACACCTTGACTATCAAGCCTACAAGATGAAGTTTTGTAGTCAAGTAATCAAAGGCCTATTTAATGTGGTCTACATGGTCCATAATGTGTGTATTGTCCGCTAAGAAGGGAAACACACAACCAAAGCAATAGACAAAAGAGCTCTATAATGAGCCATGGCAAATATGAGTCCTTCCAAAGGATCTCCTTGTCACGTACTAGCGACGGACTGTAGAACGGTGACTCTCTCTTTTAAAAGATCATGATTATAAAAGATAGAAGAATGTGAGCTGTAGAAAGACCACAAAAGTAATGAGGTTCGAGAGAGGTCCACTAGCCTCTCTAAGCTTTCTAAAAATGGATACATGTGAGACACTATCAGAAGCATTTTCAACGTCCACGTACAAGACAACCCAATGCATATGGATATCTAGAAGTGGTCTAATGCCCAACGATACTACCTCATAGACTGTTGGTATGACGACTCCAAACTGTTGTGGAAAAAGATGTTATTGGAAGTGTGAGCAATGTTGCAGGATCACAACACAATTGATTAAATGCAATAAAACCTCCCTTATAGCAATCGGTATGATGCCCCCAATGTCCTTCTCCATCGCGAGAGGTCGACTAGCACCTAGTACCTTACTAATTGATAACAAAATCTCCCCTCTCGCAACTGATGCATCCATCTGGAACAACTATGTGAAATCACTAGAGATATCATCCGCCTGAAAGCAATCTCAAAGATGCTCCTATAGCATCCATGACAAGCCGTCTTAGGATAAGCATGGGGTTGTGCATAGAGAATGGGCAACTAGTGATCTATCAAAATATAATGGCTCATGTAGCTGATACTCCAAGACCTCATATTGTAACTGCTCGTCCATGGGCATATGTAAAAGGCATAAAGAGGAAATCATCTCCTTAGTAGAACTAGCCATAGACAAAGGATGAAGGGCCAACGCAGCGCTGCTATATTCCCCGAACTACCCCAAGATCCTACACCATCGCAATCATGTCAAATCAGAAGTATCATGTGGTTGAATCCAACTCCTAATATGTGTGGCCCGAATAGACTCCTCCTACAATATAGCCCAATCCCTTGCTTGGAATCTCCGATATCTAGTTGTCACTTCCCTACATCCATCACACACTCCTCTAGTAAAATGCAGGCAAAAGCCACACTAATTCACAATAGATAGTTAAGAGAAACAAAAACCACGCTAACTCGTCCATGGGATCGCGTGTCAATCAATCAAGCGGTAAGCAAAAAGCACGTCTAGCCTCATCAATGAGTGCACGAGGAAGCCTGTGGGATAAACGTGGCCATGGAAATCTAGTGTCAAAAAATCCTAAAATAGAATATGTATGGAAATCTAACCATTCCCATGAACCAATTGGTATACCCGGAACGATCAACAAAGGAATCAATGTAGGCTGCGTGTTCTCCAAAGTGAGCAATGTCGATATAGATATGATCGTTCTCCTCACGTGCACATCCCAAGTGATCCAATCATAATCTTTGTGCATCTTTTCCACGTGGGTCTTTACCCCTTGTGAGATAAAGAGACGATGACACATCATGCATGGTGTATCTCGCATCATTTTTGACACCCCCATGAGGAGAAGTGAATCTATAGCTAGCACAAAGAGAACGATAAAGACACCGATCACTCCATCATGTATTCTACTCCCACATGCAAAACCACAACCCCCCGACACCTCAACTCACATGGGGAAATTCTAACTATGAAAACTCTAAAATCTAAAAACATTCATAACTTTTTATTCCTATCTGCATAATTTTCTAACTAGTTCCAAATATAACCAATGCGAGAAAAGTAATAGATTTGAACAAAAAAGACACTACCCGTATATCCAATTTGAGGAAAATCACTTAAATCCATAAAAATAATAAAAATATCTTTATATCATTATCCATAGTGCTGAATTTAGATACCAATGGAATCCAAATTAAAAGACAAGAAAAATGTAGATTCACTATCATGTTTTGTAAAATATAAACACACAAAATGTAAAAACTGATCCCATCCCAAAAAATGACACCCTTCTCTCCTCGCGTTCGACCCAATCAGGAGGTGCTGGTAGTTCATGAACACGACATCAAAGTCTATGAACAAGGGTGATGTAAGTTACTGAAGGTACCGGAGACTTCAAATGAGTATTATATTTTCATAGAACTGTTAGTACGGTTATTTATTCCTCGGACCCAATCAAAAAGGTCTTAGAACGATTTATTTGGACTTGCGTGAGCATCTAGAACTTGGCATGACTCTCTGTAGATCCTTTCTTGGTTTTACTTCCCTGCAGGAGACTGGTTCAGACATGGTTGATGCCTAGGCATGTGAATCGTTGGGTCTAGAGGTATAGAGTAGGTTGGTAGTGTTATACATCCTTTGGTGTAGGATTCCCCTTCGTGCAACTTGATGGACTTTAATAAGAATATAATCTTGTCGATTTTCCTTTACTTTTGCAGAAAGCTGAAGGTTTTTCACGTTTTCTGCCCTCAGTCCCTGCGAGGGTAAGGGATAAGCAATGCATCACAGAAAACCTCATTTCACATGAGTCACGATTCGTATCTGTTGAATCTTGGCAAGCGTGCACATCCTAGAATACTCCTGTACGTTGAGGGTCTCTCTTAGGCTTGAATAATTAAACTCCTCCAGTAAGAGACCTTTGCAATGGTTGGAACCAAGCTGCTACTCCTGCTGCTTGTCCGTAAATTATCTTCGTCTCGCTTGCTTTACGGATAAACTATTGAGCATCTTCACTCGAATCCATTATCATCTTGACCTCAAGACGGAGCTATGGACTCCGACACTTTCGTGCACTCTATCACGAAAGCGTCTACCGTACTAGGAGATGCAAATATTAATTTCTTAGTTTATTGTGCAGTATATTTTAGACCTAGTGTATCCATTATTTACATAGAACACAAGATGTTGCAATCTATTGAAAAAAAAATTACGTGATGATTCTTAGGATGCGACTATAGTATGTAGACCGTAGTTAGTTCCACCTAGATAGTTAAGATATCTTTTGACATATTTACATTGTGATGCTATTGACCATCCTAGCCCTCTGGTTTCATCTCTGAACTACTCGATGGGTCTTCCCATCCTTTTTGGTCTATTTCTTGGTTTTCCTGGACAGCAAGAGGATGACCGGAAGTTTCGGAGCTTTGGCCGGCAGTTTCTCCATGTGTGGAATGTGCTCACCGAATCTGGTCTATGGCCAGATTCGGTGAGCACATTGTTTGTGGTAAGCAGGCTCAGCAAAACCTTTACATTAAAATCTCTGCTTTGAGAACATGCACTTTATAGTTTCAGAGAGAATCTTGATCGAATTTGTGGAAAGTGCTGTGGCTACTGTGGTTGCAGCAAATGGTGCCGAAGCTTTGACTCGAAGCAGGAGTGCTTTAGTCAGTGCTGCGTCAAAGTTTTTTTTTATATGCGTTCTGACTGGCCAACTGACTGCATTTCTGGACCAGATCCGTTTGACCAGACCGTTCGTTGACATATCACTGTTTGAGGTCCACACAATTTTTATGCTTGTAACAGTGGTCACATGCTCATAAATTGATAACCAACACCGACCTTGCAAGCCATTGCATTCCAGAGATCAAGCTCGACACAAGCCTCCTCAGCTCCAGGAAGGTATTCTTCACTCGAAATCCTGCCCCCAACTCTCGATTTGATCCTGATCCGCTTCAACTGAATCTAGGATTACACTCCAATTCCGCATTGTGTGATGGAGCTGAATTCGTTCATTTGGCGTAGTGTTTTGCATTGACAGAGACTTACTTAGAAGGATATGATATCCATTCCGAGCATTATCTGACTTCCAGCTCTGTAGACGAACTTGGTTGATTGCTCTGATATCTAACAAGTATTCGGTAGACATTAGCTAAAGGTCGATGCTCTGCAGCAGCAAGCTACAATTCAGGACCGTGCATCAGAATCTTACCCAATAGTGTATCGATACTACTGCACCGATCCTTCTGTTGTGCAGGTTCTATTTACCTGCAAAACCTGAAAGCTCTTTTCAGGAGGTTGCGAACATGGATTCGCCATCTCTAGCTCCTGTTCACGATGGAAAGTTTCATATCATCAATGCTGCGACAAACCGGGTTTTGGTCGACAGCATGAATAAAATGGCAGAATCAACAGTGTCTTCGACTCCCTTCCCGAAGGCAAATGAGCTCGGTCAGTTCGTCGATTACTTCCATATCACAAAGTCTGAGAGCGGAAACGATAGCTGGGTCCTTATAGCGAATGGACGGAAAATGAGTACTGCTGGCGGGGAAGGTATAGTTCTAACAATTGCAGAGGACGAACCAGGTTTCGAGTGGGATTTCATCGTTTCGGATGATTTTCCAGATGCGTTTAGAATCCAGAATAGGGACACACATAACATCATCTACGAGCGTGAAGTCTTGGAAGTCAACCCTCTACAACTCAATGATGTACGCTATGGCAAGATTGAACCTTCTCGACCTGAAGCGCATTGGCGCCTAAAGGAGGTCACTGAACCTAAAACAGGGTAAAACATTGCTTCTCAGTAATCATGATTATGATGCTGCTTTTAGTTGAATAATTTCGGGGCTGGGTGGCGTAGAGATCAGTCGGATGAGCTATCGGATATCACGTATTTTCTGACGATACTTGGCTAGATTAGTACACAGATTAGATTGAGGCTACCAGAGCGACTAGTTTCGGGCTACATCGTATCGTTAGTGTTAGAACTGCTTCTCCTGTTTTGAATAAAGCGGCTATATCTCTGATGCTACACCAATTGATGATGCATGTGATTGTGGGAGATGTGTTTCAAGATCTAATGAGACAGAGAAGGTAAGACTATCTCTGTACTCAACCGAGAAAGGTCTGATGGAAGTAGCTCATATAGTCAGAAAGAATTCAGAGGATCCTGGTTATGTGACCACTACAGCAGAAGGTTAACAGTCACAGAACCACCTGATTTCAGCTCCGATTTCAAGAGCTGAATCTACAAAAGAAATAACCTGGAACGTGCGAAATTACTCTGAAGCATCTCGGGAGAAGCTCAAATCCCATGTCATCTTTTGTTGAAAGACGGATCGAATGTGCACATGCATGAATATAGCTTGCTCGAAGGAATCGACGGTGGATTGAAGGAGTCTAGACTGCTGTCCTCCACAAAGGCAAAATGAGAAGTTGTCTAAGTGACTCGCGGATTCCAGCAAGTTAGCACTCAAATGGAAAACGGTGACATACTGGATTTGACCATGAGCATGCATGTAAGTCATTATCAACCTTATTCCAAGCTGGATATGGTGTTCCTCTGCCCCGCATCGATTTCTCTCTTCTAAATCCTCACCTCACAAGTCTGGTGATACTTAATTGGGTTAAAAACTTCCCAAATTCTGAAAACTGAACTCATCGTAGCTCCTGTTCTAGGATTTTGATCAGTTGAACTAACGTTCATACTCCAGTTTTGCATTTAGACAGATTTGACCGAGTTCTTTGACTAATAACAACGGAGTTGAAATCACTTCTTATGCCGGACTTTGTAAGTCAACAAGACTCTTTCATGAGACTGGATATGTCACTTTCTGGATTTACATTGGAATGGTACGTCACAGATAGAATTAAACTTCGCACACGGTAGCAATGGCGTGTATTGGAGAGCTCGTACGACCTAATTAGGAGCAAAACTTTCCTGGAACCAAAAGTAGAGTCTGGTTTTACCAGCCTGCTCCTGATGCGCTCAAAGTTTGACTCAAAATGCTTCAACCTGCAACAAACATCGACTTCCGTTACCCGCAAGTCTGAAACTTCTTCCGGGAGTCCGATATATTCTAAATGTCTTGTGCCATCCCCGTGATAGAAACAAATTATAACAGCACTGATGTGTGCATCATGTTCAACAACTCGGTCATCATTTGAGCTTTCCACGGGCTCACGGCTTCAACGATAAAGGTCAAAACTAAATCTCTGATCGGTCTCACTTCACTGCGTCGGTGAAAAGCGTGACCATCGTGAGGTCTGCACAGCAACTCGGGGATGACTACGCTAGTGGTAGGTACAATTCAAAGGCGGATGTTGGACGTGCGGACTTCATTGGGATTTCGTCGTATCGAACACTAACTCCGCCCAGGTTTTTTAATCTGTCCAAACCCGTCGCACTCAGGATCTGCTTTGGTATACTGATGTCAGAGATGGGTAGACTCCATTGCTTTGCATAATATAAAACCGACCAACTTCGGAAATGTCTCGAAACTGTAAAAATATTTATGGAAGCTGAAGCTCTTATCAGAGCGAGGTTTCGATCCTCGGACCTGTGGGTTATGGGCCCACCACGCTTCCGCTGCGCCACTCTGATCTGTTGCTGTAACTTTGCACATAATCTATCAGTACTGTTATATCATTGGAACTCACAAGTCAATGATACTACTATGTGAAACATGGCCCCACTTTGATTGACGGACTCTGTGTAAAATTGTTTTCTTATTACCTACACGAGTCAATGTAGGCCGCCCTAGCTCACTTGGTAGAGGTCATTGCTCTTAACATTACGGTTCTAAATTCGGGAGTGGCGGCGCCATCGTCGTGATGCAAGTCCAATCCAGAGGGTGACAACTTCTGGGCAGCCTCCTGGACCCTAGCGGTTTTTAAAGTAGTTCCTCCACCTGAAGGTAAAGGTGAGGCGATATTTCTAAAAATAAGTACCTACTGAGACGGATTCAGAGTGCAACCACTGGAATGCAGTATGTAAATCTTGAGTGAGAGTAACCCCCGAGGTAACTCACACTTACTCCCCAGGTTACTACACATAGCTTTATAATTGCAAGTGTATTTATTGTGTAAGTGTAAAGAATGAAATTGTGAATAACTTGTGAATCCACATGACTAACACTCCATATGGGCAATTTTAGATAAAACTGCACTTCATAAAACAAAGTTTCCATATAAATCCAAGTATTGAACTATGAAATGCAATTTCTAGGTCAGGTGCAGTTCTAGGGGTACTACACAAACGAAAACACTCCATAACTTGCAACAAGGGAGTATAATTCCAAGGTGTTGGAGTTATGATATTTGACTCTTGGTGAGAGTTGCATTATAGAGTTTGGAATTTGAAAATTTATATAAGAGTGTAAGAGGGTGCATTAGGGCATGGTCATCGGGTTGAAACATGTCATTCTAGTTTTCAAAAAGCTATCGGAGGTAAATCTTGAGTGAGAATAAGTCCGGATGTCATAATATTCAATCACATTATTATCTTGACTTTTCTTGACTTGGACTAGTTTTTGATTGATTTTCTTTGGTGAGGACCCTTAAATTTAGGGACAAGATTGACAAAGTGTACTCTAATACGTACAAAAATATCGTTGCAAGGATTTTAATACGTCTTAAAAAATATTACAGTTCTCTATCTTCAAATGGCCTTCTCACTTTGATAGAGGATTTTTATGTGTTGAGAATGCCCGACTTGTGCATTAATAAAGATAATGATCTCCTTTATCGTGTAAATATATATCACATCACAACATATATTGTTGTAACATCAAACATCACAAAACATAGATTATCATACACCAACATAAGTTTATCACAATAATCATTCTTAACAAGAAAATTATTGTTCTCATCTAGTACATCAAAAGCTATCTTATATTTTTTTTCAACTTAACCGTAACTAGCTAAATATAGTCATAATTAACATAAACTTAGTCACATTTTATCATATATATACAACCATGAGACTTACATAATATCTTTTTGACATCCCGTCAATAACGTTGAAGGTAGAGATGAATTTATCAATGACAATCCAAGAAATAAAAAATATGAGTAACCTTGCATCGTAACTATACTAGTTCAATAAAAAGTAGGAAAGGTGGGGGAAGGAAACAACTACAAGAGTTAAATGGTTTGAGAAAGAAGTATGCATTTTTTATCGTGACGGAAGGAAAGATAGAAGGAGTGAAAGTGAGAGAATTGATTGATTCATGAGCTCTAGATCTAGTGTTATAAAGTTTCGATAAGCTTTAGAGAAAGATGAGAATGAAAAAGTAGAAATATCAAACGTGCAAACAAAGAGCATTAAAAGTTTTTTTAGAGAAATAAAATTGAAGGTTAAGCAATAAAAGTCATCATTGGAGTGGAGAGTAATTTGATTAGCTCATTATGATGTTATTTTGAATATGCTTTGGATGGAATAATATAATCCAAATGTGGATTGGCAAAGAGTGATAATAAAACTTACGATTTGAAGTATCTTTGGAGAGAAAATTAGATTGTAATAAAAAAACTTACCTTTATATGTGATAGGAAGGACTGTTATTAATCACAAAGATGTATGTTTTTTGAGATTAATGGGAGATGTAAGCAATCCAATTTTTTATATTTGAGGAGTTAACTTGTGTCTTGAAAATATTTTAAGATGTATTTCTAGATAATCTACCACAAAGAAAGTGAGTGGATTATAGTATAGAGATTTTAGTAGAAAGTTATTCTACTTGTAAAATTTCTTATTAACTTTCACCAAACGAGCTAGAGGAATACAAGGTACAATAGGAAGAGTTGTTGGACAAAGCATTTTTTTCAACCTAGTGTGTGACCAATGGAGCATTAGTGTTATTTCTGAAGAATAAGTACAGCTTCATACTGATGTCTATCGACTATTATGCTCTCAATCAAAAAATGATGAAAATAAGTATCCATTACTTCTTTTATCAACTTTAGGGAGTTAAGTATTTCATCAAACTTGACTTTAGAAGTGGATACAATCAAATCAGAATAGATGATGAGGATGTACAGAAGAAAACTTTTAGAACTATATATTTACACTTTCAGTATTTAGTTATATCATTTGGTTTAACCAATACCTGTGTCACATTCATGGGCTTATGAATGATATTTTTTGTAAGTATCTAGCTGATTGTGTTTTTATATGATATCTTGGCATATAGCAAGTGGTTACAAGATTATCAAAAATATCTACAAAAAGTTCTTCAAGTGTTGAAAGAAAATAAATTGTATGTTAAGATGTCAAAATGTAAGTTTAACAAAAATGAAGTGGATTACTTAGGTCATAGAATTAGTACAAAAGACACCTAAATCATGAATGAAAAAATGGAAGTCATTCAAACTGAAGTGGTATAGAAAATCAAACTCAACTACATAGTTCTAGAGTTTAGGCTTCTATAGAAATTTTGTGGAGGCTTTTGTTTGTATTGCTCAAGCTTTTACAAGTCTTTTAGGCCAAGGGCATAAATAGGAATGATATACAACTCAAGAAATTGCATTTCAAGCTTTAAAGGATGCATTTTTACATGCATCAATCCTTAATATGACCCAAGTAGACCAACAAAACTTGCTATAGATGCATCAAGGCTGGCAGTTGGAGGAGTGTCACAACATGAATGGGAAGATGGATGGCACCAAGTTATTTTTTCTCATGGAAGCTCTTACCCGACAAAAAAATTACCATATCACAAAACAAGATGAGATAACTATTGTATAGGCTACCAAACATTGTAAGCATTATCTTAGAGATAAGAAGTTTGTGGTTGAGATGGATCACTAACCTTTACTTTGTTTAGAAACTTGAAAGGGGCTCTCAAAATGACATATTCATTGAAGCAAATGAAGACATCATTTCAATATGAATATTATGTATGTAGAGCCAAAGAATCAACTTGCTAATGTATTGATACATATGTCATGCATTAATCATATCACAAAGATGAAAATCCACAGATGTTGCTTTACTTATATTAGTGTTAGCATAGTCATATGATTCAACTATTGTTGGTCATGAAGGAGTGAACAAGAGCTTGGAAGATATCTATAGGGTATACATTTGGTCGTGACTAAAGATGATGTCATGAGTTATGTATGGAGTTGCTTCATATGTCAACAAAATAAGATTATTAATAAAAAAAAAACATCATGTTTACTACAGCCTCTATCAACATCAAGTAGAAGATGGGAGTATCAGCGTCCAATAAGTCCGCAAAATGTTGTTGGTGGGGTGCATGCTCTGCTATTTTGCCATGTTGGTCATGTCAATTGGGTGCCTGACATGGTGCGCTGCGTGTGTGGAAGTTTTCTCTCTCATTTCGCATCATATGGATGATTATTAATGGTGGATCTTCCTGGCCACTGAAAAAATATCTGGCTGCTCACTCTTTCAACAGCTCTTCCAATGAATATATGAGCCATCATTCAGTATCAGTCGGACTACTGCGACTTTGAGACGCATCTTTAGAATGTCCAGAACAGGCACAGCTCGAGGATTTAGTGGATGACCTGAGGTTTCCCATTTCTAGAATTCCACTTCGCTTCCATCTTTGACAGATTCATCACACAGAGCTTGACATTGGAAGCCACTTTTATTACCAGCGGGTGAGCAGTCAGGTGACCGAATTCCACAAGGACACAACGCACTGATATCTGTAGGGCTTGCACAACGCACCTTTGGTAGTCGAGAGGCCATGCCTATTGCCGGTGACCGTGGTCTCGTTTAAGATTTTGAGAATCTAGAAGTATGACGACAACATGCTGCAGATGTTCATACAAGTTTTCAGTCAAAGGAGCCCTCGACGAAAATGACCTCACCCTTGCACAATTAGGATACTCTTAGACCCAACACTAAGACAATCATCTCACCAAAACTTACTAGTATTTATATGCATGCAATTTTTGCTCAACATGATTTAGCTACAATTCCCATCACTGATAATGAAACTCAATTTACCAACATGTTTTGGATAACCTTATTTGGGTTGTTCAAAAAAAATTAGCCATGTTCATGGCTTATCCCCATTAAAGGAAGAACAAACAGAAAGAAAAAATAAAACTTTTGATGATATGCTTAGAATTTTTATTTTTGAGAAGCAAGAAGGTCCATATGCACTTTTACTCTTGATTAAATTTGCTTATAATAATTCAATAAATGCATCCACAAATGTCAGTCCTCTTTTCCTTATGTATGGATAACATGCTCTCATAGTGCTTAGTTTGGCTAGAGTGGATCACATGCAAAAACCATCAATCCCAATTGAAGCTGTGAATGAGTTTGTCACACAAATTCAACAAGAAGTGCATCTAGCAAAGCAAAAATTAGCCATTGTTCAGAATTGGCAAAAACAATATGCATATGTCCATCAATGACAAATGGAGATTAGGTGTGGTTATCTATCACCAATCTTGTCTGAAAAGAAGTTCAAACGTTGATTCCATAATTTATTGAGCTCTTTCTAGTAGTTCAAGGGATTGAAGCAGTTGATTATAAGTTAGAGTTGTAGAAACATATAAAAATACATATTATTTTTCACGTGTCTCTCATTCAGAAGTATATTCATGATCTTTTTCCTTTACTAACACACATCAACTATCTCAATTATCAAAGATGATTGATGGAGTAGAAGAATATGAGATGAAAAGGATCAACAAGAAACATACTAGAGGTCAGCGGAATCCAAAAGTGGAGTATTTAGTCCAATGGAAGAGCTATCCACTCTATGAAGCATCTTGGAAACCTTTGGCAAATCTTGCAAATGCCAAAGTACTTGTGGAGAGTTTTGAGTATTCTTGCAACAAGGATGTAGCATCTTAAATGTGGAGGTTTGTAACCAATCTTGCTTAGCCATAGTTAGTTTAGCCAAATTATAGATTTATCATTAAATCATTAAACAACAAAATAGTGGTTCGCATGATTCAAAAAGTAAAAGATAAACTTTGGCTGGACTTGATACATGATGATGTGTTTATCATGCATTGATGGAATTGGTAAGATGCTAGATGTCTTTTTAAAGTTGGTTAAAAAAAGATAATGAAGAATGTGACCTACACATGTTAGCCATGTGGCATAGATTGGATTTTGGACTCTTTCTAATCCCACATTATATAAAATAATAGGAATTCTTGAGAAATCATTTCATCTTTGAAAAGCATTATGAACTCATTACTTTTAGTGTTAAAGATTTTTCCATTGAGGAAGGTGTCATGAGAATCTAGTACGAAGATTAGATTATGAGAGTTTGTCTAAGCAAGTTTATTATCATCAGAATATGAAATACCTTTTTAGATTTATCACGAGCTTCTAAAAAAGCCATCAAAGGTAAATCTAAATAAGAGTCGGCCTAGAGATCACTACCTCTACCACCTTGAACTCATTGTACTCATCTAGAGACTGTCATGGCAATTTTTGTTGATATAAATTTTGGATGGAGATAACTGATTGTTGATTTGAAAATCATAGCAATGGTCTTGATCTAGCATTCTTCACCACTCGATTTGGATAATCAAAACTATCATAACCATTTCATGATGTATTGTAGACTAGTTAAGCTCAATACACTCATCAAGACATAACAAAATGGCCAACATATATGATGTATCTTGTAGTAAGATGACATTTTTTCACTCTACATCTCAACTCCTTGTTTAATATCTCTAATGGATAGCATGTGTTTCTATCATCCCATGGATAACACAAATCAACCAACATATTTGACTATACGTCTTGAGATGGCTTGGAAGTCAATGACAGATGAGTTTTACATTTTAACACAAACATTTTTAGAAATTTTCATAAAGTTATGATAGTCCAAAAAAATCTTAAATTCTGGCTTATCAAGTCCTAAATCTATCCTAAAATTTTCAAGTATTTTTTATATCAAAGCTTTTCTTTCACCCATGAAGGAAGAAGAATAGATACAAATTTTGACATTTGGTTGTTTAAAAATATAGACTCTACCATTCCTCTCAAAGACTATCCATAGTCTTCTATTGGAACTCTTGCAAGCCTTTTAGTTTGTTACTCCTTGTCCCTTGGTAGTCTACTCTTAACGGCAAATTATGAACTCTTCAAATATCAAGTAGCTCAAATTGTATTATTTGTGATAGGTAGAGAAGCTGTATTCGACCCACCAAACATTCTTTGAGAAGTAATAGAGATGTAGTTTGAAGACTACTACTCTTTTTAGATCTTATTTTCTCATGGAATGTTCATATAAGAACTGATGATAATAGTCCATAGATGGTCGATCCGCAAACCCTTCAAATGCTATTATAGTCTCTTTCATGCCATACATAAACTATACAACGTAGTATTGCATATCCACTTCAAATTGCACTATGAGTCAAACTCATAAATGAAGTCATCAAGCTCAATGATATTCAATATACCAGAATATCGCATGGTATCCTTAATGGTCCCATAGATATTATCCATGTTTCATAACAATGGTGTGGGGATATACTCGAAGATATCATCAAACTCACCTCTATCACTTTTCGACACCAAATTAGAGTTTTCTATGTACCTCAATGACTAAGGTTGATACAACATTCCACTACAGATGCACCCTCTACTAACTATAATATTTTTTTCTTTTGAATCTCTAGAGAACTCTAATGTGATACAAATATATGAACTTCGTAACTATGTTAATAATAGGTTCCTAACTGAAAAAAAAAATCTCAACATAAGGTATTAAGGCATTAGAAGGTGCTAACACAAGGGCAAACCTCAAAACTGCAATCATCATAGTCATTCATCCGATTTATAGGTTAGCAATTCTTGTCTCACTAAGGAGAAACATAGATAGGTTGACTAGACTATAAATCCAACCTTACTATTGATAACACACATGAGTACTAACACTCCAAACAACAAAGCACTAACCCAAAAAATAATCATACACAAACAAGAAGAAAAGCTAAAATTTTATCAATCAAAATTAACATAAATAACAATTCTACATGTCAAAAATATCCATCAAACGGGTTAAACCAACCCAATCCTGATTGATATAGCCTCTAGAGCCTTATAAAAAATACTAAAAAATCAGTTTTGAAGGTCTTCTACTCTATGTCTCAATCCAATGATAGTAATATGATTATTTAGGATCTTGCTTTATATCCTGATTATGGATTATTAGATCTTTGAAATCTTGTAAAAGTTACAAACAAACATAATTTGTTATGTTTACGTGATTTCAAAGATCTTCGACTATAATTTTGGATCTCTAAATAAATAAACTTTATAATTTTGACACAAAACCATATGCTTGAAATCTTTACCATTATTCTAATTACTTTATACTTTCTATAATTTCATGAAATTTTAGATCATTATAAGCATTGACCCACTTAGACAATTTTTAATAGTGCTTCTACCTTATAAATTCTTGATTCAAAAATCAATCATTAAATTTTAAAAAATATAATTTTTAAATCAATCACACAAATTTTGAATTGCTTCTACTTTTGAATTGTCATTATGGTTTTCACTTCATCAATGTTGTACATAATGTCAAAAGATATCATTGATCAAAATTTGTCAAAACATCTTCAACACTTCAAAAACTCATAATTCTTACCACATAATCAAATTAGAATTTTTAAAAGAATTTTTTTTAATCTCAAAAAGTTCACAAGTACACTTTACTCATAAACATACCATAAAAGGGAGATTATTGTCAAATCAAACTCGTTTCAAGCTTCAAAGAATTCAGTTTCATGCACTAGCTAATGTTCCACCATAGCCACATTTTCCAAGGCTTATCTTCAAAAATTCCATTCAAGGAGCCTTATTCAAACTCTACGTCTTGAACCCTAAATAATCTAACGGTGCTATCAACCCCAATGGCACAGTTGTATTGAATGGCGCTAATTATACTATCAATTTTAACTACTATATCTACTCTTGCTTGTGTGCATCTACTTATCTAGGCGTGCCCTTACATAAATTGTGATATTTTACTAAACCACATGTGATGATGATTTTTGATACCTAGCCATATATTTGTAACTAAAATATGAGCATTACATTCAACATAATATCCTTCATATGATCATATCTTCTTCAAGTAAATAACATCTAGTTTCATAAAAAGATGCATTGTAATCTAGTTATGATGAAATCTTTCTAATATCACTTCATACTCATATCATTTTATTTATAATAAATATTTTCTATAATAATTATCATCAATTTTTCTTAAATCACATAAAATTGGGCTTGGATGGATTCAATATTCTTTTGTGATTTGATTAGAGATGAAATTATTGTGTTGTCATTAATACGGCTAATCAACTTGACAAGTGATATTTTTTGAAGGTTTTGATGTCTTGATTGGCTAAATCCATCAAGAAAATATACATGAATGAATATACTTTTAGCAAAATGATGAATATTATACCTACCAAGACAAAATTTAAACCTATTTTTCATGGATGGACATATTGAATCAAAATCATATCTAAATTTTTTAATTTTGATACAACAATTTTTCATAATAATAATCACTAAACCAACTGGTATCTGAACTACTATTCAGATTGAGTCTCACTGAAATTGGATTGATTTTTTGTGCCATTGTTTATTATTGTTTGTTATTATAAAATTTTATTAATTTTTCATATTTATATTAAAGTCTATTCATATGATTGCACTTAAAACCCATGTTGACCTTTAGTGCCAACATTAGATTTGTTAGGAGTTAACTCAGGTCTTGAGTAACTCTGGTTAGTTTGACTATATTTAGTTAAACTAGGGCTAGTACTACTATTTAAGAGGGTTGTCATAAGCTCTCTATAACACAAATTAGGGTTATTTAGTAAAGTGACTCTGTGTGTTCCATGGACGTAGCCTCAGTGAGGTGAACCATGTATTTCCTGTCTCGTCTCTTGATTGCATATTGCTTCTGAGTGTATTCATGTCTTTCGGACCAACAATTGGTATCAGAGCGATTTCAAGGAATCAAGTGACACTTGATTGCGGGGCCATGCTCAAGCGATATTTGATTGCGGGGCAGTGCGGGAAGGAGGTAGCAGAAACTCTTGCCTGTGCTCTAGTAATCAGTCGGGCCCTTTGCTGATATGAGGGTTCCATGTCGATGTGACAGTCCGTCCATGCGAATTATGATTTTGCTCTTCCTTTAGGATTGCGATGGCAGGGGAGAATTCGAGTCCACGATCTGTCAACATGGCCAAGATCTGGCACCTATTGCATTCTCTCTAAGGAGAAGATGTGGACTGTAACCTCAGTACTTCTAGGAAAATTACTATGATTGCCGGCGCCAGGCGACACTTGGAGGTCGGCCACGAGAAATACATTGTTGACACTATACATAGTTATGCAGGTTCAACATGCAACATACAACACATTCAAACATTTCTCATAGTCCGACTTAGAGATCACGGACAGCTAGATTTCAACACTACGGATGTGCGGAGGCAGCCACCAATGAACACTACATGACATCAAGTGTATTTCTGCCTAAGAATTGGATACTACAAAGAAGCTCAACATGTCGTCTTCTTGTCAAAAGTCAATCGAGCTTTTGCCCCCCAGCTGGAGATGTTGATTTGATATAACTCAACTCTAGTTTGCCCGCTGCGTTAGAACGCGAGAGAGACAACATTAGTCGCAACAGACAGGCTTTCTGGGCTGGGCTGGATTAAACTAAAATCTGTCGATTGGAGGGCGAGCGAGCGGGCGGATAGGTAGGCAAGTCAACCCGGCGATGAATGGATGGCTCAATGCTTTGTGTCCGGCCATTTGTTGACGTTTGGACCCGCATTGTAGTTCAAGCTTACTTCTTCCAATGTTGTGCAATTGCTCGGCACATTTGGACCACTTTCTCGTCTCCACTCACCTACTTGGGCATTCTGGTCGGCAACTGAAATTCTCTCGCAGCTCCAACTCATCACATGATATTGGCTCCGGACACGACATGACTTGCTACGAGCCCTTCTTTCGGACAACAAGATGAGCTGATGTGAACAAACGTCATGGTCACAACAAAAGCTAACATAGCTATCAGATGCATCATGTGCTCCCATGGTTTGTACGAGGATTAGTATCATCCCTGTTCGTTTGTTAGTTAGGTAGTTTGGGGAGCTAGCGAGCGCACGAGAGTGAGAGTGAGTGAGGAAGGACGGAAGGAAGGAAGACATACACAAAGGAGGGATGGGGGATGGGCAAGAGATTGAGATTTGGTCGCGATTCAGCTTGAGGATGGCAAATTTTTCTTGAGATGTAAGTGATAGGCTGATCCAGGATTTTTCAATTGACGATTTCTCTATGGTTTTCGGAGGAGAAGATTTCGCAAGCAAGCGGTTCTAGTTCCGTGCCGTTCCTCAGCAAAGGAGAGAAGAGATTCTTTTCGTAGAGAAGGACGAGTAGGAGCGAGTTTTTTGGCCTTCTTAGGATTTTAGTTTGCGTCGGAGTGGATTGGAGGTGGGACAGTGTGCTTGAGGGCTCTAGAGCAGCAGTATCTCTCATGATTTAGGGATTTTAACCCAGGATAAATTTCCTTTATTCTCATATGAGTGGGAAGAAGTCAAGTTTGGAGATTCCATCTGACAATTGAACGACACAAGGGAAGAGTTCAGCGCCTAGACGAAGCGAGATGGGAGTCATGAAGACAGGAGGAACCGGATTTGACATTTTCAAATACGATGGGCGTGGTGACTATCTTTTGTGGGAGAGGCAAGTCAAAGGCAAGTTGAAGGCTTCCGGTTTGGGCAAGTCATTGAGGCCTAAACCCTCTACATTTGATGATGAAGATTGGAAGGACCTTTAGTAGCAAGCAGTGAGTATTGTTATACAACCTTCAGTTTTGAAGCAAGTTGATGAGTATGACAATTGTACGTTGTCGCATGGACATTTTTTTGCTCTGAGAATGCCCGAGCACATGGCTGTAGAAGAACCCTCTAGAACCTCGTGTGAGTTGACAATTTTTTCTTCTTCTCCTCAGCACTCCACATTCGAGTTTGTTATAAACCAATAGAACTTTAGCGGAAGAAGATTATGATAGTCGATGATTCGACCAATAACTCTCGCTTAAACTTTATAGAAAATTTCTCCACAACCCTTTCAATCTCTCAAAAAAGTTTAAGATGTTTTTCTACTCTAAATCTCTCAGAATAATTGTTGATTTGCACACTGTTTCACAAGGCGATATGCAGATCCCTGTATACAAAACCCATCACACATCTCAATCCTTGACTTCAATTGCTCCTAGATTTCATGAGAAGGTTACTCATCATCATACTTAAACTGTGCAAATTTTTATTGACAGAACTTTCTTATATCAAAAGATATGATCTCTATACTAACTTCTTGATAGTCAGTGCAGTCCTACAACTCTAATTGTATACACAAAGTTCAAGCTATCACTCTGTACTCAAAACTCATCCAATTGAGTCGAAATTTCAATCCAAACGCAAGTCCAAGTCGTAAAATATATCACAGTCAACTTAGATCTCCCAAAACCCTCGTAAGATTCTCAGAAATACCCCAAATACATTCAAGGTCTAAATTTCTCACTTTATCTTTGAATCACCATTTCAGAGTGACAAATCCTTCAAAACCATCCATTCTTGAGCCCACATCGTAGCTCGTCCTGTCTGCTCTCCTCCCTTCTGTCTGCTCTCCTCTTTGAATGTCCCCCTGGAAGGTCTCCAAAACTCCTCAAAACCTCGAAATAGTTGCCCAAGTGCCCTCATTGGCCCAAACTCCAAGACCAATGGGAATGAAGAGTGTAATTTTGACCTCTAATGTGGCCAAATAAGCTCCATTTTAACTTAGAGCTTTACAACTATCCTAAACACACTACTCAGCCATCCTATACACAATACGAGTTGTCACTAATAAAGAGTCAAAATGACAACTCGAAACCAGCTAAGTATGAACGGAACTACAAACGGAACGGGGGAGTTTATAACTTGAGAATAATACTCCTCGCCAAAGTTACTAACAATCAACTCCCTATGGCTTGTTTTCGGTAAGCAATAGTGATGGATTGGAACCCATGTGTTGAAAGCCACCACTACTGGTAAGTTCACATCCATAGCGCCCAAACTAAATCAAAACGTATATCGTTGTTACGCCCCAAATCTATTTGTAGGAAACAACTGGAAGAATAATCGGGCCTAGAGAGTTTATCACTTGTTGCAGAAAGTTATCTCCAAAATGATACACTAACCACGTCCAAAAGTGATCACGATGAAGACATCCGATGTTGATCACAAATGGATTGGGCATGGTACATCTAGAGGATCATGTTTTCCTCTATCCATGTCCTACGTCCGCTCCACTTTGATCAGGTAAGCTCCTTAGTCAGCAAAATGATGTGTCTAGCTCTCTCCCATACCCTTTCCATCCTGACTGCGCTTTATATCTCTTGGAGCCTTTTCAACATCCTGACCCTACAAAGTTGATCCAACGGTGGACTCTTAACAACCTTACAGTTTGCCATCGATTATCCTAACCTAAAGTATCGCTGTCGCATGGACAGAACTTTACTCTGAGATTGCCTAAGCGTCTGGCTGTAGAAGAACTCTCCTCGTCCTCGTGTGAACTGACAATCACCCTCTCTTTCATCTCCTCATCTTTCCATGCCGAACTCGTTGCACCCGGTAAACTCCAGCGGAAGAGGATCGTTGTAACCAACGATTGAACCGTTAACTCTTAGCGAAACTTCGCAAAAAAGTACTTTGCAACCATTCATAATTCTCACGAAAGTTTCACATGCTCCTTACTCCTAGATCTCTTGTTACAAATGTCAAACTATACCCTGTATCACAAGGCGATATGCAGATTCTTGCGTACTAAAACCACTATAAACTCCAATCCTTTGATCCAATTGCACTTAAATTTCACAAGAAAAGGACTTATCATCCAAGCTTCAATTCTATTAAGTTTTATTGACCAATCTTGTTGATAGCATGAGTTATGATTGTCGAACTAAATCTATAACAGTCTATGCAATCCTACAATTCAGACTGTGTACACAAATTTCAAACTACTGCTTTGCACTCAAAACTCAACCAATCAAGCTGAAATTTCAATCAAATCACAAATTCAATTTGTAAGATCAGTGGCTATTGAATCTGATCTGTCAAAGCCTTCATAGAACGCTCACAATTCACTCAAACTCTCCAATTGGTCCAAATTTCACTCTCCCACTTCAAATCGCCACACCGGAGTGTCAACTTGCTTAATCACCTTCATACTTGAGCCAAAATCCTAGTTCTCCTCGTCAGCTCTCCAACTATATCCTTCAATCCTGAAAATTTCCCTTTGAAGGCTCCCGAAACTCCTCAAAACCCCGAAGAACTCGCCCAAGTGCTCTCATTGGTCTAAATTTCCCAGCCAATGAGAATGAAGAGTGTCATTTTGACCTCTAGTGGGCCAAATTAGCCACAATTAACTTAGAGCTTAACAACTAGCCTAAAAACACTACTTAACCATCATATAAGTAATACGAGTTGTCATTTATAAAGAGTCAAAATAATAACTCGAAACCGGCTAAATATGAACGGAACAACAAAAGAAACATGGGAGTTTATAACTTGAGTATAATACTCCTCGCCAAAATTCCTAACAATCAACTCCCTATGGCTTGCCTTTGGTAGACAATAATGATGGACATGAACCCATGTGTTGAAAGACACTGCTACCGGCAAATTCAGATCCATAACGCCAATATCAAATTAAAACGTAAACTATTAAGTCCCAAGTCGCACCGTAGGAAACAATTGGCAGAATGAAAGGGTCTGGGGAGTTTATCACCACTTGCATAAAGTTATCTCCAAAGTGGTATACTAACCACGCCCTAAAGTGATCACGATGTAGACACCGAATGCTTATCACAAACAGATTGGGCATCGGTACTTCTGGAGGATCATACCACCCTCTATCCATGTCCCATGTTGGCTCCACTTCTATCGGATAAGCTCCTTAGTCAGCAACGTTCTAGACCTCCCCCTTTCCTTGCGACCCCAACCACGCTTTATATCCGATAAGGTCCAAAATAATATCCCTTGGATCCTTATCTACATTTTGGCCCTATGATGACAATCCAACCGTGGGCTCCTAACAGCCTTACAATGAGCCGTCGGCCATCTTGACCTAAAATATCGCCAAAATATCGCCGTCATCTCAACAGCTCTGAAGATGACACATGTCATCGTCTTCTCATAGTAGCCGTGTCACAACACGGCATCGCCGTCATGACAACAGCTCTAAAGATGACACATGTCATCATCTTCTCATAGTAGCCGCGTCACAACACGACAACATTATTGTTTGAGGCTCTTCAGCGATGGTTTCATCGCAAAGAGTTATCAAACAGGTTGTACACCTCCTTGAAGCTAATGAGCTTCAAGATGAAAGATATAGTTACGAAGATCCAAGATCACATTGATGCCTTTGGTGATCTTGTTATTAATCTTCAGAATCTGGGAGAGGAGATAACTGATGAGAGGAAGGCCCTTCATCTGTTAAGCTCATTACCTAATTCATATCAATCACTGTCACGAGTGTTGCTCCATCGTGATAGACAAACGATCACTTACAATGAGGTTGTAAGTGCTCTCCTGACTGATGATCTACAACAAAAGATGATGATGCCCTCTACTCCATCCTCTTCATCTGGTACGGCACTGAATGTGATCCGTGGATGGTCATAATCAAGGATTGAGAAGGATGGGAAGAAGTTTGGATCTAGAGGTAGATCCATGTCTAGGGGTAAATCCCAAGAAAGGAAGACGGTGGTATGTTGGAAATGTGGCAAGAGTGGTCACTTTAAGAAGGATTGTCATGTGAAGACCAAGGCTACTGATCCTCTTATGGCCAATGTGGCTCAAGATTTTGATGAGGAGGATGATTTGCTCTAAGATGGACTATGAAGCTAGAGGTATGCCCTATGCAACTCACCAAAGGGTGTTGGTGATGTATGGATTTTGGATAGTGCTTGTTCTTATCACATTTGTTACATTAGAGAGTTTTTTCATACTTTCTTAGTATCAAACGGTTTAGTTCTTGTGGGAAATGATCAACCCTGTAGAACTGAAGGTGTTGGATCTGTACAGATTCACATGTTTGATGGAGTCAAATGTACGTTGACTCACGTCAGGTTTATACCTGAAATGAGAAAGAATCTCATCTCTCTTGGAATGTTAGATTCAAAAGGCCTTGAGTGGAGTTCTAAACAAGGAGTACTTGAGGTGAGAATAGGTGATAAGATTATCTTGAGAGGACATAAGCATCTTGAGAGGGCAATACCATCTGTGGTGAAGTCAATTTTACCAGATCTCGGCCAGAGATGGCTCATGTTTGGCATTCTAGAATGGGACACATGAGTAACAGGTACTTGACCTTCCTTTGAGATAAGGGCTTGTTACCTTCTTCAAGTGCAATCGATTTCTTGACACCGTTTGAATTGAGGCACAAACGGAGGGCTGATTATAGTTGTTTGAGAATTTTTGGTTGTACGGCTTATCCTCTCATACCTAAGGAGAATAGGACCAAGTTGGATCCTACATCCAAGAAGTGTCGTTTTCTTGGATATGCAAGTGGTGTGAAAGGTTATAGGCTATGGGATCCTATAGCTTGTAAGGTGATTGTTAGTAGGGATGTTTCTTTCGATGAGCCCAAATCATTGAAAGAGGGGGAGATATCTCAGGCTCCCCGTACTGAAAAGGGCAAATCTCCACTCACTGATGTTGTTGAGGGGGTGATTGATCATTATGGGTTTAATGATGCGCCACAAGGAGAAGCTCCAGAACAGATGGAGCAAATTCCTGAACAACAGGAATTGGAGGAGAAAGTTGTCGTTGTTGAGCCTCAAGACACAACACGAAACGATGGAGATCAACCAGGACCATCTACTATGAGATCATCAAATCGGATTAGTAGAGCTCCCGAAAGGTATGAAACATGGGTTGATTCATCTATTCTTGAGGATCATGATATTGAAGCTCAGAATGATGATGGCAATGCATTGATCTTGAAAGAAGGAGAACCTTGTTCATATAGAGAAGCTCAAGCCTCTATCAATAAGCTTGAATGGGATATTGCTATGGAGCGTGAGATGCAATCGCTCGTTGAGAACAAGACTTGGGAGCTAGTGGAGCTTCCAAAGGGTCAACCTTTGGTTGATAGCAAGTGGGTGTACAAGTTGAAGGATAATCCAGCAGATGAAGAGAAGAGGATCTTCAAAGCGAGGTTGGTGGCTAAGGGCTTCACACAAGAGAAAGGTGTGGACTACAATGAAGTCTTCTCACCTGTAGCAAAATATGCTACAATTAAATGCAGTATGTGCACTTCTTTGCGATATTTGATCTAGTTATGGATCAGATGGATGTTGTCACGGCTTTTCTATATGGATCTTTGAAGGAAAAAATCTACATGAGACAACCTACTAGCTTTGAGAAGAAAGGTCAGGAGAAGTTAGTTTGTAGATTGCTCAAATCTCTATATGGATTGAATCAAGCTCCTAGGCAATGGAATGCAAGGTTTGATGAATTCATGAAAGCACAAGGATTTTCACGGTGTTGAATAGGACAATTCTTTGCTCTGAGAACGCCCGAGGGCCAAACTATAGAAGAACCCTCTAGAACCTTGTGTGTGAATTGACAATCTCTTCTTCCTCTCCTCAACACTCCACATTACAACCGGTAAAACTTCAGCGGAAGAAGATTATGATATCCAATGATTCGACCAATAACTCTCGCTTAAACTTTACAAAAAATTGCTCTACAACGTTGTCAATCACTCAGAAAAGTTTCAGAAGTTTTTCTTTTCTAGATCTCTCAAAACAATTGGTGATTTATTCATTGTATCACAAGGCAATATGCAGACCCCTATGTACAAAACCCATCACACATCCCAATCCTTGACTCCAATTACTTTCAAATTTCATGAAAAGGTCACTTATCATCCGAACTTCAACTCTGGAAAGTTTTATTGACAGAAATTTCTGGTATCAAAAGATATAATTGATGTACTAAGTTTGTGATAGTTGCAATCCTGCAACTCTGACCACTTACACAAACTTCAACCTTTTACTCTGTACTCAAAACTCGTCCAATCGAGTCAAAACTTCAATCAAAACACAAGCTTGAGTCGTAAACTGTATCTCAGTCGACTCAGATCTCCCAAAACCCTTGTAAGATTCTCAGATCACTCCAAATACACTCAAAGATCTAAATTTCTCTCTCTAACTTTGAATCAATGTTTCAGAGTGACAAATCCTTCAAATCCATCCATTCTTGAGCCCACGTTGTAGCTCGTCCCGTCAGCTTTCCAACTCTATCCTCAAATGATTAAATGTCTCCCTGGAAGGTATCCAAAATCCCTAAAAACCTCAAAAAGTTGCCCTAGTGCCCTCATTGGTCAAAACTACTAGACCAATGGGAATGGAGAATGCTATTTTGACCTCTAGTGTGGCCAAATTAGCTCCATTTTAACTTAGAGCTTTACAACTATCCTATACACATTATGAGTTGTCACTAATAAGATTTAAAATGACAACTTGAGACCAGCTAAGTATACCCAAAAGCGATCACAATGAACACACCGGATGTTGATCACAAATTGACTCGACAATGATACATCTTGAGGATCATGTTGTAAACTATCCACGTCTTGTGTCGACTACACTTCAATCAGATAAGCTCCTTAGTCAATAAGGTGATGTGTCTAGATTTCAGTAGCTCTTTACAGTCTTACAATGTCATCTGTTACCCTAACCTAAAGTATCGCCGTCATGACAACAGCTCTGAAGATGACACATGTCATCATCTTTTCATAGTAGCCGCGTCACAACATGACAACATAGTGTGTTTGATCCATGTGTTTATATGAAGAAGGTGAATAATGAGATCTTTAGCCTCATTATTCTTATTCTGTAGCCTCATCAGCCAACATGAAAAGAAATGATACTCTGGCTTTGCAACTCCAATCGTCATTATTTTCAGTATCTTTACAGGTTACACCATTCGGCACTACAGAGTTCATTGCAAGTATTGTTCGCAGTCGCATTGCAGAACTGAGGGTGAACCCGTGTCCCAGCTCTCCTGAACCAGTCAACACCAAATCCACCCAGTTTTTACCAAGTTTTACGAAACCCAATCCTACCTTAGATATAAAATACAAAATTATGATATGATCATGATCAGCATGAGCATCTGATAAATGAGATCATATTGGTGTAACCTGAAAACATAATGACGATTGAAGTTGCTATTAAGCATCAATTGTTTGCACGTTGTCAGGGTTGCTAACCATGGTTAAATTCTGATGTCATGAGCTGGACATGACCATATCCGGCGGTATAGTACTGTAACACTTCTGTATGTTATTGTAGCAGTTAGGTATACCGAGTACTTTAGGTGGTCAGTCTCTACAATACCTCACCCCTAAAGCCGCAATATAACCACCAATAATTAGGTTACATTGCGGTTGTATGAGTGAGGATTACGTTCTCCCAAATATAAGAAACTATTAGTTCACAGGACCTAATCCCAGCCCACATTCTAAAAGTACAAAGTGATTGAAAACCACCCAGTTCCATTAGACATGTGCATACTCCCATTGACTACTGTTGGGAATTTCCAGTGCAGCATGTATTTCTCACCCGAAAATGGATACTACTTTGTACCCCAATAGAGTACTTAATGCATGACAACTCTCTCCCATGGCATTCATCTATTCTTGCTCCAACAATAGTGGAGGCCTTGCCACAGCAAGGATGGATATTTGATTGCGCCACACTCTATCTGATCTTTTTGCATCTCACATTCCACATTTATCATAATGATATATTTTTATTGGGTTTGAACTAGCCTTCACACTCTAGCATGCTCACAGGCGAATGTGATCGAGATTTAGATGTATTTGGGACTCATTTGGCATGATGTACTTTTGGAGGTTAGAGGATTGCTACAATAATGATGTCACATCCAAATGTCACATTAAGTGCTGAACTCTACATGTCTAGAAAGGACCGAGTTATTATGGATTACGTTGTGGTTATTGTTCTGACTCAATACACTATTGCCACATACGTCAAGCTGAAATAGCTATGGAGATTAGCACTGCAGCTAAGATCCCCAAGTATCAAGGACTGTGTTAGAGATATATCTCATTCCATTTGTCTTGGAGATTCACCAAGATATGGATAGTTTTGTAATAGAGTGTTTTTGGTATTATCATGATAGACTCATTGGTGCACATTTTTTGTTATCTTAATGCATCCAATATTTACACACTACATTTGTATTGAATTATACTTGATTGGTGACTCTTGTGCTAGATATCATGTTATGAGCATGTAAGTGGATACAGTAAAATAACAAAAAGAATGTGAAGAACCCATCAAGTCGTATATGGATGAGACCAGACCAACCCGGTAACATAGGGCTAGGCCCCAATAACATCACAGTGGGAAATATGTTATAATACACCTAAGATATATGAACTATCTACCTCAAATGGTCTACAAACAATAGAGTATCCAAACAAGCATCACATAACATGATTGCTATCTTATGGATTGCATCATCTAGTGCTCTCTAAAGAGCAATGAAAACACATTGACTAAAATAATTTATAGAATAAACGAAAGAGAGTGTTACCCCATTCCACCTAATGGGGTAAGCTCTTGTGCACTCACTCACAAACATGTCTATGTTCATAGTTCTATATAACTCTAAACTAGAGAAACAAAGAGTTGAGCTTTATGCCTACCGAAATACTTGAAAACCTTGGCTGATGCTGATCCATTCATCATCCATCCTCCAGGATGAATGGATCTCAGTTTCGAGTCATGAGAAACTCTATAACCAACTCAATTTTCATAGTAACGGGACATAATGTAATGAGCATGTAATGGAAATAAGAGGTGCTGTTGGAGACATATCGGGTTGGGTTTTTCTTGCTTGCTTTGTACCTCAGTTTATTCCATGCGGCTACCCTTCCTACCCGGAGTAGTTAATGAATTGCTCATGAGAGTAAGATCTCCCAAATATAATATAAAAAAATGTTGATGTCTCATAGAGGCACCAATAGTTTATTATATTATTGATTTTGTCATCACATATCATCAAGACGAAGGGTAAGCCCTGCGAGTAAGTATTATTGTTCTATGTTCCACCGAGCTCGAGTTTTTCTAGTTCAACTAGCTCCTCTCTCTCTCAAGCCCTGCGCTAGATTCTCTAGTTCATCTATGTCTGCGGCTGTTCTCACAGATTCAAGTAAAACCTCCAATGAACCTGAAAGTTTTGATTGCGGGGAGTCGGGTGTATCTAACGATGTTATAGTAATGAGCTCGTCCACAAAATCTTTGATCAGAAAGGGCCAGTTATCTACGTCGTCGTAGTTGGACAAATCAGGTTTGATCACGGTTGCGAATTTCAGAATGTGCATCCACGTTGCTTTATCAATAGTGGGAGCTGACGGATTCTTTCGCAGATACCGAAACCATTCATTTCGAAGCGGCCACCTGGTTTTCACTTGGTCACCTTCCAGGTCAGGTTCCAGATCCAGCTCGTCGAAGAGCATCGTCCACAGGCATATAGCCTGGGACGTTAACATCCGCCATTGATCTCTCCCAGCAAACCAGACGAAGCAAGATTCATAAACCTTTTCATAAACTTCCGGAATCCTCAGCTGAAATCGGACGTGAATTAGACGATCCTGCAGTTCTTGCATGTTCTCTGTCCTTAGATACAGCATGCCGACCACAAATTCCCTCAGCGACGCCTCGCCGAAGCACTCCGCCTGCATGTACCATGAGAGTATTGCGATGACCTTGAATGCTTCGGTGGGCTGCGAGGGGAGGATCACAGATGAGGTGAATGGCGGACCTCGGAGATTAATCTTGCCTGTGTGTTCAGCCTGGTATTGCGCGAACAAGAGATCCAAATCATTCACAAATAAGGTGGGTTGGGCAGAATGATCACTATACACGTATGCAAGCGCTTTTTCTACCACCCATTTGGATTTGCGTAACGCGATGATTGCGTGGGTTTCGTCCACACCAGTGTATTGCTGAATCATAGATACCCTGACGCCATAAAGATCTTTGAGTTCGGTGGTATGCGGGTTTTGGCCTGTTGGGGCGTAAGGATCGTCATTCACCGTATCTTTGAAACGGTGTATCCAGAAACTTCGATGTGCAAGTTGGATGTCGAATGATAAGGCCATTAGAATCCTCGCTGCTTGATCGAAGTCTAGACCCGTGCTGAAACTGAAGGTCTCGACGATATCCACACATTCTTCCAGGCGAGACCGGCTCGAGACTTGTAGATTTCCTTCGCTTCGGAGGAGGTCCATCAGCCTTGTACATCGTTCATACTGTAATTGCTCCTCCGGGCTGATTTGTGGCCACATTGTAAAAGACTTGCTCAACCTCAACAGCCTCGATGGAAACTACGCGCTCGTATCTGCTCCAGTGCTGGATTTCTTCTCTTCGCTACTCCCACTGTCACTTAATTCCCTATCTTTTCACTTCGACTCGACTTATGGATGCTCTGAAAACATGATCTGCACTTCCCAGCACCTCTCCACAAGATGTCCTTGCGATGGCGCCGAGCGTTAATCTCGGACCCGGTGCCCTTCCATATTGGGGAGGAAATCTAGGACACCGGTCCCGTGCATATGGGACCGTCTCAACGCCAAATGATTCAGACACAGCGAGAGAGGACTTACATTAAAAGTCATTCGCGTAAGACTGCTTCGAAGCAGCTGATGAGTCTGCTAACAGAACAACAGGCAGGTGCTAAGATCTGAACCATGACAGCTCCTAGGACAGACGTACAAATTTCAGACCTTCTAACGGACATCATGCCTGACAACGGGCCTGATTCCATTAGGAACTTCGTAAACCGCACGTTACTGGCGTTGCTCTCCAATGACGTTAATGGGCGAACCGTTGTTGTATGTTAATGATCAGATTTCAAATATGATATCAAAATAGAGATTGTGATCCATTGTAGTTAAAGTGCGAGCTAGCATGGATGGAGAAATACAACTATGAAAAAACCCTAAAATTATTTTTTTAAGAGAATTCAAACTTATGATAATATCAAATTAACATGAAAAATCACAATTTTTGGAGCCCAAACAATATTATTCAGAATTTTTTTGAAAGATATTGCATTTCATTAAAGCACAATCATTTTAACCTTGCACGCCCTCAAGCATAACTTAAGGAGTTGGGAATTTATATTTTTAATATGATGAATAGCATATCATTTTGCTAGAATATGTCTTTTGATAGTACAAAATAATTACATATTTGAATTTAGAAGATTGGCAAGTGTGTGCTTTCTCGTCAATTACAGGTTGTGAAATCAAGGTATTCTTGATTCAAAACTCAATGAGTTTTATTATGAGAGAAAATTAAGATAAATAAAATTATATAACAAGGAAATTATGCATAATAATTTTTAAAAAATCAAACATCTATAGGCTAGAAAAACTATCAAACCAATAGGAGCTAAAAATTATTAACGAGTCAAGACTACATAAAAATGACATATACCGTACGGTACCATCTAATATATTTTGATGATTGTGTGTCATGAACCTCACAAACAACGACACCAAAGACACTTAGATGACATCCAAAGACTAACAACTTTCTGTAGATAGTGAGTCAAGTGGCAAGAACTTGAGATAGATGCTAAGTATGGAAAATGACTAAGTAGCGAGATAAGTTTTCATATTTTAATGAACATGAGCATTTGATAAGATTGTGTGACAATTAGAGTCTTGTTGGAAAGTATTGAATGAGAGTTAATAACAACTATTATTTATGGTCCGTTTGACCTAGATAGTTTGCATATCTTATAAGTAGCAAGATATATTTCCTAGTGTGATATTTTTTTTCTAGTCCCATGTTACTTGTTTGGTTCCATCGTTTTACGATTTGATGGATTTTTCCAATCCCTTTTAGTATTTTACTGTGTCTTACCACTTTTTTTATGTATATAAATTAAGATTCATTTGCATCTGAAATCTAGAATTTTTTATTATTTTCTTTCAAAAAATGATAAATAATCATACAAAAATACATTTTAAATTTAATGATAGATATAAAAATATAAAAATTAATTTTTTTAAAATAAAATTTCAAATAAATAAAATTAATGAAATTTATTAAAATATAAATATATATGATAATAATAAATTTTTTATTTTAACTTCAATTTTAAATTTTATTCATCTTTTTTAAGATTAAAAATTTCCAAAAATAAAATTTAAATTTGTGTTAAAATACCTATTTATTTTAAAGTTAAAAATAAAAATAAAACTAAAATTATGACATAAAAAAATATGTGAGATTTTTTTAAACATATATTATATGGAGATAAATTTTAAATTATTAATATATGAAAAATAAATGTGAGGTTTTGTCGTTTTGGACAAAACATCTTATATTGAAGATTTGCTGAAAATCTATTTCAAATTAGCATAAAAAAATACAAAAAACATACATGTAGAAAAAAATTTAATGTGTTGTGTTTTTCATGTTTATTTTATGCGTATTATAGAATTCAGGTCATATGATATTCATCTTGATGAATGACTCAAGCTTGATCTACTATCATTTTTAAATTATAATTATTAAAATCAATGACTTTGTGGATATTTCAAAACTAATGTAATAACATCCAATAATTCAAGATTGCAACATTAGAGCAAGAGTCACTAAGAAAAAGTGAACTTTATTATTGTCTCATTTATCAATGCATAAAGAACTCTTAGAAATGATGGTTTTTAAAAAAAAGAAAATAATGACTAATCTTATTGCACCTAAGGATTTGTGGAGGGTTTAACATACATCTCAAAATATGTTACTTTAAAAAAAAATAATCACCTAGATTTATATTTCATATTTTAATATATTTTTAAAGATATATTATTTTTTATTATTTTTTTTATTGGTAAAATATAAGTTGTTTATGAAGTATATGTTTCAACACGATGACCATAGCCCTAATGCATACTCTTACATGAACTCTCAAATTCAATACTTCATAATCTCATGACAATTTTCACAAAGACTGAAATATCACTCAAAAGATATAGATTCTTTATTGATGATCAATGGCTTCCGCGAAACAATGTTGCAATCCTGAACAAGGCTTCATTCTCCGAATAATGCTTATTCAAAATAAGCTTCTTTAAAAAAAACTTCTCCCAAAACTAACTTGAGAGGTGATTCTCAAACTCTCTATTTATACTATTTATAATTTTACTCTAATAATTACAAGTACCCACCAAGTAACTTTCTTTTATTAAGTTTAATCAAGGTAGAGATCATAAATCCCAATGAGAAAGTATACATGGTAATATGCAATTGGTCCACTTGGATCTTCTAGAAGCCCAACTACCATCCAATTGACTTTGGTATACTAGTCAATCTCGCCCATAGATTTAAGGGTCATCACCAAGTCAAACCAATAAAAAATAAGTCCAAATCAAAGAAAGTCAAAATAACCAAGTGATGGAATTTATTTTTTGATTCTTATCATATAACAAAATAGTTACTACATCATGAGCTATTTTATATTTTCCTTGTACTTAACCATAACTAGCTAAATATAGTCATGACTAAGATAAACTTAGTCACTCTTTAGATGTATTCATTATATATACAACCATGGGTCTTACATTTATCCCCGAATCAAAATTTCACTCCATACTCATAGTGAAAAAATATATTTTTTTATGAAACGGCTTCAACTTGTCATGATTCACTTATTCAAAATATTGTCCTCCCAACTCCATCACCATCACAACCATAGATGGATTTATTTTACATTACTTCTAATGTACTAGATGAGATTTATCTTCTTACTCAATGCAATGAGTTTGTAAGGTTAATTGCTTCAAATCCTTGTAGCTAAAGTCAAAGATATTGATATATTTGAAAAATATATCCAAAAATCTTGCTCTCTAGTGAGTGTAACATTGGGACCAAACTTAGTAGTAACATTGGGACCAAACTTGAGAGTGGAGAGCCGTCAAATAATCTCCTCATCATTCATTTCCGTCTTGTCAAGATCCTTCATCATCCATGGCATAGGAAGAAAATCCATTGCAAGAAAAACTTGTACTTGAACATCATCATCCGAAATGTCTTCAGATGATGTTTCCTTATCAATTGATATGTTGGTGTCAACCTTTGAAAAGCTGCCACTTTCCTCACTTTCAAACTTCAAGTAATCAATGGTAAACTTATCTGAGTTTTATATTGCCCCTCCACCATTTGTAAAGAACCTCCACTCAATGATTTTTTATCATATATGAAGTTAACCCTTGTGACTCCAATCCGTAGTACTCACCGTCCTCAACCAAGATATTTCTGACAATAAGTTGTAGCTAGGCTCCTCAAGCACTTGAAAAGATACAAGATTTGAACTCCCATCACAATTATTATCACCTTGTCCATTACTCCAATTCTTTTACTTGTTGACCATCCCAAAAATGATGCTTTAAGATCTTAGAGGCTTCATCCCCAACTTCTTCAACAACTGTTCTAACATGACATTCATAGGAGATCCTCCATCTAGCAGCACATCCGAAACATCATGCCCATTAATGCGTACTTCAATCATTGAAGCTTGAGTACATACCTCCAAGGTAACAACATTCATCACTCATACTCCAACATTCGCCATTGAAACTTTACTCTTGGATCTTTGCTTCTTGGTTCTTTTAAAGCTTAAAACTCCTCTAAACTCCTTTCTCAATGTAGGACTTAGAGCAATCAATTAGCCAACAAATATATTAGCTTTTTGATTCTCCACATCATCTACCACATTGTATTTGAGTATGGTAGATGAAATGGAGAAATCATTTATTCTTAATTTCTTCCTAGATCCTCTGGATTGACTCATACCCGTGGATCAAGTACTCATGCTTGATTAATCCTCCCTTGAGATGGGCTTCTTTGCAAATCTTGCTCTCTTCCCCTACAATATCAACTCTTGAATTCATAGTGCTCTCTGCCTTTTCAAACATGCGCTAGTGAGTAAACACATCAATAGACGCTACTCCCTAGTCCTTCGATTGACTTGGAGCATGAGTAGGATTATTGTGTCTGACTCTATCATGCTATTGAGGATTAAGAAAATAGTTTCTTCCATCTCAACCTCTCATCTTTGACCCTCATATGACAACTCAAAAGGTTATGCCACTTATGTCACAATACAAACAACTCTCACATTTTGCTCTTGGAGAATCACAATATGTTGATTTGTGATTCTTGTTAGAGACAAGGACATATGTCATGTTTGACATCTACTCTCAATGTGGTGCATAATGGACAGTGGAGATGTACTCAATGAGATTAGCAAGCAAGTTGGTTTGACCGTTATATGGTATGGATTTCAAACATTTGACTAATTATAGGGCATTATAGCACCCAACCTCATTATCTTAGCCGTAAGCAAGGTAAATCATGTTAATGGACTAGATGGCTACGTGGTGTTAGAGGTACCTAACTGTTAGTTATGGGACGGATTGGAGTACACTTGCTCTTGTGTATGATGATCTATGTATTGTGATGTTTGATATGATAGTGATGTATGTTGTGATGCGATATGTATGTGCACTAAAGTTGTCACAACTTATGTAGTGACATCCCTAGTTATGTAGGTGCACGCATGCATGAGTAGATAGTGCAGCTAGCGCCGTTTGCACTAGATCTAACATTAGAGCTAACATTTCTGTTAGGAGTCATAGGGCTCAAGGGGTAGAGTTCGAATTAGGGCTCATTGGAGTGCAGTTTTTGAAATTGAGACTTTGAGATTGTGGCTATGGTTGATAGCAGCAAGTATAGGAACCTGGAGTTTTTGAAGCTCAAAGTAGGTTTGGGTTGACTGTAATTTATCTTTTGCCCTAAGGTTATGAGAGTAGTGTAGTGTAATTGTGCTTGAAAATCTATGTATTGTGATGTTTGATGTGATGCTATATGTACGCGCAAAATTAGCACAAAGACCGGGCTAGGTGGCTGAAGAGTGACTTGTACTTAATACTGAATTAGAGGAGCCTCTACAATCAAATCAACCCTTTAGGCTGAAGATATATATTAATGGAGCAGAGCCATGGACCGCAGCCTCAAGTCGAGAAAAGACAGGAGTTTCTTGGGATTCAAACTCAGATTCACGTGAAGCAGATTTCGGAAAGGTCAAGTTGCGTCTAGACTTCAAAGTGAAGTCTCCACTTTACTCACGCGGCTGAGTACACCAGGAAGAGTTTACTTTATTCTCACGAGTCTATTTAGCTGAGGAAGACCAGATATTCGATCACGATTCATGGAATACTAAGCATAGGTGAGTTTGATTGTAGACAATTTATGATTACATTCGCGCTTTACATGACACCATGACACCGTAAAGACGTGTGTACAAGCCCAGATTTACCTTTACAATTAAATCTCGTGGTCACAAGATGCAAGATAATAAATAGCTGAAAGGTATGCTTCCAACTCTGTCCTGACGGCATAAGGAGCAGCTCATCTGCTACCGCTCGCATACATAATTCGGTGTATTTAAGCTTCAGAAATGCACAGTGTTAGTCGGGGCTCTCTGCTGAACAAAATTAAACTCAAAAACCTGAATCTTCATAACGTTTTTTATTAACACTGTGCAGACTGTACAAACACTCTGAAAATATTATCTACTAGTCTATAGTTACTATATACCCGGTTTTTTATTCTCAAGTGCCTACTTCAACACCGGCTATTCGACTGAATTTTTGAATTGCACAAGGACGCACTCAATGTCTATGAGCTGGGCAGTGCAGCTCTTGCACAACGCTTTCTATTCAGCACTTGGTGCTTTTGACAGGGTAAGACGCCATCATTGCAATGCCGCACATTCCCTCTGGCTCCTCCACATTCCGTTTCATGAGAATGTACCCTTTGTTCCCCCACGTAGCGCCCCAAGAATTCTTCACGATCCAGAAATCCTCCTTCTTGTATGTGCCGTATCCAACAACCACCACGCCATGATCCAAAGATGTACCGCAAGTGCCATCGTAAATCCCCTATAGTCACCACACATACGATAAAAGTTGATGAAAGGACAAGCAGCGGAAATAAATCAGATCACAGGTTCTGGACTCGAAATTGGCAGGAATGGCTCATAGAGCTACTGAAAACTAGAGACTTGTGCATGATCTCAACATATGTCAATAAGGTGAAGGGATCACACCCCTCCGTAGAACATCCAGTCGAAGGAGCTTGCATCCACAGCAACACTGACAGGCTGATAAGCAACTGCTTTTTGGAGGTCTTTCTCGCTGTTCACAGGAACATCCTCGTAGCCGGTAATAGTAGCTGCGTCTTTCATCTCCTGCGCGGACAATTTGTGCAATTCTCAGCAAGCACTGACAACAAGGGCACGTGCTGCAGTTCATTTAACATAAAATCGAAATCCGATTCAAAGCTAGCTGGCAGCAATGGTACAGGTACCTTCTTCTTGTTGCAGACACCATCTTCTGCTGTATATGGATAGTCTCGTTCGCTATCAATACCCTTGTTCTCGATGATATACTTGAAACCGAAGTCCATAGATGTTGCTCCGGCGCATCCTGCTGTATCGTTGGTAACATCACAACTAACCAGCTCTTGCTCTGAAAGCGAGATGAGATTTCCAGTGGATATCTGGTTGATACCCTCCACAGACCCTATGACTGAAAAAGCCCAGCAGCTTCCTGAAAAATTCGATAGTACCGTTAGATGCGATATGAATCTTCTCATGCTCATTACCAATGTCAATTATGGAATCTGATTAGTACAGATCCAGAACGAGCTTTGTTTTCTAGAGTGACTGTCCCATATTCATAGAATCAAATCAGAAGATCATGGTATATCTACACATTGTCAAGCGAATTTATGTGTACAACGGGCGTGTTCAATGTTGTCACCCCATATACTACGTTGACAGAGTTGAAGTTTACAATATGTAGGTTAGTCTTACCACATTGGCCTTGGTCTTTGACAGGTGTGACAGCTCCCTTAGTCCTCCAATCTACAAGGGGAGGGAGGTCTGTTGCATTGGCATATCTGAATTCTGTTTCACAAGGACGTCCCTTGACGTGGTACTTGTTCCTCAAGTACATTGATCTATATTCATGTAGAGTAAAATCAGCAAACTGGTTGAGTCCTAGAGTGAAGGAGCTTTTTTTCGCGTTATGAGCGTTGATGCGCTCGAGATTCTGCTTGAAGACGTCAAATCGCGAGCGTTCCTCAGCCTCGTCCTTGTACACTCTGGAATGTTCTTTCATCCAGTTTTTGAATATATCTCCCTGATTTCCCGTGTTAACCTGAAGCGCTTGGTCGTTGTTCACATTAAGCAAGTAACGAGGTGTCCTTTGTGTCAGACTTGGAATAGTAAACGACAAAATCACCAGAATGCACATCGATACAGCAGGAGCCTCCATTTTGGAACTTGATATAATTGCTTTCCTGCATGAGAAAGCAAGACGAGTCTTGTTATCAGATGTTCGTTAGCACTGATCGCCTTCATGTGCTATTGCCAATACGTCTTCCACTCTTTGAGGTGAAGGTCTTACACATCTATTTTTCAGAAGATTCGATACATACATATCATCTCAAAGTACTCATGCGTTATACTAGACACAGTCGACTTGTACTTACGCTTTACAAACACAACAATTGCCTCCAGATCGGGATGGGCAGAAAATCTGCCGGCTGAAACTTGTACTTTGATGTGTAAATTCAACGGCGGATTGACTCCCTTTTTATACCCCTGCTTCTTTCACTTTCTAAGCCGATGGTAATCACCAGAATATAGTGACTGTCTTAAGTATGAAGGTATATGTCAACGCACCGTTTCATCCCCAGCACTGACTTTCAGAATTGGATTCTGTCGTGAAGTATACGGCTAGCCGTATGCTTTTTCACCATCTTCTTCGAATATTGAGTATTGAACTCCGCAAACTACAAATTTGAAGGTATGTGTACAAACCGTCAGTTTGACAATGGATCTTTAACATCAATTTAAAGCTTAGCGTGAAAGTCAAGGCGTTTATGTCTGGAGGTGAAGCATGATTTGTGATGACTACAAATCGCTAATAGCCATCGGTATGGATATGTCACTGTGTTTTGTTTATCATTTTCTAAAGCTCATATCAGCGTTTGTTAAGTTTTAGTGATGACATTCTTTTAACATATATGGGCAGTTGTATGTGACATTCACTGAATGAATTCCAGGAATGTGGAAATTGTTACATGTTTTGTTCAAAGTACAAGTCCACAACAACACAAATAATATAGAGATTTTGTTTGGTGTAGTTTTCAGAGTATATTTCAATATTGAAGTGTTGCATGCCATGCATATCCACTTACAAGTATGCACTACTTTCAAGAAAGCAATTAGTCTGACTGTTCTTCACTATGTATCCAGTTTAATCACAATCTGTTGATCGAGCCACTGTCATGAAAAACCACAAGTATCGAAACTAGGATGCACATTTCAGGTGAATCTATTCCTACACTTCGAACACTTCTCCATATACAGTTCTAGGTTGTGCATATAAACCGACAAGTCCTTTTAACCTTCAACCTTAATCTTAAATATTAGGGTACCTAAGAGAGGATGACAAGTCCATACCTAAATAGGAGGATACTCGCACAAAGAACTGGGAAGAGGAAATGAAGTACAAGACGTCAAGCTTGCTTCAAGGATGGATATCAATTTGCTGTAAACACTTTGTGCGCCACACTAACTGACAGGATTTTACAGCGTGTGGATGCAATCCAGCTAACCGCAATGCTCGTCACTGTCTCCGTTCTTTTGAAGTACAGTAGTCAAGATTGGGTCCTAACACCTGTAGGTGGTAGGCGCTAGCTCAGCTAGAGATGCAGAATTCTGAACTCGTTACCCAGTATGTCCGCAGGATTTCGGCCAACTTCGTTCTTGGAATTATGTACTTACTCTGTACCTGTAAAAATGCGCTGTAAACAGCAGCTTTTATATCAGTCGTACTCTATACTCACGCAAAGGCGCAACTCGCTTTCAAATCGAAATTCAATAAATGCCGTCAATTCACTGAGTGAACTGACCGTCACGGGTGGGGAAACTAACTGCACCACTGGGTTTGTGGGAATCAGGCATTGGGAGGAGATGTTGGAAACACTGGTCGTCAACGAGAAAACGAAGTATTGGTGGGTGAGAGGAAATGTGTCATATGTGTACATGTGTTACATGATCCCAAAATATACTCTCGTTTGGTAGTATGTCAGTGCGAGCATAGGTCGATCAGTTTTGATGTAGAAACACTAGTTTCGGAGTGTGTTGTGGAACTCGGAGTAGCGAATAAGCTAACATTGTTCTGAATCGGAAAATACTGAACATTGATTGCAGAGACAAAGGCAATCATTTCCACGTTGTCCATTCCCACAAGCTAACACGTGTGGCTTCTCCAATGTGATGTATCTCTCGGTTGCCGAAGTTTTACTATAGCTTCAGAGAGCTCAGAATGCGGTTGCACCGTACCGTCAGGCCAGCTACTGGTACTTTGAAAGGAGTCACGCTAAAAACAATGAAAGAAGTACCCATCATCAGAGCTCAGCAGCCTTCTTAGCATTGGATCGCGCATTGTGGAGAAGCATTCCTTCGCTTCCTTCCATCCATTTCGGTGTTAAACCAAGATAGCCATTAACAATTCCTACAAGTCCCTTTGCTCAAATCACAACGAAAGCTTCTCTCTCGTCCGTATCATACATTTACCCGTTCATCATTCTTTTACTCAAATCCTAATAGCTGATATCGATGTACTCCTAACCAAGACTCGCTGGTTGCCGGCTTAGGCTGTCAAGACACACACATGTAACTGGTACAGCAAGATCAGAGAAAGAACCTGTCAGCAACTTCAAATGTATAAAGTTAAATAAAATACACACTGCTTTTCATACTTCATCCCCACCACAGAAGTTGAAAAGAAGCTTGATGCCAGAGGTTGCTGTGTGAAACATGTTATGGTCAGAATGGAGAACATGTTCATTACCAAAGATATAACCGGATCTAGTCTACAAGGTGCCGACAACTAACCATTTTCCTGATAACGAGGAGGAGTTCAGGAAAGAGGTACTTAAGAGATTGCTGGTTCTGATTTGAATAGACCGAGTCACGATGAACACCTTACCATCAAATGAAACGCACGATAATCACGTAGAACAATCACAGGAACTTACAAAACGAAACAAGCACAAGATAGGAAAATTCAATGAGGAACAGGGTCACCTTGAAAATGGTCATTACCATCACCACAGCACGTCACACTGAGATGTGATCCGAGGCTGTTATCACTTGTTACTTTCGCATCGTAGAAACAAGAACTACCTTAATATGCAGCAGTATTGCTCTCCTATCCAGTCTTGTCATGCAATCGGAGTAACAGGATCACATTAGCTCACGAGACTGGTATTCCCACCTGTAGACCTGTATTCATGATTGTGTACGTTTCCAGATCCGTTCCTTTCTTGAATTGGACGGAAATTAACGTTCAATCCACCAGGAAGTTTTCCCTTTTGCTGCAGATAGAGGTCGAAGGGTAACAAACGCAATTCATCTTCTCGAGCTCTTTCAGGAAAAATATCAAATAAAACATTATTTACTCTCGGACCTCAGAAGGCACGTTCAACCACAACAGCTATTTTATTCACAATTGGGTACTTATACAGATTAGAAGGAGACAGAAGATACAAAGGATGTCCTTAGCTTTACAAGGCAGAAGCGTCCTGAGAAATCCTGATTCTCAAGATTTCACATCATAATGTCAACACTACATCGATGTAGAGCCTCTTCCAGCCTCCCACGACAGACGGTTCATGGCTCCTCACGAGGAAGACCTGGAAACAATTCATATCCATGAGCAACGGTGGACTATAAGAGAGTAATCCTTCAAAACACGATTGGATATAAACATATATATAGGAAAGCTGGAACAAACAAAGGCTCTATAACTAATGAGAAGCCTGCAATCACAAGAAATTTTCCATCTTTAAACGTGGACTTTCCTATCTCCACATCGTATGACGAGACAAAACACGACTTTATAAGCTATATAAGGTAGTTTGCAAAAACTATCACATTAAACATTCCGTCTTGCTGCCAAGTTATGGAGTTTAAAATTTTGTTGGTTCAAAGCGAGCACATCACTGAACCTTTTCCAATCCAAGACCTCTACTGAGCATGTTAGCAAATTCTATTATGAACCATGCCAAAGTAATTACCTGGGAAGCTGGAGCTTTCCACCTGGACGTGGACGCAGAAGAATGATATGCATGCTCACTCATGTTGAAGCAAAGGGGTTTACTCCAGGTTCATAAGCTGATCTCGCCCAAGGGTTTATTTGACGTCTTAGCGCTCTAGGGTTGCGGCAAAAGTCTGGTGGTGGAGAAGGAAGTCGACTCCAGCTATCATCACGAATGTTGTAACACGCAACTGAGGTTCTGTTGTACAAAACATGAGCGAAATAGATGCAGTCCCTATCAGACATCATTGTGCTACCTGGGTAAATATCTAGAGGACTGATTGAAACCTCCACAAAGTCCAATTGTTCCGCATTGATTTCGTAAATTCTTGCCCTCGGCCTCAGGTTCAAACTATCGATATACTCCCATGACTCCTCGATGTCGTCAATATCTGTTTCTATCTCCGTTTCTATTTCAGGTTCTTCATGAATTACTGCAAGCATGAGTCTGGAACCACAGCGAAACACTCCTCCAACTGACCATGCCTTCCCATGAAGTTGAATAGTGTGCGCAGACTCTGTCCAGACACCCATGTTCAAGTTGAACTTCCATAACCTCACCACTTCAGGATCAACAAGATCCACGAGTTCGATGGGACCAACCTTGCCTTCGGGCTCCATGCAGAAAAGATTGCCATCATGATAAACACAATACTCGGAAAACTCTGTCGGCGAATTGGCAAATTCTGACCTGTAAGATGAGGTTGTCCAAGACGAACCAGAGGAATGGGAGTCATAAACATCTGTTTTAAAAGGAGAGCTGCTGCTATTGTAGTACTGATTCACCAAGACTTTATAGCCATCCATTCCAACCTCGTTAATAAGCAGCAGATAAGTGTTGATGCCCAATCGTTTGTCCTCAGACATTGCAATCTCCCTCCAACTTCCACTTTGAATGTTCATCACAAAGAGGTGATGGTCCGCAGTTGGTCTTTGACAAGTACCGCAATCAAGGATAGCGAGAAGGGATCCTCCAAAAAACAATCTCCTCTCCCGCCGAGGATTCGGATAGAACAAAATGCTCGGAACAGACGCCGAAACATAAATAACCTGCCAGCTTTTCGTGACGCTATTGAAGCCCATGAGCGAACCCGCTGGAGTCAAGTAAACGGGGCAAAAGCTGGGCCACATAGTCGCCGAGGATTTAATTACTTCTTGATAAGGAGTGGGAAAATTCTCGTCACCGTCGTCAACTGGGAACTTGGCATACCAATGTTTCGAAAGAAAGCGGGTTTTAAAGACATGTGGATACGGAATCCTGGACAGAATTGTTTCCACCAAATGCTCAGGAATTACCGACTCCCCTGCACCTACATCGTCGTTCATGACTCCCTTTTCCTTCTTCAGTCTCTGCAACCTCTTCTTCTTCTTCGAAATTTGCAGAAGCCGGTACCAGGATTTATGCAAAACGTTCGCACCGGTGAGTGTACGCCTCGCCCCGTCATGCTTTGCCATTAGTCCAACCACCAATCGAGCTAGAGCAGCATCTCCCTCGCTCAACACATCCACAGGAGGAGAAAAATCCGCAAACAACGCTCCCGAAACCCCAATCCAGCTCTTTCCAAAAATGATTCACTTCATCGGCATCTGCTGCAACGTCCAAATCCTCCTTCTTAGCTTCGAATCCATCCGCAATTCCCGAATTACGCCCAACTCCAACCCCAGTGGCAATGTCATGCGAAGTTAACCTACAGGACACGGAAAAGGAGGAGCTCTGTTGACGAATCACGGCTGCATCAAAGACCTCACACGCAACCCCAAAACACCGAGCAATGCTTGAGCCTCCATGTTCGAAACACGAGACCCCGGCTCGCTTGCTTGCTTGACGACACGAGCAACATTCACGGCTTACTCCGTAGCATCCAACTCACAAATCGAACATCATCTTCGGAATGTCATTCGCTGGGGTTTCATCGCACGCTTCTCTCTCCACAGTCGCACGCACACATATGTGTTAAATGTTATGCCTCGCAGCCATCGCCCAGGCCTTCCCCATATTCCCCATCCTCACACCTCCCTCCAGTTCGCGGTTCAAAGCTTTGGATTCAACTCTGGTTCGGGGCCGTAGAGTTGATGTGTTCATACACGACGACCAGCAGATACTGCATGAACCCGAGAAAGTATAATAACAAAAGGGGACGGAAGACCCTATCAAATCGTACAAGGATGGAACCAAACCGGTAACATGGGGCTAGGCCCCAATAGTAAATATGTCCTACAGAATCTAAGATAACTATCCAAGTGAAAAGGTCTACAAACAATAGAGCATATGAAGAAGCATCACCTAACGTGATTGCTCTCCTATGGATTGCACCAGCTAGTGCTCTCTGAATAGCAATGGAAACAATGTCGCCTAGTATGGTAGGCTCTACCGCACTCTCTCACGAACATGTCTAGGTCGGTGTCCATAGCTCCATATAACTCCAAAGCTAGAGGAACAAAGAGGTGAACTCTCTGCATACCTCTATACTTGGAGACCTTATTTTTGCCGCTCCACTCGCCGCCCATCCCGGAGGATGGGTGATCGCCCTTCGAAAGCGTGTCTCTAGTAGGATCGGTAACCACCACATCGACCCACAAGTGACTGGTCCTCCGAACCAAAAATGCAGTCCGCTTTCTATCCCTAGTCAAGCGCAAAGGCATACCAATATTTCTCTCCATGTGAGGTATCCACCCTCTCGCGCCATAGCAAACACCACATCCCTAATGGCATCATGGGTAGCTATCCTCTGCCCTCCGAATGGACAACGAGTCATATAAACACATGCTGCATCTAAAGTGATACCACACTCACATGTAAGTAATGAAGATGTAGATGGATGGACCAAGCCAAGACGGAACCTCATCGCTGTGGAGAAAGTACCTAGTGTGAGGGACAATAAGGAAGGCAAAGATGATCAAAATATACGACGGCGAAAAGTAGTAATAATCCCAGCCCTGGTGAAAGAGAGAGTATTGTGGTCCTACTTCCACTGATATAAAGAAATCTTTCCAACTACCCTCTCGGGCTTCAATGGTTGGACGTGAGGCTGTCAACTGAATTCCTTGGGGAAACCGCGACACAGTATAATTCATCCGGGATATATTTGCACATGCGCTGGGAGCCCACATTTCTCACGATACAAAACAATAAAAGAACAAAAGGATGGGAAGATCCGTGACGTCTTAGGGTGAAGAATCCGAAACCAAACGGGTAACATGGGGCTAGCCTAATAGTATCATAATGAGAAATATATCATATTGTATCTAAGATATCTAAATTACAAAAAATGGAATGGGACACACTATAATAAACAATTACAAACAATAACATTCTAAGAATCATCAACGAACATGATTCTTTTCCTATGGATTGTATCAACATGATTATTTTTTAAAATCAAAGTAAATATGTTGCTTAAAATAGGTTATACAATAAACTAAAGAGAGTGATATCTCAAGCCATCTAGTATGATAGTCACTCACGAACATGTTGAAGTATGTGTCTACAGTTCCATCTAACTCCAAAACTAGATGAATAAAGAGTTGACCTCTTCGCATACCTCTATATTTGGAAATCTTGGGTGATGTCGCTCCATTGTCGTCCATCCATAGGATGAATATCATCCCCTCTGAAAATATATCACGATACGATAAGTACAAGTGTTGGATATTCCTTTTGTTTCCACTACTAGCAAGAGACGTAGGGATTTTGGTCATTATCATTTGGAGTCCATCAGGTTTTCAGGAATGACATCTCTTTATCACACCGGGCTCACTTACTATGTGAATTTACTTCGTTTTCAAATCTCACTAGCAAGATATATGTTAGAGATGCAATCTTCCCTCCAGCCAGTCAGAACTTCTGACTTAAATCTTCATATCTAAGATCAAAACTGAAATCAAATAAATGAGTATTTCAAGGTCATGGACATATGATTGGATAGATGTTAGGATGAGTGAAGTAAGGTTCAATATACTAAAAGTGTATACAACAACAAATGATGAATATGAAAAAAATTATATATCAAAACAAGCTTACAATGTGGAGGACAAAAGATTTTAATAGTCCATGAAAAAATATTTCTTATATATATAATAATTTGGATAAATAATTGTCCGTTATTATTTTTTATTCGTTCATTTACCTTCTCAAAATTTCCAACAAAAAAAATTGTCATACACAAAACATTTATTTCATGCAAAAATTTTATTTTTTTAAAATTAGAATTCATTTTAAGAATTTAATTCCATTATATTTTTCGCACTTCAATTATTATTGATGTTGGGTAGGAGAATTGACTTTTCTACAGTATTTTGAGTAGATTGGATTAATATCTTCCTGTTGCATTTGACTTGTTTGGTCTCTTAGGAAGTTGGTTTCGGAGATTGGAATAAAAGAAAGGAAGTCAGATGCAACGGGAAGAATGACGGATGTGAAGGTTTTAGCGAGAAGAATGTGATGATGATGGACCGCACTTCCGCATTGAGCATATCAAGGGTATTATTTTTATTTTTATTTGGATATTCTAACTTGTAAAGTTTCTAAATACATCCATGTAGGATTACACGTTTAAAGTAAATGTCATGACACAATTGATACATGTCAATATCCATGCTATTGGTTAAGTACAATGCTACACATATGAAAGTAACTCTAAAGTAACAAAATCCATATTCAAATTTTTGAATTATGCTAAGATTTTTTGTCTCCTGATTATATGCCAGGTTGGAATCCTTAGGATGATGGATACATGGAATTGATATATACCATGCATCGTGTGGCTGCTAGGATGGAATCCTTGGCTAACCGGGTGTGCACAACACTTGTGTTTATATATTTAGAACAAACACAAGTATCCTTGTGTTTGTTCTAAATATACAAACATAGGATACTTGATGCAATTGATGAATGTTGGTAAAAGACTTGAATTGATGAACTTGGGCTCCACCGGTTTTGACTATGTTTTTTGCATGCAGAGACTTCATATTGATTTGAATTTGTTTCAGATGCTCCTTTGGATTTAGAAATTGATCAATGTTATACACAAATATTAAATATATAACATTGGCATTTGCAAAGCAAATAAAATACTAAACGGTCTCTCCATCATCATGTTAGGGACTAGATGGCTACCTAGAGTTAGAGGGACCTAATTGGCAAAGTGTACAATGATAAAATATTAAAAAACAAGAACAAACAAGTTGTCACAACTTATGTAGGGGCACCCCTAGTTAGATAGATTTGCGTAGGTAGAGCAAATATAGCAATTATAGCCGGTAATACAATTATCGATTATAACAACACTAGATGTGCCGTTAAAATTGAACATTATGACCGATTGCACCATTAGGAGACCTAGACCTCAAGCATATAGATTTCAAATTAGTGCTCCTTGGAATGTAGTTTTTGAAGTTGAGCTTTTGAGAATTTGGCTACGGTGGATATTAAGTAGTGTGAGAACATGAAGTCTTTGAAGCTCAAAGTGCGTTTGGCTCAACTATAATATCTCTTTTGTGATAAAGTTATAAGCAAAATGTCATTGTGGATGTTTTTATTGTAGAGAATATTATTTTGAAAACTCAAATTGGATTATGTAGTGAAAATTGTGAATTCTTGAAGTCATAAATGTATTTTGGTGAATTTTGATCTATGGTTTCTTCCATAGATATGATATTGAGTGTGTAGGGCATTGATTGAAGTGAAAACCATTTTGATTATCCATAAGTAGAGTAAATTTGAAGTTTGTGTGATCCATTTTTATTTTTTCAAACCGAGTGCTTAATTTTCAAATTGAGAATCACGAGAGTGGAAGCGCTGCTAAAAATTGACCAAGTGGGTCAATATTTAAAGTGCTTAATATTGATATTGGTCAAATACAAGTGGTAAAAATCCATGATTTGTTTTTTTTAAATTTTTGAATCAAAAAAAGGACCGACTGATTTTAGGATTATCATATAATATTGGTTTGATGTATAATTTGGGAGGATCATAGAAAATAAGTGTCAATCATAAAGCCATCTATATCAAAATTATGAAATTTTGATATTTAGAGATCTTAAATTAGATTTGAAAATTTTTGAAATCATGCATAAGTTACAAAACACTAAAAAATGACCAAAGATAGAGAATTAAAAAAGGATTATATAAAAAAATATCATATATAGTTGGAACACCAACGTCATATTTTCCATCTAGAGAGCAAATGCCTCCAACACTGAATTTTAGTATTTTTTTGTCCTCATGAGCCTATGTTAGTATGGGTTGGATGGGTTTGACACATTTGATGGATTTTTTTGAGGTGTCAAATTGTTATTTATATTTCATGTGATTGATATAACTCCATCTTGGCTTTCTGTTTATGCACCATATTAGGTTATGTTCTTGCTTTGTTGTGTGGAGTGTTAATGCTTGTGTGCTGCCAATAGTTAGGTTAAATTTATGAGATAGTTAGATTATCATTGTTTATCCTAAATGAATAGGATTGTGGAGTTTTAGACGGGATGAGTGCATGTGATGATGGTAGGTTCAAATTGCCCTTATGTTAGCACCTTATGGTGTTTCATATAATTTCTGTTTTAATTTTTGGTTCTAGTTAGAAACCTATTATTTTTGTTGTGGCACATATCTATGGAGCCATTAAAGGTCCCATACGATATTTTGATACAAAGATTACTATTGAGTTGGTTGATTTTATTCACGAGTTTGACTCATGGTGCAATTTGGAGTGTGCAACTCTACATTATTTAGTCCATTCATGGCTTGTAATGGATTATTTTAACATTTGAAAGTTCTGCCGATGGGTGATTATAATGAATTTTACCGTGAAAATCCTCAAGAGATTAAGTTTTGAATACAATTTTGATTTTCAAACTAAATTTGTATTACTTCTAGTATAATGTTTGGTGTTGAGAGTTCATCTTCTCAACCTATTTGTATGACACAGTTGAAGCTCCTTGGGTTGGGTACAGTTTAGAAGTTCCAACCTTTAAACCTATTATAAGGTTATAGGTTATAAGACTTTTTATCACTCTTTATATCTTTACAATGAACTGCAAAACTATCATAACATAAAGTATCATTGTGGCAAACAGCTAAGAATACGATACATATGATCATTTATTATAGTAATTACACCACAATGGATCTTAATAATACAGTAGTCATTAACTCCAACCTGTCACATGCACACAAAATGAAAAATTGTAATGAGCTAGTAATAGAGAGTTAGTTGTGGTTGATTTCAATTTTCATCATTTCCTAGTATTTACCAAGTTGATGTTTAAATTTGTCTAGTAACATCATTTGTAACACTCACACTTTGTGAACAATATAATTATTATTTTTTCTGAAAATATTTGTGATTTTGTATTCTAAAATCTTCAACTCAGAGATGGAAGTTACCTTGATTATATCTGTCCATTATTTCATATGTACAAAACTGAACTACCAACAATATATTTTAACAGAATTGAAATCTGACACTGAAAGTCAAATGTTCTTTTAATTGATCTTCTCGTGGACACGGTAAGAACTGGCGAGGCAGCTGCAATGTGTGGGTGAACATTCACTACCAGCATCTGATTTGCAGTCCTTAATCTCTTATATATATCAGCAAGAAAAGGTCAGACTCAGACCGGAGCTCGTGGTTCAGATGTTATCGGATTTTGGTTTGATTCACTATTTCGAATCCTTGAGCTGCTGAGCAAGAATCAACATTATCAAGGTTTACACTCGTTTTTCGGAGACAGAATCGAATCACAGGGATAAAATGTGGATTAAAGAAAGGAAAAAATTGGAATAGATGCTGGAATTTCCACATGGTGATTATATCGAGAGATTCAAACGAAGGAGTGTAGAATAAACGAACAGAATTTAGGAGAGCTGAGATGAATTGCTCGTCCATACATCCTCTGGCCAAACAATTCCATTAAACATTATTGCAGCTAAGCACAGGTTTACAACTGAAACACTTCAATCGACAGTAGCAGTGCACATGATTGCAATCTAAGAATTCTGTAGCGAGCAGGACATGCCCGGAAGTTGCACTAGAGCAGTGGCTGGCAAAATCTTCAGCGCCAGTTCCGAATCATATAAGTCAACTCACGAATGGGAATGAAACTGAGCTGTATTAAAACCTACCTCATGCATCCCAACCTCGAGAGCTCTATCCCTGTCTCACTTACCAACCTACTGGTGGTCCAAAATCCTCGCAACCCAAATTACTTGAAAGTGATGCTCTTCTCGACGTGCGTGGGAGGTGGAGACTGCATTCTGATCGGATGCACAGGCTTCAAGTTGTAGTCGGATTTCTGGATGGACACCGGAGCGATCTTTTTGCCCTCATTGCTAGACAACGAGAAGCCGGGCGGCTTCGTCTCCTGCGGCTTGTACAGGAATTTGTCCTTGCTTGAGACCTGAGTCTCCTGCCATCGGCCGGGCGGATCGTCTACGACGTAGAGGTGGCCGTCTCGGCCGACCTCCACGCTGCGCTGGTTCATGGGGCACGCCGGTGGCTTCTTGTGGAAGTAGTGGTACGTGGTGTCGGCTATGAACGGCGTTCGCTCGGGGAACGGCGGCCATGGTTTCGGTGGTGGCGGGAGGGGCTTCTCCGGGTAGTGGTCGTGGTAGGTCGTGATTTTGTCCAAGGGCCATCGCTGTGGCGGCGATGGTGGACGAGGCGGCGGGTGAATGGGCTTCTTGGTGAAGTGTGCTTTCATTGTGGAGATCTCGTCCATCTTGCCCTTGTCGAATGGGACGACCGTCCGTATGGGTTCCTCCGGAGGGAACTTTGGGTACGCTGGACATTGATGCAGATGACACGTGCATGCTTTGCAAACACAGCTCATGGGATGATTCTGTTCGGATTTCAGAATGTTGGTGATGTACGAGAGAAAGGAGAAAGAAGAAGAAATGTGTTAGAATTACGACTATTTCACAACTCTATTGCAACGAAGCCTGTCAGTGCTAGTTATTGTGGTTTTGTCCTAATGGAATGTGGGCTGAAACTGTAAGTACAAGGAGATAGTCACGGTGCCCCAGATGATATAACTACGTGATGGATTTTTTGTAGCAACGAAAGGAAAATCAGACACTCTAAATTCTTTAATAAGAAAACTGAACTAGTTCTGCACTGCCCCCTGGAAGCAGAATGGACTTTTACAGATGATTCAATCGAGAAATTGAGTATTCTGAGAGGCAGCTGACCTGGTCCAAATTGAATCACGATAAAGCTACTTCTCATTAAAACAGAGAGAAGTAGACTCATGGAATAAAAAGCGCGATGAAACACCACCGACTTGAGTACAAAGCAACGGCCAACAGAAAAAGACAGAGCTGATATCTCTCCTGATTTCGAACTGCGACTCTAATGTCGACTATATGCGAATAGTCAGAAACTCACCAATCAAAACAATCTTCCCCTCAATCGCAGAATCACTGTAGTGTAACTCTTGAAATTTGATGGACAGTATCTAGTATTGAAGATATACTTTATTTCCATAATGGATTCATTCCCATCATTTTGTTTGTGATTTGGCATGAATGCATTTTAGCATTTTTCTCAGATGAACCAGCGGTCGACGGTCGATAATCCAAGGTATCGAATTTATGTAGATATATTGTACGCTTAGTCACTACTCATCCATTTTTTAAGATCAACGAGATCCATTATGGATTAGATTCTTTACGTCTGGAATCGATTCTCATTGGACTTGACAATGTGCTTTTCTGACTAATGCTCTCACCTTTCTTTAAGTATGCTTTAACTTTCGGAATGTCCCATTTCTCTCGAAGACGTGTGATCATTTTTCGCTGCCAACTATCGTCTCTGGACACATTGCTTGTTTGCGGCAGTGATCTGATCTGATCTGATGTAAGTTTTGTGCAAATTTGCTGTGATGAGAGATGTCCAGACAGCAAACCCAGAGTGGATGTACTACCGGAGAACGCATGCATCGGTAACGACTAACGTTGTCTCAACTTGTGAAACTCAGAAGCTTCTCTCGGAGCTTCGCATGTAAATATTCAAACACCATGATCAATATACGCTAGTTTTGAGCTTGTCGGTTTGAGCTGCGATTTGGGGAGCCGAATCCTGAGATGGTACTACTTTGGTGGCGCGATGAAGACGGAGGGGCAGCATTCTTCTCATTCGACGCGCACATGGCAGCACACGAAAGAGGAAGCTCAAGGGTTCGCAATTTGAGAAAGTTCTACTCACCCATGTGTCCACAATGTAGCGCTTTCTCACGGGTCGATCATGCGGGCTCTGTGATCCGACCCCAATTTTGTGATAGTTCTGCGACCCAGAAGGCTGGGAAGTCATGACGGCGGCTGCCTGATTTTCTGAGGGCTATGAGCTTTCCTCGAGCTTTATATTCGCCACGCACTAGGAAAGACAAGGTCCACGTCAGTAATTCCAGCCACCAAATCCAACGGGATTCACAAACTCTGAGAAACCTTCCCTCGAGGCCTCCCTCCAACGATCCCCTTGAGTCGAATCGCCGGGTCGGGCGACGAAGGGTGCCCTCGAAATAAAACGAAGATAAGTTCTTTTGAGGCCTGACCCAGCCGAACGCCACCGCTTAAGGTGAAACGGTTCAGTCGGAGCGGTCTCCAAGGGACAGAACACCCGATGTGAACCATCCTCGTGTTCGACACTTCAACCCTGGCATAAGATTGGCCACCATCGTGCTCGTCAGTGCTAAATATCTCTCAGTTGCCACCACCAAACGGTCCTGATCGACCGGGTCATACAGGATTCTGATATCAGTCCGTTACGTCTGGGCACGGCAGTTCCATAGTTGTCTAGGTCACATACATATGAACAGAGTTTGCACGCGCTTTGCTCTTGTTCCCGTTTCATGCGAATCTAAGACATCCCATGGACTCAGCACAAGGAAAATTCTCTACTCATTTTCAGATATGCTGTCAATAAGGAAACCCCGTGGACGCAGCACAAACGAATTGATTCACGGTCAGAGATAATATGAAAAGCTAGACGCGTGAATACAGTCTAAGCAGAATTCCTAAGTATATTGTTGGATCTCAGAGTTAGAGAGCAAGCTAGCTAAAAGCTCTCTACTGGGACCCTCTCAAAGGTTCTCAGATTTGCAACTGATGTTGATCCTTCTCAGGAAGTACTTCCACCAGTTAAAGTTTTAAACGGATCCGAAGATGCAGAATCTTGAGGTCTTTGCTGTGGATCTTAACGTGACACTATGACACGGGCGGAAATTTATTTCATCAATATTCTGTTGTGCAATCTGCATGCGAGAATGAGCGTGTGTTCACCAAAAGCCTTTTTTAATTCGAAAGAGTATGTTCTCTAAAATTGTGTTTGCCTGCCCTGCTCGTGTCGATATCATTCATTTGCTATCCATGCGGTTTCCAGACCAAGTCGTATCCCTGAAAATCCTCACAGACGATCTGTCTGTTAAAACTCGTGTATGTGATCACTCCAGAATACAGAACAGAAGGATTTCTTTAAGGATAAGAAATGTAGATCTTGCATGTACGAAACTCTAGAGCAAGAAGGAAGTGGGCTATTGAAGGCTCTGTAACTTGAGACATATGATAAACTACAGAAACCAAAATCCAAAACTCAAGGACTCGGAGAGACTATCACTTTTATAGAAATGCCAGTCTCTTAGCCCTGAACGACGTCAAAGAAAGCCTTCTCGTACTAAGATGTTATACATATACCGATAAAGGTGATGCTTCAAACATCACAATAACCAGAGATGCTGCACCCTCTGGTCATACGTCTCCGCAATTCTCCAGATAAGAGCATTGATCACCTAAATAAATTATTTTAATTTAGTTGTTTTTGTTCGAAACTGGTCCGATGGAAGCACTGGTATCTTCCTTTACATGCAATACTCTGAGACCCCTGATCAAAAAAAGTTTTTCATGTGCTTACTCAAAGCAAATCTGCAAGGCTCCTACTCAGATTAAGCCAAATCGAAGAGAAAAAGTAGTAGTCATGACTTGGTGCCATTCGTAGCCTTGAACGAAAGAGAGAGAGAGAGAGAGAGAGGAACTCGGAAGCTAGATCGGACATCTGATCTCAATAACACTTTGTTCAAAACCTAAAATGCTGAGCAAATGATATATAAGTACGTGTACATTAGTTTCAAAAACCGCCGATTAAAGACCATTTCAGCTTTGGATATATAGTGATGTGTAAGATTTTCTATTTCCGAGGCATCCATAGGTATGCAAGTATCTGCCAGACTCTTAAGACAAGATCAGGACAATGGCCTAAAGTTAGGGATACGGACACGGAACCGTAAATGAGGGAAGTCAAAACTCAAAGCTGGAGCAACATATTTATTTTCTCGAGTCGTAAAAAGTGCACAGTGTTTACAAAAGGCCAGATCAGTAACTACGTGAGAGGACTAACATAGATTTTGGTTACATCCTTTTCAAAAGGATAAGGTACAAAGCTAAAACTTTGAACGTACCTTCGGGATAACTTAACTCGGGAAACTAGTAATATAGCAAAAAGGATGGGAAGACCCCATCAAGTCTTCATAAGGATGAAACTAAAGGGGGTAGGATGGGGCTAGTCTCCAATAGCATCACAATGGGAAATATGTCCTCGTGCATCTAACATATATCAACTATCTAGTCAAAAGGTCTACAAACTACATAGCATCCAAAAGAACGTCACCTATGGTTTGCCCATTGTTCTCTTTAGAGTAATAGATTCTCGTTATCTAAAATAGGGTACACAACATGCTAAAGAAAGTGATCCAATATGTCGCCTAGTGTGGTAAGCTATCGCACACTCTCTCTCACGAACGTATCGAACTCCGTGTCCATAGCTCCATATAACTCCAAAGCTAGGGGAACAAAGACATGAACTCTTTGCATACCCCTGTACTTAGATGATTATCCATCCAAGAGAATGGATAATCATCCGTTCCAAAACTATGATATACAATATATATAACCACAACATATGCAATAGTAACTGATACTCCCGAACCAAGTATAGATTTGCTCTAACCCGAGTCAACTGCAAGACATACCAATGCTCCCTCCATATGAGATATCCACCCTCTCGTGCTATAGCAAACACTACATCCCTAATGGCATCATGGGTAGCTATACAATGCACTCCGAATGGCCAACAAGTCATATGGACCTCTATTGCATCTAAGGTAATGTCACACTCACATGTGAGTAAGGAAGATGCAAATGGGTGAACAAAATCAAATCAAAACCACATCATTGTAGAAAATGTAGCTGGTGCAAATCGGAAAGTCCTAAAGCAAGCCAAGATCCACGAGCCTACACTCTTGTCGGAGCAAGAGCATAAACGAGCCATAGAAGTGTGAGAAATGTATGGATCCACTAAGATAAAGTATAGAGGCTACTTAAATTGTCAATCCATCAAGGTAGATTGTAGGTCTTTATTCCAATCAGTGGACAAAGAGAAAAAGAACAAAAGTTCATGTCGTATCTTCGTGCACAAAGCATCTCTCGTCGGCCGTAATATTACATATAAGAGGGATGATCCATCCACGTCCCTTGCATACATCTCAAGGATGGATCTATCTGCAATCACAAACCGGAAGGATAGCAAAGGTGCCAAGAATGCCCAACTACCCAAAAATATTATAGGTGACGTTTCTTACTCTCGATAAGAAGCCTATTTCTTTGCACAAAATGGGCAAAGATATATGTCTTCGTGCTAAATCTCCTATCACATACTCAAAGTCCAATGATGTCATCAAAGACGTCCATGATACTCCTATCAAAGTCTATCAACCAATATATGAATGCATGTAAATAAGGGATGGTGTCAATAAGATAGGTGAGTTGATGAGCAATACTAGAAGAGAGTATATCTAACATCACTTGTTGATCCCCTAGTATAGGAAGGTCATTTACATGCAGTACATCGTCGGCAAATGCCGTATTTGGGTATCGTGATACAAAGTCCTAAAACCTTACTAACACTCCAAGAATGCATAAGCTGTCCGTTAATATCATACATCCCTTTAGAAGTTCGAGATTAGGAGGAATGTCCAAAGGAAACAATGCCCTACACTTTGACACCTTGATTTTCAAGTCTACAAAATGAAGCTTGGTAGTCAAGTAATCAAAGGCCTGGTTAATGTGGTCTACCTGTCCACAATGGGTGTATCATGCGCTAAGGAGAGGAACATATAACCTAACACGGCTAAAGCAGTAGACATAGAGCTCTTCAATGAGCCATAGCAAATAAGGATCCTACCAAAGGATCTCCCTATCTAGTACATGTAGTATCAATTACTTACTATAGAACATCGACTCACTCTTGTGAAAAGCAATGCTAATAGCAAAGAGAAGAATATGAATCATAGAAAGATCATACAAAAGGAGTAAGGTTGAACAAAGATTCATCAAGCTCTCTCAACTCTAATGCCTGGTAATACCACCTCAAAACATCATGATGTGGCGATTCCAAACTAATGTGAACAAAGGTTCTGATAGAAGTGAAAATTATGTTGAATGACCATAATACAATTAACAATATGTAATAAGACCTCTCCAATAGCAATTGTTCTAATGACCCCCTTCTACTTCTCTATCATGATAAGCAATAAAACGTACCACTCGACTAACTAACAACAAAATCTTTCTCTTGTAACATATGGAATGCAACCACATGGAATAACTCCATGAAACCACTAGAGGAATCATCTACCTAAAAGTAATCTCTAAGATGCTCAAAAATTATTCATGACAAGCCCCTTGAGAATAGGCATGGGTTTGTGCATAGAGAATGGACAAAAATCAATATGTCAAGATATAATTACTCCTCTAATTGACACTCCAATACCTCTAAAGTGATTCCCTCATCCATGCATGGATATAAAAGTTGTGAGGAAAGAGTTTCCTCAATAAAATTAGCCATAGACAAAGGATGAAGGTCTCGTGTGGTTTTGCTATATTCCCTATCTTATCCCAAGATCCTACACTATCGCAATTGAGCCAAATCTAAAGTATCAAGTGGTTGAATCTAACTCCTAACATATGTGTATATAAAGTGCCACAAGAACATTGCTTTGCTCTAAGAACGTTTGAGCGTCCATGCTAAAGAAGAATCTTCCTAATCCTAGTGCAATCAATTATGCTTTTTTTCCTTCTCACCAATTCACAATTGAGTATATTGCAGTTGTTAAAAACCTTGTATAAGAAGATCATGCTATCTAACAATTGAACCTTTAACTCTCACCCAAACTTCCCATATGATTGCATCACAACCTCTTTTTGTTCTTAAAGAATGTCATAACGTTTACTTCCATATCTTTTGAAATAAATCTTTAATCATACATTATAATACAAGGTAATATATCGACCCTTTGTGTATTAAAACCATCACATATTTCAATCATTTACTCTAATTGATTTTAAATTTCATTAAAAGATCTCTTATCACCCAAGCTTCAACTCTAGAAAGTTTAATTAATAGAAACTTTCAAAATAAAAAGTTATAATCATTATAATAACTTTGTGACAGAGAGTGTTATCTTGTAATTTTGATATTATACAAAAACTTCAATTTATTATTTTATATTCAAAATTCATCCAATTGATTTGAAATTTCAATCCAAACATAAGCCTTAGTTATAAACTATAAGAAAATTGAATTATGACCTTTGAAATCTTTGTAAATTTCTCATAAATATTAAATATACTCAAGGGTATGAATTTCACTCTGCAACTTCAAATTATCATAATAGATTGACAACCTACTCAATTGCATCCATTTGTAATTCCATCTCATAGCTTTTATTGTAATCTTTCCAATACTCTCTCCAAATCCAAGAATAATTACCAAAAAGTCTTCCAAAACCTCAAAGTACTTCATCTAAATGACTTCATTTGTCCAAACTTCATGAACTATGAGAATGAATAGTGACTTTTTTTACTTCTTGTGTGGTGAAGTTAGCTCCATGTTAGGTTGGAGGTTAACAACTAACCTAAATATATTACTTAGCAATCATATAAATAATATGAACTATTATTAATAAAGAATCAAAATAATAACTTAAAATTGGCTAAGTAAGAACGGAACCGGTGAGTTTATAATTTGAGAATAATACTATTTGCCAAACTTTCCGACAATCAACTCAATATGACTAGTTTTCAATAAACAATAGTGAAAGATTGGAATCCACGTGTTGAAAGTCATCACTATTAACAAATTGAGATCTATATCATTCAAACTAAATCAAAATGTATATTATTAAGTACCAAAGTGCATCATTGAAAAAATTGGAAAAATAATTCATCATTTGGAGAGTTCATCATTTGTCGCATAAAGTTATCTCCAAAGTGATATACTAAAAAAAATACGATGGATGATCACGATGAAGATACCAAATATTGATCACAAATGGATTGGGCATCGATACATTTGGAGTATCATTTTGTACTTTATTCATGTCCCCCCATCGGCTCTGTTTTCATCAGGAAAGCTACTTAGTCAACAAAATGATGTTCTAGATCTCTCATTTCTCCTTTGCGTCTTGACCACACTTTATATTTGATAAAGTTCAAGATAATATCTCTTGGATTCTTATTAATATATTCACTTTACAAAGTCAATCCAACAGTGGGCTTTTAATAGCCTTACAACGAACCGTCAGTTATTTTGAACTTAAATATCATCGTCATAACAATGACTTTGAACATGACACACGTCATCATTTTTTCATAATTTTCAGATGACAACACAACATATTCTTTTGTAATGTAGTCCCATCACTTGCTCGATTTTCTAAAATCTAGATGTCATTTCCTTATATCACCTCCTTATCTAGATGTCACCTCCTCCAACACGTCTTCACTTCATTTAGTATAACGTAGATATCATCATGGAAGTTATAGAAATAAAAATCATGTTTACTCATTCATATGATCACCGCCTCAACCGATAAAGCGATAAGTAGATAGTCCATCTAACCTCATCATGAAATGCAAGAGACAGTCTATGGAATAAGCGTAGACATTAGAGACTTATCTCGAAAAGTCACATAGTACAATATGACAAGAATATTAATCACTCTCACAATCCGATCAATATACCAAGAATAATTAATGAAAAATCAACATAGCATGTGTGATCCCCAAAATGACATATGTTAATGTGATTGTGCACTTCACATGTGTTTCCCAAATGATCCAATTTTAATCTTTGTACATCTTTCTTATGTTAATCTTTGTTTATCGCGAGATAAAGAATTGATGTCACACCTAACATGATATATCACACACTACTCTAGACAACCCCATGAGGAAAAATGAAAACATAACTAGTACAAAGATAATGATAGTGACACAAGGTATATCATGATTGTAATCATACTTGTAAAAACACCACCCTTAACATTCCAATTCATATGAAAAAATATTATTTATCAAAATATTAAAGTCTAAAAACATTCATAATAATTTTAGATTGAAATTTCCATCATTTTTCAATTATGTTTCAATAGAATCAACAAAATATAATATTTTGATTTGAATTAAAAAACTCAAATTTAATGAAAAAAATTATAAAAATAATGAATTCATTTATATATATCTCTATGCAATTGTATATGGGTTCCAACATATCAATAGAACTAAAATTGAAATATAAAAAAAATTGTATATTCACTTTCAAAGTTAGAGAAATTATAATCTCAAGATATTTGAAAAATTATTAACTCCAAAGCCCTTTAGTTGTTACTAAAGGGCTTTGGAGTATCCCAAATCGATCACCAAGGAATGACTGTTCGTCAACTGATCGCTTTGCTGTTCCAAACACCACCAACCTGGTGTTCTAGCCGTTATATATGTCTCCACAGATTCAGAATCCTACCCGGTCAACGACTCTAAAACGCGGAAACTCAATCGGACATCCTCGTATTGTAACTATAATGAATCACATGTTGTGTCGTTTCCTGCTCGTGCAGGTGAGTAGCTGTGGTACATGCAGGTCGAACTTACATGCTTTTGTACCTGGGTCTATGAAAGTTTGAAGCATGTTAGTGTCGGCTATGAAGCATTGGTCCTGCTGTCTACATCCACTGTGGGTCGATAAGACAACCAAAAAACATTCATCTATCACTCTCAAGGGCCGTTCGACATGAGAAACGTGATGGATCAGGGAGACAAGATGTAGTCGCGAATCAACCCAGATCTAGAACGATGTTACCACGACGCGTTGGTGTCTAAAACCAACCCATTTCAGAACAGGTGAATAGCCTTCCAATCCAACAAAAGTGGCATATATGGCTCTTTGCTCTTACAATTGATTATCTCCATCTTCCTGAATTTTCTACCTATGATCCACATGAAGGTAGCAATCATTAACAGCAAGTCCCAGACAACGATGGAAACGGAGTGCTTTACGAAATTACGACCATCCCCGGAAACCCTAAATTGCGACAGACATTAGAGACAGAGCAAATGAGTTTCTGAAACAAGTTAGTAGCTAATAAGAAAGCCTACCTGAGCCACTAAGGCGTCTGATCCTGATCGGTTGAGCTTCCAGACCGGTACAAATTCGAAAAGTGAATACGCCAAGATCTGTAAGGTCAGGTTTGAATGTAGTCATGGAAAACGCTGCTTGATTGCAAGAACTACAGATTCGAAAGCCTGAAGGAGCTTTTGTTTGGAAGAGAGAATAAACATAAGCTAGGCAGTAAGTATCACTCAACGAGACAGACACCAGATTCGGTCCACATAAGTAGACAGCTGACGTGGATTTTTGGATTCCCCATTTCATTGAGTGAGATTGCTCAATCGATTGCAAAGCTTCACTTAGGGCTAAATCCTGTGAGCAAGAACTTGTAAATAAACCAATGAGATTCCACAAGTAACAAGTAACAAGAACAACAAGTAACAAGACAATCAGCACCAAAAAAATTTGATGAGCATCTCAAACTCCTTGTAGAAGAATTGAGTGATAATCTTGTATACATCAATAATATACAGGCTGATATTTTATGTGTGATTTTTTAACAAACTTAATGTCTGGGCCTTTAATACATCTCTAAACAAGAGCATGAATACTTTAGCTTTCATACTTGTTCATCATAATAGTCAAAACCAACTTTAAGTATACCATTATATTTGAAATTTTTTTTTTTCTCTATTGTCATATATTTCACATATAATCAATGTTCGCAATTACTACTTGCCTAATGTGAAATTTGAATTGTATGTTAATTTGTATATTACTAGAACCTCAATCTTTTTTAAGTCCATTTTTTTCAATCTAAACTCTAATCACAACGGGGTGGCATGTAAGGATTTATTAAATTCACTAACTCGAAATAAAAAATTTAATAAAAACTATGGCTTTCTAAACCTATGATGTAGTCTCTAATTCTATCAATTTCAAACATACTCAACAGACATTTTATTGAATAGCACCATTTATCATCCTTAACTCTTAGCAAAAATCCACCAATGTCACCTTTTTGAAAAATTCAAAGCATTGCTCATGATCAAATACAGGTTAGAAATGTAAGATCTGTCCATAATATCGTCCATAAATGCAATTCAGATCATTAATATTTTTCTGTTTCATTCATTTTAATAAAACTAGTAAAAGATCATATAAATCCAGAATATTCATATGGTTGAAAACTAGAACCACATCTAAAGCTCACAATGAAAATCATAAAGAAGAAGACAAGAAAATATCTATTCATTTTGTTTGATGAAGTTAGGATAGAAAGATTCAACTGCTTAGCAAGTTATCAAATCATCCGTATCATTAAAATTTTTTATTTATAGAATACAAGAAACATGACTTGGAATCTATTAGTGTAGATATTTTCATTTATAAAATATGCATATGCTAGTTATCACTTTTACTGATGATGTCAATTAGTATTTAGGCTCATTTGGAGGCTTAACCAAAATTTTGTTCAAAAACAAAAAAAATCCTTCCATATGAATGCAACAAGAGTAAATGCAAATTATCATGCACATACATATCTCATCACAACAACATTACCGTTTCAAACTAATCTTTTCTAATCTCAAAACGTCCACAAGCATACTCCACTCATAAGCATCACATAAAAGAGATATTATAGTCGGGCCATATCCATTTTGAGCTCCAAAGGATCCATGTTCTTACACTAACCAATATTTCACTATAGCCACATTTTCAAATGTTCAACTTCACAAACTGCTCTCCTATGAACCCTAGATCTAATTACACTATCAATCTAACGGCAAGTCTAGTATTATAATTGCACTAACGACGCTAACTCTTATATATACTCATGTCTGCGCACATCTACCTAACTAGAGGTGTCATTACATAAGTTATGATAAATATCGTGCACATACATATTACATCACAACATTCATAGCTATCACATCAAATATCATAATACATAGATTCTCATACACCAATACAAATGTACCACAATCATTCATTACCTAGCAGTCATGTGCTATAATATCCCATTGTTAATTACATATATGTAATCCATACTATGACATATCCATTATCCTTTAACATCAAAATGAGAGGAGATGTTTTTACAATGAGAGTAAGTGTCAAACATGACATATGTCATCCTCTCAAACAAGAATCACATAACAAGCTTATTCACATAACATACATCTCAAGTATGCTCGCATAAATATTAGGCTTGGATCCATAATACCATCAATGTTTGAAAGGTGACATGCACAATTATGCATATGATCATTTGAAAACACACTATCATGATCTTCTAACATGAAAACTCCAAAAGGTAAAATCTAATATTTTTAATATTGTGTAACTGGCAGTAACATCTAATATGGTTAATGCACTTTGCTACAAGTAATCGAAATCACCAACATGAAATATATAAGTTAAAGATTAATATCCATCTCCTTGGATGATAACATAGCATTATAATGCAAAGATGTGTTACGATGGTATGTCAGGTTCTCAAATACTATGGACATTACTCTACAAATTTCAAAGAGTTATGCACTTTAAGAACACAACCTTACCCAAAGAATAGGGTTATCCAAGTTGAAGACTTCAACCTACTCTCCACAAATAGTTATAGGTTAAAATGTATCTCTACCATCTAATAAAATATATGGTGAGAAGAATGTTAGAAATGTTTGCCAAATAACTTGATGTCCATGATCAACGACGGTAGCTAATGTCCCAATCTCCTAAATGATCTTTCTCCAAAGCAAACTTCCTTATTCCTTATTTTATGATCTAAACAACTCTCTTTGTTAAATCATCAACTTTAGGATCATCTCTTGAAGTGGTAGGATGATCAATCACATAAAGCCTAAAACTTACCTCTAAAACTTAGTACCCTATTTAATCAACACCTCCTTTGATCCATCAAATTGATTTAGCACAAAAGCTAAGTTGTTTTCTCATTTACTTCTCACGAAATACCATCAACTCAATCCACTTGGAAAAATGCTCCACCATGATTAAGACATATAGATGATGTCATACAATCAATGATAAAGATCTTGAAAAATCCAAGCTCTCACAATAACCAAGTCACATAATCAAGAGGGGATGTAATGGTGATGTAGGGGTATTAAATGATGTTTGAAACTACCATATATCATAAATATGACCACAATCTATTACATCTTAGTCTGCATATCTTCCATAGTGACTTTGAAATAAGCTATATATCCACTTCACTCCAAAATGACCGAACTCCTTATGAACATGTTTGACCAATTATGTTTTATGAGATGGAAGTGGCACAACACAAATGGTTCCATCTCCTCATACATAAAGAAGTTGTCTTACTTCCCATCTCAATCGTTGAGTTTTGTGTAAAATTGTATCTTACTTCTTGCACTCTAAATGTCACAAAACATCTATATTAAGATACTCCGACACCATCATGGATGTTTTTATGAACTTCCAAGCTTTTTGTGAAACTTGATCTTGCTCCTTGGCACTCAAAATGCCCATCAAAGCATCTATATGAAGATACTCAAACATCATCACGTCATCAGACATGTCTCTCAACTTATTGCCAAACTGTCTTTAGTCTTAGTGTCCAAGGATAATATATCCACTCTATGATCCAAGAGGGATATCACATAGCTCTCAAGAGCCAACACATTCAAAAAGATAAATGCAAGCCAACTCATCATCACCGTGCCATCGGGCCTCTGTATCATCAACTTGATTTGTACATGGGTTCTTACGTAACCCATCCACATCATATTTCACAATTTCCAATCTATGTATAATCTTGAAATGATACTCTTTTAAGATAAAAGCCCATCATGCAAGCTTTTTAATAAGCTTTTTTGAACCATGAAACATTTCAATGGTTCATGATTAATGATGAAAATGAAGAAGTACAAAAAAAAATAACATCTGAAATGTGTCATAGTCCAAATAGTCGTCAAACATTATCCTTTGTAAGGATTATAGTTTGACCATGATGCATTGTTGGATTGTCTTGAATATGCTACTACAAACTTCTTCCCCTCATCATCATGTTGGGTAATCAATGCTCCCAAAATGTATTCCAATCAATATATATCTAAAATGGACAACCTCTCACTAGTCTGTTCAAACTAGGGACAAATGTCAATCTTTCCTTGAGTTCAACAAAAGCTTTCTTTTGTTCATCTCCCCAACATGAGTCTTAATTTAGTTTTTTTAACTTTGTCAAGACTTTTCCAATTTTTCTAAATCCTTGCTCATATCGATGATAAATTTTGCAAGTCCAATGAATATTTGCATCATACTCACATCTAAGGGTTAACAAAATGACAAACTAGATGGGTAATGTGATTGACCTCCAATTTTTTGTGTGGCTGGAAAAAATCATTCATGAGAGAATGTTTTGTCCCATTGAAGGAATAGGTAAAAAACATGATTTTTTATTTATTTTTGCAAGTGATAGTTTATGAAAAATACTTGTTTTGATAAACTTGGTGCAACTTGCATGTAAACAAGGTCAACAAGCCCTAGTAGCACAAGGAATGGCTAGATTCATAAAGAGTGAATATAGAGTATGTTGAAACTATCTGTCCATCAAGATGGACTATATACCTCTAGTCTAATTAGTGGTCAAAGAGAAAAAAGATGGGAGCTCATGTTGTACCCCCGGGGATTAAGCATATCTTGTATGTTGTAATAGTACCTTTAAAGAAAATGATCTCATATCCACGTCCCTCGCATATATCTCAAAGATGGACCTATCTGTAATCATAAATTCAGAACATAACAAAGGTGTCAAGAGTGTCCAATTAGCCAAAAATGCTATTTGTGCAGACTTCTCCATCGATAATAAGTCTACTCCTCCACCCAAAATTGACAAAAATGTATGTCTCCATGCCAAATCTCCTATCACATATTCGAAGATCCCTGGTCCGATGACACCCATGATCCTCATATCAAAGAATGTCGAGTGTGATATGAATGTAGGTGAAGGAGGAACTGTGTAAAGAAGGTAGGTGGATCTACAAGCAATAGTTAAGGAGTGAATACCAAACGTCATTTGTGGATCCCCTAAAAGAGAGACAATGGTCATCTACTTGCAAAACATCCCTGGAAAATGTAGCGTCTGGGTAGCATGAGACAAAGTACTTAGACCATATTAGCACTCGTAGAATGTGTAGGACCTTAGTTAGAAGTTTTAAGCCTATTTTTTTGTTTTTTCGGAATAAAATATGAGATATTCAGAGGAAATAAAAAATGTCGAATACAAATAGGCTTGGTAGTACAAAGATAGATGTTATGAGTGGATTGAATAGATTGAAGACGACAAGAGAAGTCTTGATATTTAGGATAATAGTAGTTATTAATTTGGATTGAAATTTCAACTCAATTAGCTCAGTTTTGAGTATAGAGTGCTAGTTTGAAATTTGTGCATACAGTCAAAGTTGCATGATTGCACTTAGTATCAGGAAGTTAGCATAATGATCATAACTTTTGCTATCAAAAGTTATCATCAATAAAACTTTTCCAAGTTGAAGCTTGGATGATAATAACATTCTTCTGAAATTTGAAAGTAATTGGAGTGAAGGATTGAGATGTGTGATGGTTTTAATGGGTACTACTCATGGGTATGCATATTGCCTTCTGATACAGTGTACAATTAGATAATTGTTGTGAGATATTTGGAGAAGAGAAACATAAGAAAATTTTCCAACAAAACAAAAAGATTGTAATGCAATTATCTTTGAAGTTTGGGCAAGAGTTATTGGCCCCATTGTTGAATATCACGATCTACTTCCACTGGAATTTTACCGATTATAATGAACTCAAATGTGGATTAGTGAGAAGGAGAAAGAGAGAGTATAAACTCACATGAGGGTCTTGAAGGTTATTCTACAACTATGCATTCAGGCGTTCTCAGAACAAAGTAATGTCCATACGACAATACTCAAATAAATCAAAATGTATAATGTTAGGTCATAAATCGTACCATAGGAAATAACTGAAAGAATAATCAGGTCTGGAGAGTTTATCACTTGTCGCATAACATTATCTCCAAAATGATATATTTACCATGTTCAAAAGTGATGGCGATGAAGACACCAGATGTTGATCATCAATGGATTGAGCATCGATACATCTCAAGAATCATGTTGTTATTTATCCATGTCCCACATCGGCTCCATTTCGATGAGATAATTCATTAGTCAGCAAAGCAATATTCTAGATATCTCACTTTCCCTTTCCACCCTGACCACGCATTATATTCGATAAGATCTAAGATAATATCTCTTGCAACCTTATCAACATCCTCATCTACAAAATCAATCAAACCGTGGACTCTTAACAACCTTACGATGAGCCGACAGTCCTCATGAACTAAAATATCATCATCATAACAATGTCTCTAAAGATGACACATGCCATCCTCTTCCCATAGTACTCGCGTCACAACATGACACCATCATATGCTTGCAATAAAACCTCTTTAGGAAGAAGGTTTGTCCACCGTAGAAATAGACGATGTGCACAAATAATCTTTGTACTCTCAAAACATTCACAAGGACACTCCGCTCATAATCATTGCATAAAAAAGAAATTAGAGTCGAGTCAAACCCACTTTGAACTCCAAAGAATCCAAGTTCTTGCTCTAACTAATGTTCCACCATAGCCACACTCTCCAAGTATCAAACTACACTATTATGAACCCTAATTGAAACTCTACCCCTTGAGCCATAGTACTCCTAAAGTCAGTATCATCCCTAACAACACATCAAGTGGTAACATCACCACATGCTGTGATTGCTATATGGGATCTAACTGCTCTTGCTGCTTGCAACTATCCAACTAGGGATGGAGCTACATGTGTTGTGACAAGATTGTAAATAATATGTAGATAAAAGCAAAACCTGGTGAAGTGCACCACGCGAGGCCACTCCCAAGGTGTTGACTCCACGTTGGTAGAACTTTGGCCGTCCTTAATTAAGCATGTCTATGTTTGTAGAGGTCAGAATGATCAGCACACAATATGGTGCACAAATTTCTCGCAAGCATTGACATTGAGTGTGCGAGCTTTCATACAAGTGAGGACTCATCATTGTTACCCTACCCATCGGCTTCAACTTCCAACTGTAATTCACCGAGCTGACTTTCAACCTTCCGCCACTTATGTATGCGACTGGCTTGTGAAATCTATCTTCCCAACATGTAAGGAAAAACTCATATAACAGGAGGAGACGTTAGCAGTAAGTCCATGCAAAGGGCGTGGGATGGATGGCCGAGATATGCGCGGGGTTTCCCGTATACTATGCCCTGCTGTAGAATTCCCAGCCATCTCATGAACAAAACAGTCAATATTTCAAACTTCTGACCACATGTTCTCGGACGGAAACACTTGCTTCGATAATTTATTTTTCTCAGCCAGTGGCCGGTGATTCGCTCCACTTCAGATGAGAAACGATGATAGCCAATGGCTCAGCTACTGAAACACCAAGTTCCCTTAGCAGGGATTTGTTTTCTGATAATAGAACACTTCCCTCGGCAAGCAAGATACAAAAATGTGTTCTGAGAAAGAAGATGTAGGAAACGCCCTTGAATTAATTTAGACGAGGTTCGCTCACAAAGCTCCTCGAATTCATCTCTCACGGTTGCTGGTTCGTGAAGAAATGAATGCTGTTATAGGTAATTCAAAACAGAGCGCAAAAACTGGATCTGGAAGGAATTCAATGGACTGCTGCCATGTGGAATTCTCTCTCTGCTTTCAGTAATCAGTTCTTCTAAAGACACTAACTTTGACACACCGTAAATCCATATCAGATCACTGTGGAGTATCTGGAGAAAATTTTCTTCAAAAACTTGATCACCACATCTTGATGGTAGTAATAATTTCTTCCAAGCTGTTCCGTGTCTTATCTACAAAGGAAGAATGGAATTTGATAGCGAGTAAAGTGAACAGTTTTTTACGATCTAAAATGTTAGTAGTACAATTTGCTCTTTTCTTACAAAAATGAAACTGGAAAAAAGAACGAAGGAGGATATTTATAGGAACACGTAATTTGCGAACAAGGCCAAAGCCAGGCGGAAGTGTAAAGCTGCATTTTAATGACTGACATATCGTCTACCACAACAGCAGCAGCTTTAAAAGATGATAGTGACATCTGGACTTGAACGGTTGCCGCATTATTTCGAAGGTCATGCAATCCGGCTTTTGGCAAGTGGGCCAATGTCGTGCCCAGGATGAAACTTTGGTGAAGTACATCCTTCATGTACCGGATACAAATCCCGCAAAACAAGAACCAGTCTAAACAGCAAAACCCATCCATCTGGTCATCGTCACTGCTAAACTCCCTCACCTTGAGGAGGTGAGGGAGTTTAGGGAGGACCCTGACCTGGACCTCCACCTGGCGAGGTTTGAGGTCCACTGTCACGATCCTGTTTGGCAACGTAGTCAATAAAGTCGTCATCAAGCTTGAACAAATCAGCTCGATTGGCTGGTTTTGCATGTGCAAGAATCGCTAGCCTCAGGAGCCTCGGGAGCCTTGGTCCTAAGTCGAGGTTGAGCATGATCCTAAATCGATGAACAGCCATGCGAACTGGAGGAGCTGTGCTGATGGATGCTTGTGTGCCGGAAGAGGCTCACGGACGAAAAGTTGGCGAGAATAATGAACGCATCATGGAAAGTGAAAGCCACCTCATCTTCATAAACCACGGTGGTCCACCATTTGTCGTGTTTCTGAGCCGTGGAATATATCACCCCAAAATGCGGAGGTCAAATGCGTTCTCCATCGGCAGCGAGCTCTTCGTTGTAACACGATCAGGTGAAGCTTTGACGCCAAGTCTCCGGCTCGGTCTGTGTCCGTCTCCTCCTCCTCGGCAGCAATCCGGCGCTCCCGAGCTGCAACATGAGAACATCTCTCCTGCGTCCCCCTATTCGCTGGAGAGTGTGATCTGCAGCAGCGCACGGTTTGGTGGCAGGAAGAATACGAAGACGGCCTTCAACCGCCTCCTCGTAGGACGGAGTCACAGTGTATAGAATTTCATGCGCTGCAGGTATTCTTAATGATTAAACGCATCTCCGAGCTGATTAAGTGTGTTGAGTACTGCACATGTCTCAAGGCGCATATTCCTTCCTTGTTCGGGAACATTAAATAGTTGCGAATGATGGCCACTTTCGAGCGAGCGACCGGGCTTCGAGTGCCAGGGACATGACATTTTGCGAAAGAGCCCAAATCTGGGATTTTTTCCTTCTGAAATGCTCGGTTGAAAAGGCAACAACCTTTCCAGGTACGATGCCGCCGCTACACCGATACGCAATCGGGGCCATGTACTCGTGAGGGACGAGGAGCAATAGACCGCGGAGAGCTAGCAGCTCTCGCGCTCGCTTGCTCGCTCGAGCAACAAATACTCCGCGAGAATTGCTATGGTACACGAGCCATGGACTGGCTCAGGCCCGGAGCCCAGTCTCGGTCCTTGCTCCCGTGTTGATGTTCATGTTCTCCGGGTTGTGTTGTGTGTGGCTCCGCCTCTCCGCACCTGACACGGTGCGTGGAGCTCTTGTAAAATAAGCGACCTCGGAAGAGCTTTAAAAGCTATCGAGGCGCAGAAGAAAGAGACAGCGAGAGGGAGATTTGCGTTTTGTTTTGTCAGTGGATTGATTTTGCCGTTCCAAATTTTGATGGTTTAGATTGGAACGGCCATTCATATTCCGTAAAACCTCAATCGACCGAGAAGCTCCCTCGTGTAAAGCTGCTGCATTGTACCAGATCGTACAGCTCTGTTTTCCACCGAGCGAGCGAGGTTTCCAGGAGCGGGAGGTTTTTCAGAAGGCGGGTTGGAGGAGCATTCTCATTAACGTCAAGAGCACAATAGGCCGGCCCGGTGGGGACGCAATTTCAACGAGATGTCCAAAGCCGTGGAGTGGCTTCGATCGCGGTCGCAGAGAGGCAAGGCAGACAAGGAGAAATCTACGGGCAAGAGCTCGCCATCGCACTCGTCGGGGTCGAAGAAATCGGACCAGAAGCTCTCCGACGAGTGGGTAGCGCACGCGGATTCGAGCTCGAGGTCGGGTGAGGTGGAAGTGATTTACAAAGCGAGGCCGGTCTCGCGATCCAGCGAGTACGAGGCCGGGCATGGGCATCACCCCAGCGATTGGCGCTACCAAACCTCGAGGTCCGATGAATTCGGCAGCCAGCCCTCCCGGGATCGGCAATACCGGCCGCGCTCTGGCGACCATCTCGTGAGGCAGGACTGGTACCATCCGGAGCACCAGCACCAGCACCAGCACGAGAGGCATAAGCCGCCTCTGGGCAAACTCCCCTCGGCGGATTGGGCACCGCAAGTCTCTGCGCCGAGCGCGACGGATGGCAACTCGTCGGGCGAGTATGAGAGACGCCCTATGCAGAGGAGGTGGAGCTCCACGGAGGCGAGCACGATTTCGTCCGACAGAGGCTCATCGGGGGAGTACGAGAAGCGCCCCGTGCAGAGGAGGTGCTATGCGAGCGAGATTGAAGCGGAGGAGTCCATGGATGCGAGGCAGTCGCTGAACTGGAGCTCGAGATCGCGAGCTTATGAAGCGGATCAAGGGCTTAATTCCGCTCCCAAGGTGAACGAGAGCGACCCGGGCACTTTCGACCTGCTCCTGAAAAACTGGCCCGTGCTCAAGTCCTCGTCGTCGGACAAGCGGAAATTCGAGGCTCGTCTTCTGAGATTATTCGAGCTGGAAACTGCGGTGGTGGTGACGGGAGACGAGCGGACGAGATCGAGGTGGAGTTTGGGGATCATGGACGAGGGAATTAGAGCTCTGGGAACTGCAATTGCGTCGCGGGGCTACCCTAAATTGCAAACATTAAGTTTTACGCACTGTCGCTTGCTTCTCGAGAGCCCGTTCGCCAAGCTAGCCAGGGCTTTCAACACGAGCAACCTGCCCAACTTGGAGGTGGTCAATTTCCACTGTAATCATTATATAAACAATAGGGGATTCATCGAACTGGCCAGAGCATTCAGGACAGGTGGACACTTCTCGAAGCTCACCACTCTGATACTCATCGACAATGGGATGCAGGACGACGGATTGACGGCACTCGTCAGGGAGGCCTTTCGATCCGGGAATTTGTCGAACCTCAGGAAACTGCACATTGGTAGTTATAACGTTCCAGAGACAAATCACGAGGAATTTCACCTCGACGCAGCCAGGGAATTCGCCAGGGAGCTGAGCTCTTCAGGGCACCTGCCGCATATCGAGGACTTGAGATTCAGAGGGTGCGTTGATTGGAAAGGGGTGGTTTCTGTACTCGAGGCTCTGGAAACTCGCACCACCGGTGCATTCACGAGCCTCGATCTAAAACATAGTCCTCTAGAAATCGACGGAATCAGAGTCCTTGCTAGAGTCGTCCAGCTGCCGCAGTTTTCTTCTCTGCAATCCCTAGACCTTTCAGTCGGAGCGGACGAGATGCCTATTCTTTTAGAGATATTTAAGTCGAGCAATCTGTGCTCCTTGCAAAGAGTCGCTCTGAGCAAAGTTAGTCTGGGAGAGCAGGAGTTAGTGAAGCTGGCAGCTCTGCTGGAGAAAAGGCATTTGCCAAGCCTCGTGGTGTTCACTGCAGATTGTCACGAAAACACATCAGTGAGCGGGCGGGCATTGGTGCAGGCTTACGAGAGAAACAATTGCTTGGCAGCTACATTGAACTTGAATGTGTGGCCCAGTGAAGAGCTGCATCAAGAATTGGAGAGACGCAGAGTGAGCAATAAGGAGCTCGACGAACTTGTATAATGTTCAAAGTCCGAACACTACATGGCTGAGGAAGAATCGCTTGTTCTTGCTAGAAAGTGCCTCCCTTGTTTGAGCATTGTATTCCTTGTTCATAAGTGTACATACCAGAATTTTGCAAGTAATCTTATTCTACTCGACTGGCGGCATCACAGCTTTGTAGAACTTCATTCTTTGTACATGGGCTCCGGATGTTGTGATCTTGTTATTCCCATCTTTTCTTTTTCTGCCAAGTATATCGATAAGGTAAGCCTTCACTTCGGCTAGAATCGGGTCTGCTTGATCTGCACGTGATTTTCACTCCGAAACTCAGGTTGAGTTTTCTCCACCTGAAGTGCTCCCACTCTTCTGCCCTCATAGACAGACGCTGACGAAGTTGCAAGGGTATGACGCGAAAGTGTTAGTTTTAGTCTGCAATGGTCAAGAGTGAAAAATAGGAGACCACTACTTCGCTACCAAGCCCCTCTCAAGTTAGACCTCCTACAAATTGCTTCATTGGCCTTTACCTGTTCCCTGAATTTTGAGTTGTCATGGTTGATTGACTTTTTTCAGTATGCTCTTTACTTGTTTTGTTCATATAGGCAGACTCTTTTACAGAAGCAATGATCCTTCCTTATTTTTAGTTTCAAAAGGCAAATGCCCTGGAGTTACATATCTCGATATCTATTTGAGAAACTCAATAGGACGTTATAATTATTTCAGTCTTTTCCTTGCCTCAACTTACAGTGGTTAGCGTTTTTTTACCGCGACGTCGGTAACACTTCCCATGCTGATCTCACTTTGTTACGAGCGTCACCTAATTCAACCCTGGCTGGGAAATTGGCGCAAAACAGTTATACTACATTACGGATGTTGGCACCCGGAGCTTTTCTGAGATAATGCATCAACGTTCACTGCGTAACGCCACGATCGATTTTTTCTGCTTATATCTGTTGATTATTTTCTTTACGCAATAATCAGTATGTCCAGTGAATGGAAGTATCAGAATCTTTGATTTGGAACTAGCACTTGTAGCTGTACGCTAGACGGCACTGACTCTACTGCCAGGACAAGGACGTTGGCGTCTTCCCTAACCCTATCCTGTTCTTTGCTGTTAGTGTACCTCTTCAGACGTGAGGAGTAAACTTACAAAACCGCGTCAATACTTGAGGACAGTCTGGTCCCTGAGAATCATGATACTGGTGGAACAATGTGTACGATACAGTGTCCGAGGTGCGAATCTGTACATCTAAGAAGAGGTCGGTCGACTCGAAATGGCAAGTGCAGATTGGGGTTACGAACATGTAGTTCGGGACGTAAATAGTACGAAACCGGCCGAACTTCCAATCTCTAGTGAGCTGTTGTAGGCCCAACTCCCCAGAAAACGGCCAGCTTGGAGCAAACATCTTCGTGGTGAGTCCAATAACAGACTGTCACCCCAGTTTAGCTGTGTTTGACTCTCTCCGCCTACTTCCTGCGTTCGCAGGATATGCTTGTGATGGGCTTCACTGCAGGTTTTAATATCATGTACTTATTGCATGAAATGCCGGGTTCCATTCTCTTGCACTGAGACTCTGGTCATCATGCTATTCTATTTGATAACAAAAGTGAACTTCTTTCTCATCAGTGAGGAGTCTTTGAACTCAATCTGGCGACAGATCCAATCATGGTACCGGAGAGAACGTGGTGCGAACTTGTGTCAGGAGTAATTGTGATGTCCTCGAAGTTCCGGGAAGACTCCGATGCCCGATCCACGACCGTTTGACAGCAGCATAAATAATTTCTAAGATCAGTCATCCTTCGGTTCATCAATCTCCAGCGATGAAGAAAAAACTTGCACCAATGGATTCAGTCTACAGCCGTAACGCGAAACTATTCTCAGCATTTGGGCCGAGGAACCCGAACTCGAACCGACTTTGAAACCGTACAGTAGAGCATAAGGTCAAAAGAACGAGCAGAGGTGCGTAGGACGTAAAATCCTACTTCGATTTACCATCGGAAGCCCCGGTTAGTTTAAAAGTCCAGGGGGACCCAATACAGACTGAAGCAAACCGCATATATACAGTCTCCAAAAATGCCAAGAAGATCGTGCAGATGGAACAACACAGATGCACGGATACTAAATACTACTTTCAGAGCACTTGCCTGAAAGGACGTCTAACAAAACCACACATTTAAGGAACATAGAGAGGTAGAGTACAAACCCCTATTAACACAATTCAATCGTTCGGTTGAACACCATCCAGTAGTCAGTAAAGTCAGTTATGTTGCATATTAATCTTGCCTACGTATGTGCACAACGAGATGCGCTACGACTGGCTCTACAGGACAACATAGTAGTTGATACAACAGAGGTAAGAAAATCTTGCTGCCAAATAGTAATGCTATTATGTGTTCGAGCTAGGCTTTCAATGGTTGCAGGTGTACTGGAGAACTATTCATACTGCTTCGATAGTTTTGATGGACCTCTACATCTCTCCCTAACTTTGTTATACACGTTACGAATCAGTCATATACCACATCGATTTACATACATGGTAAGCAGTGAAGAGTGGATCAATACAGTTGATGAAATTTGCAGCAACGATGAGCATGTTCATCAAGGTGGTGATTTCTGAATACGTATGCACCATTCGATAACTTTTGGCATAAGTAAACGTGGCAGAACACTTCTCTGAAACACTGAAGTGAACCTCGTTCTCGAACGCATAATTTGCATTCCAGTCTCGTCTTCTGGTTGAACTTATCTGGGAAGGCACCATGCCTTTAGACAGAATTCGCAAATACAGCTCGCAATTCTCCATATTTTAATAAATTCAGGTATTCGGGAAAACCCTCCACACTTGACATATTCCAAATGTTTCGCGAAGCCGTTTCGTCATACTAACAGGATCAATTAACGATCCGCAAAGTACTAAGGTCGTCATGTGAAAGGGCCACAAGTTGACACTACGAACATTCCATTTGCCTCTGTGCCTCGTGGAGTGATCATGAGTTCGCCTCCGCGACCTGTAATTCCTCAGATGCAGCTAAGAGGCGTATGAGAGTCCTTGTCCTATTGTCCGAAAAGGAAGGAGCTGCTCAGAATCTCCCGAAACGCACCCGCGTTAGTGAACTATTCAAGGACGTGGCATCTTTTAATGGCATTGATGATTAATCTTCGTGAGAGCCACTGAAACATCCGATCTACACAGTTCTCACCAAAGATTCATAATCTACACGTTCAGCTGCACTGCTGGAGATCGATTGAGGCGAACGATCCAACTGCTTTATAAGCGAGCACGAAGCGATGGGAAAGCACAGCAAAGCAGAGCAACTCGGAACGAGAAGCGAAGCACAATAAGGCTTTTTTACATATCTGAAGTCTTAACAGACAGACAATCCAACAAAAAAGAACTACTATGGCAATGTCGATGGGGACTCTTCTCCTGGCTCTCGTGTTTCTATCTGCCACCAGTGTCCTTGCAGAGGTACTGCAAACCTTCAGTGCCTTCACCTGCTGCCTGTCTGCTTGAGATTTTCTAGCTCTCTTCCTTCACAACGTCAAAAATTCGCAGTGTCCTGCAGGTTTTCACCAAAATTCGCTGTCTCTGAGACTTCCAAATCATGCCATCAAGCGCCGTCGCATTTAGCTCGTTGACTTCTTCCTAATTTGATTTGAGGCATTTTTCCAGGGACATGAAGCCTTTTGAAGAAATGTACACCGGAGATCTCCTGTCTTTTCTTTTGGTTTGCGTTTCGTATGATCTTCCAGGACAAAGAGAAATCGAGTTGGCAGAGAAATTCAGGTCTCTGATTATCCTCGTCATTCAGCTCTCTGATTCTGACTTGCTTTTCCTGGTTCAGGACCATTGCGTGTACACGGTTTTCGTGAAAACTGGGTGGTTGCCCAAGGCAGGCACTGACGCCAACATCGGTGCGGCATTCTACGACGCTTCTGGCAATTCCCTGACAATCTCCAACTTCACCGATTGGGGACACTCTCTGGGCAGCAACAACGACCATTTTGAGAGGAACAATGTGGATGTTTTCAGCGGGCCAGGAGAATGCTTGGACGCTCCCATCTGCGGAATGAACTTGACCTCCGATGGCAGCGGTGCACATCACGGTTGGTTCAGCGACTCAGTTCAGATCTCCACCGCCAAGTACGGCCAGGACTGCTCCAACCACTACTTCAGCGTCGAGCAATGGCTGGCAACAGACGTCTTCCCTTACTCCCTGACCGTTAACAGAGACGACTGCGTTGCCGACATTCCCGATGAGGTCGAGTCCGGTCGATCTCACATTCAGATGACCAGGAAGGTTTCTCACTGAGGGTAGAACTGCCGACACATTCCTGATCAGCCAGGCGTTCCTTTTGGCAGTTTGGGAAAGTTGATATGGTTTATATGTACTTTAGTTGCCAGCCTCGATTGCTTACGAGCGAAAAGAAGGGTGGGGATATCACGAGAGCCATATCGGGAGATTGCTTAGCTCTTTTTGTGATTGTGGATCCGGTACTCGATCAAGAAACAAATTTTGCAGACGGAGGGGGCAAGTTTCTCGCCGTCTGTCTGAAACCAAAAACAGAATATATGAATAAAGGGTAAATTTTAGTACACGAGAGTGCTCGCTGCAGGTCTTGACTTCATGATTGCCCGGACACGAGGGACACGGTGCGGGATTTTCAGCCTTGCTCTTGAATTGCAGAAGCTCCTAGGGCCTGTCCTTTCTTTCATACTAGTGATTCTTGCGGTTTGATAAAGTATGCCCATTGGGTCACGATCAACGATCAACGCAGCCGTGCTGGCACATGCCGAAGTGTGGCATTGGAACACAGCATCCCGAACCTGGTGAGTTTTCGAATACCACAATTTGCAGAGTGTAACCACCGAATACAAACATGGGACAGACTTCTCAGGATTTTCTCTGCTCTAACGATGCTTCGGCAGCACAATCGCTTTTCGTGGAGGGACGAGGAGGAAGCATGAAAGTAGAAAGGATTCAGTACCAACGAATGAAACGCAAATGCCAAAAGGGACAATCATCCTGTGAAATGAATCAGTGAAAGGTTGAGAGTTGAGAGCAAATTGCAACGAGAAAGGTTGATACACGTCATCGTACCCTGCTCTCGAAGCTTTTGTCAATCTGGGCTGAATTAAATGGGTAAAGTCACACTCAAGTAGATAGATGTCAACGCGTTGGAAATCAATGAAGCCCTGGAGAATTGCTTTCGTCTCTTGCACAGCGAGGTAGGCTTCAAACAATGCGGATATGACCTCAGTAGTCGTGAGGGAAAGTTCTCTTGACAAAAACCCACACGGCACAGCAAGGTCAAGTACATGTGATTGTGCCAAGCAGTTTGGGATTTTACCAAGGACTTTTCTCTAAAATCGGTTGCGCGCCGACCTTAAACCGTGATATTCTTTTGAAGAACTGTGAGCTCAATTTCAGAGTACGTCAAACGGTTGGATACTTGCGCAACGGTCAGGGAAAGAATCCCGGAACAGAGTATGGGGCGGAAATGGCTCGGAATTCTGCTCGTGCGCTGAAATTGTCTTCTCTTAGTCCTGCTCGGCCCTGACCCAAGGCATCATCTTAACGTTTAGAGGAAGAGCCCGAGACTGTGTCTCGTGGCCGACTTCAGTAATGACTGGTATTTATTCAGAAAGTTTGTTCCAATGAACTCATCTTATGCGTATTTGAGAGACGAAGATATTGCTTCTACTTACAGCTCCGATTTCAACAGAATGTAGAATGCTAAATGCCCTGCTCGGATTCATCTGTCAGATTAGAAGGAGAAGATTTATAAAGTACGAGTTTTCGACATTGAATAGTGGCTCGAGAGATTTTTCTGTTTTCCTCCTCCCGACCTCAGAGGTGCGAACCAAGAGGCGTCGGAGGCCTGGGGAATCTAAGATTCTCCTACAGTTTGTAAGAATAGGTGATGATCTATTTATCATCAAAATAATGGAACGGGAATTATCCCATTACGATGCCAGTCTTTCAGTCGAATGCAAGGTGTGGTAGTCTGGCTTAAAGAGTAAAATTCCTGCGAGGGTGAACGTCCACAAGTAGGAAACTCTGGGTCAGCTTCTTGGAATAAGTTCTTGGTTATATTAACTCCTCTCACGAAATTGGCCCAATAAAGAAATCATCCAGTTGATCAAAAAGCTTTTACTGAACAAATTCCCATTCATCATAGTACACTGTCGCTAAGATCTAACAAACGCAAGGAAGAAAAAGAAGGCAAGCTGAGCGCCCTCGCCAACAACATTGCTCCTTTCAAACCTATACCACAGTATCTTAAGTCTAACTTCTTCAACGCTCCAACGGTTCTTGTCTCCAGCGCTTTGATCACCGCGATCACACCTTCCTCGACAACGCAGCCTCGAAATCTGAGATTCTCCAGGAAAGGCAGATTCCCCGATTGTATCATTCTAGCAAGAGCTTGGCCTCCTTTGATGTGGAACGTCTCAGCTTCACTTCCTACTCGTAGACTGGTGAGCTTAGGGACGTTACCAGAGCCCAAAGCAAATGCAATGGCACTCAATCCCTCGTCACCGATTCCATTGTCCAGCAGATCGAGCCTACGGAGACCGGTCAGCTTCCCAGACTGGAGAGCCTCAGCCAGAACTTTGGCTCCCGTATCTCCTATGAAGTGATTGCTCTGAAAGTTGAGTACCTCGAGATTAAACAAGTTGCCTGTCCCAATCGATCTAGCTAGCTCGACCATTCCTTTCTCTCCAATCAGTCGGCAATTGCACATTGTCAGTTCCTTCAGTTGAGGGAAAGGCTGTTGCTGGAGCGCCCGTCCAAGAGCTCCAATTCCACCATCCATGATGCCTAAACTCCACTTGGAGAGCGAGCGCTTGGCTGGCCCTTTCACTGCTAAAGACGACAGGGGCTCCAGCATCCTCACCAGACGAAATTCAACTTCATCTCTCGAAGACAATCTTAATTCAAAAGCCCAGTTTGTTAAAATGCTGTTGATACTTTTCTCTCGAACCTCTCGCTTGTCAGTTGTCATGATTACTAGCTCAGAAATCGATCACAGGACTTCTGCTGGTATCAGTATCATCAAAAACACAAAATTTTGAGCTTCCTTCCATTCTGAAACACGAGTTTCAGATAAAACGTGGTTGACACCAGACGTGACCAACAGCTTGACGGCAGGGTGGAATGCAGGAAAGTCCCTATACCATGACTGAGGACGGTAGCTTGCGACGATCGCATTATTATTGGAGATACGATTTGAGAATCGCAAGAAGACATTCACGATATCGTCCTTTTGAGAGTGAAAGCTCGCTCCAAAGTGACTGCGACAAGTGGCGACATCTCTTCAAACATTAATCTCCTTGTGCTGTGAGTGATGGATTGCAATGCTGCTAGTCAAGGTCCAAATGTCACTGAAAGAACAAGGTTGAACAGAGTAATACAGATTCTTCCGGACAGTGAGTGACTCCTGCTGTGATCAATCAACTGTTACTTACTCCACGCTTCCTGCATCTGGCAATAATGTGTGCACCGGCAGGCGGCCGTCGTTTTGGCCGTTAATTTTGGGAAGGGCTATGCATGATGGTTGCGGGCTTTGTTGATAGAACGATCTGATCTATCTAGTTTGACTACTGTTTTGGCCTTGAACATGTGCAAGTGCTCATTGAAACAGAAGATATGCTTCAATGTGAGACGAAATCAATAAGTGTCCTGTTCATCTGTGCTTTCATGAGTCAATCATACATCTAGTCCTGTATGCCTAGAAAATCCTAAAACTGCAGCTTCACAAAATCACACCCCTGGAAGCATTTTTCCCTTGTCATGCCTTTCGACTCTCTTGCAGACCATTTCAATATGACGATTACACGAGTCGAGAAGTTCTTAAAGCTCTAACTGTCACTGCCACTGTCCCATAATCAGAAAACGTTTAAACAGTGAACACATGATCCTTAAGAAGGGGATTCACAACTCTCATCAGTTTTGCTGAAAAACGTGATGTGCATTTTCCGTGTATCACAAAACACAGCACGAACTTGCTATAGCTAGGAGACCTTAAAGTTTGTGTCTCGTATGTGATTTTACTCCAAGGTTCTAGTAGTTAGACTGATCTCCTATGCTCTGGGAGAATCTGTCGTTCAGAGTGCAGTATCCGCAGGCATATTGATTCATCTTCTACTTAAAATGTTGCAAGAGAACCGCGAAAATCGTAGCTCAGTGCTGCTTCTAATTGACAGTAAATCTTGCAAGCATCAATATACCCTCAAACCAGGACACAGAGTTCGCCCCCTTTCTTGTGAATCGGGTGCAGCAGTGTGGAAGGGAGCGCAGCAGGCCCTGCATGACTTCTTCTATCATCATTCTTCATTGTTTAAACAGAGTTATTTGGATTGCTAATCAGGTAAGGGACGACTGATTTAGTAGAAACTCGCACCGGATGGCACGTCTAATGATCATTACTGATAAGTCTTCAAAGCGAAGCTAAGCTTCTTTACGAAGACCTTGTCTTGCCACGCTGAAGAGGGAGGTTGATGGTCCCACCTTGTCCAAGGCGCGTCCATACTTGACGGCCACCTCGTTTACCGCGAGCCATGACTACCAATGGGTAGATTCTGAGGTCTGACGTGGTTTTGGCGATTCCTCGTCCTATTAGATAATTTCGGTTAGGAAAGTCCTCGCACGTTATCAATCAGGACACAAGGAGGCCAATTTGCTCCAAGAGGTAGCGAACTATGCGTTCAAGCAACCATAAGCTTAGAGCATCTCCACTGGATCGTTGAAGTAAACTTAAACGCCAGCCATGGTTCTCCGTCTCCCACCACGGCTATTACTCGGAAACTTTGAACTTGTGTCGTATTGTTTGGACTAGTGTAACAGAGCTGTTTTAGAGAGCAAACATGGCCAAAAAGCTACTACAGCACAGCCTGCAAGGACACACAGTGCAAACAAACTCTGAGTCTAAATATATACCAGTCAAAATTCATCCAGAACTTCTCTAAAAGAGCAAAATGGTCCGAGCAGGGCAGTGACTATTTCTATGGCAGCAAACAAATATGACTATCTGGTTGAGCGGGACACGCCCACATCTCTAGAGGAGCCAAGGAAGCAGCGTCTATACCAGAGGTTCAAGAACCAAACGCAAGGACGAAGTAACCAAAGACGGAGATTGAGACTCCTCAGGTCATCTAGGCCAAATGCCCATACCTCCCAACCACAACATGGAGGACAATCCGACCCCCTTGGCTTGCTTCATGGTACTATACACTCCTATGCAAGAAGCGAAGGCGAAGGAAATTATTACATGATAGAGTCAACCCACTGCAAAACTCAACTCGAGTGACTCACCACTTACTCCTCACGATGAGGCCACATCAAGGGCTCAACCATCAACACTCTACACCAAGAGTGTGAACTCCATAACATCATCAATGATATTGGGGACGCGGCATAGTTTGAAGTGGATGGCACTTATGCCCCATGTCATCTCCATGAGGACTACACTCTCAAATCTTTCCTTGGGACCAAATTTCATAAAGGAGAAATCTAAATCAAGGAAGACAATCTTTGGGCTATGGCACATTTCACATGTTATTTGTTTGGAAACTCCTTCACTCTCATCACTAATCATCAACCACATCACTAATCATCAACCATTGAATTGGTTGATGGAATCACACAAGCTTATATGAAAGTTTGCAAAATGGGCTCTTATTTTGTTCACTGTTGTACATAGACCTAAAGTGATGAATTGTGATGCAAATGAGTTAAGTCAAAATCCATGTACAAGTCAAATTGACAAAAATGGGGCTCAATGGCATGGTGATAGAGATGAGTAGATGATGCCGGATTGACATGCATATGCTTTTTTGATTATGTTGGCACTTGAGAAAAATGTGATATCTCTCTTGGGTTAGAGGATGGATATGTTATCCTTGGGCGTTGAGACTAAGGATGGTTTGGTGGTAAGCCAAGATATCCATGATAATATTGTGGTGTTGGAGTATCTTTGTATATGTGCTTTGATGGACATTTTTATTATCAAGGATCGGGGTTGAGTTCTACAAAGAGCTCGGTGATTCAAATTGGAAGGTAGATATCTTCTTCGTGTATGGGGAGATGGTAACATTCGTGTTGTGCCACTTCCATCTTTGAAAGCGCTTTTGGTTAGACATGCTCATGAGGAGTTTGGTTATTTTGGAATGAAGCTGACATATAGCTTACATCAAAGTCAATATTGAAAGATATGCAAATTGAGGTGTAGTAATTTATGGCCATATGTATGGTACATGATCGTGTTCGTGCATCATTCAATGTCCCTACACCATAGTTACATCCCCTATCGATTATGAGACTTGGTTATTATTGGAGCTTGGATTTTGCATGACCTTTCTCATTGATTATACGACATCATTGATATGTGTTGATTATGCTGGAGCATTTTTCCAAGTGGATTGAGTTGTTTTCATTGCCTGACAAGTCAAATGAGGAAACAACTTATGCGTTCTTAGCTTTAGTGCTTAGCCTATTTTGTGCACCATCTAAGGCGTTGACTAATCAAGATATTGAGTTTTTGGATGAGTTTCAGGCTTTGTGTAATTGAGTGTTGATTGATCATCGTACCATCTCAAGAGATCATCCTAAGGCTGATGCTCTAGTTGAGAGAATTGTTCAGACAATGAAGAGAGAATTAAGAAAGTTTGGCTTGGAGAAAGGTCATTTGGGAGACTTGGATGTCCAAGTTTTCCAAATGGTTGGTCATGGGTTATCGATTCAGCCGGCAAGTATCCATATCACCATTCTCATTATACTTTTGATTATATGATAGAAATTCATACTTACTTGCAACTATTCGTTGAAAGTCGATTGGGCATGCAAAGATTTTTAGTACATTGGATTGATAAATAAGATATCATCAATTACGGATTCAAGACAAGTATAAGGCCAAAATGATCTTTTTGGAAATTCATTTGCATGACAAGGACATGTTGTATTAGTGGAAGTTTTACCGTGTGGACTGAAAAATGCACATGGTGAGTTCAAAAGAGTGATGAATAAGACTCTAGCATGACTTGATTATGCTTGAGCCTACATCGATGCTAATTTGATATATAGTATTATAGTGGTGGAGCATGACATACATTTGCATGAGATATATGATGGATTGATTGTTCATGGTCTCAAGTTGGATCCTATAGAGTGTAAATTCTTTCAAGAGCATGTGATTATCAGGGTCATACCATATACACATTACGGTTGTGAATTCAGCAAACCAAGGTGGAGGCAATTTTGCATATTCCACAATCCTAAGATGTGAGTAGTGTGCAAGCCTTCCTTGGACTTGCAAACTTTTATCGTTGATATGTGTGAGGATTTAGTAGTACTATCAAAATCTTAATAAAGCTCACACAACTATATCAAGGGTGACATTGGGGATTTGAACATGATAGAGCTTTTCTTGAGTTCAAGGAAAGGTTGACATATGCCCCTATTTTAAGGAGACCAGTGAGAGGTTGTCACTTTCAAGTACATCGTGATTGGAGTATGTTGGGTTTGGGAGCAATGCTTATTTAACATGATGATCACGGATGGAGTTAATAGCTTATGCAACTAGCCAACAAAGTTAGTCCTAGTCTTGGAATATAAGGGGCATAAATTGCAAAGTTAATCATTGTAGCTACCTTGCAAGAAAGTGATTCACCAATAATGTGCCAAAGTCATCTTTTGTTTTGAAAGTAGAATGAACTTAGATCCAACTCAAGAACCTATGCTGAAACTAGATTCATATCTAAAGTCGTTGTCGTAGTATGAGCAGGAGAAATGCAGAGCGGTCTCCTTGCCTCTAGTTGAACAACATCTCAATCTCAACTGCATAAGCTAGATGCAACCATAGACTTGCTATCAAATGCAACACAATGAAGAAACATGTTCCTAAGGTAAAAGTCATCAGACAAGTATCCAATTTTCACGAACTAATTACAAACAATGGGTGTGCCACGATCCGCTACAAACCAACCAAACTACATACTTATCCACTTGACACATACAACCAAGAGGATGCATATCTAGCTATCTTAGAGGCGATGATCACTCCAACATAAAGTCACTTTAGGTTTGTCCTTTGTTTGCCCTCAAGACACAATAAGACATATAAGATCTAATTTTCATGAAGTGTTTACCTCCTTCAAGTTGTTGTCAGCAACCCTCTAATTGGAATGTGTTCAATTAGAGGTAATTCACAATAGAAAGGAGTATGAAGAATATGTTGTAATTCAAGAGGGGTCAAGATTCGTTTTGAGAAGAGACTGATTCCTATAGAGTGGGCTTTAAATGGATCTAAAAGTTCCTACTACTGAAACTTTTCAGTCCTCTATGTCAATCAGGGCTAATTCTAAGTCAAACATGTGTCATACAAGAGAGTTACCTATATCACAAGCCCTGATCTCCAAGTATGCTCCAATGTTGATCACATGCCATGTCAAGGTTAGCTTCAAATAGATGGTCTAGAGTCCTCCAACTCCGTTGATCCTAGCCATCAATTAGTTTGGAGTACTCCAACTACATTGCATCCTATGAGTTGGATTTAAACCTTTTAAAAATTATCTTCAACTTTTATGGAGTTAATTCTTACATACATGATGAGGACCCTTGTGCTTGGTGGTCTAGAGTCACCATGGACTAAGACATAAAAATTGATAAGACTTTTTGGAAATTCAAGTCAAGATGATATGAGCACTTATTCAAGATAGAAATTAACTTATACAAGGTCCAAATGATTCAATTTGGACGCAAAGCGAAGTTGGATACTTCATGAAAATCAAATTACAAAAATGGTTCAACACAATAGATTGGCCGGCAATGACAACTCTTGTATCATATAGCAATGTAAACTAATTTGATTATACAAATATGGGCAATGAAAGAACATAATATCACTGATAGCAAGAACGTTGTATTGCATAACCTATAAAAATTTTATTAAAATACATGAATGAATAGCAACTGAAATTTGAAAGTGTGGTCCAATTTGATTTAGTTGAAATTGGTAACGCATTTGAATTCTAGAATTCTGACAACTTTCATACCGCTTGAATCAGCTATATATATAAATTGGAAAACATAGGACTCAAGCCAAGATTTTCAAAAAAAATCACTCGCTCGAACTACCAAATAAACCCATTGGATCAACATCATAATCTCATAAGAACTGGTGACATCACCTATTACGAGCATTCTTTTCATTTGTGTTTGAATATATTACTTCTATTAGAAGAATATTTTTATCTGTGCTTGAATGGATAACTTATGTCAAAGTCACTAATTATTTATTACTTTGGACTTCATCGGGTCAAGTTGTCGTGTTGTTTAAATGGTTTTGTTGTCAAGACTTGTAAATATGACTCTATTCTTGAATTTTTACATATGTAAAAATCTTGAATCTAGACCTCTCTTATTTCCACAACAAGATATCAACTTTATCCACCATAAAGAGGCTAGGAGGAAGAAGTTTCAAGAGTCATGAAGAATTTCACAATATGATTGAAAGCTCATTTTTGGCAACATCTACATCAATCACTAACATAGAATGACTACACGCCAATTGCAAATAGCATGTTGGAAAATTCAAGTTTAAGTGATCCATTTTGCATTGTAATATTTTAAAATTGTTTAACAATGCAAAAAAAAAGATACAAATTTCATGCTTATAGTAATGAAATCTAAAGAAAAAGAAGTCATTACTTCAACTCAACTTACTCTTTCTAGATAGAAAAGCCTTGGTTGACTATATGATTTACTATAAATTTGGCAAAAGAAAATCTAATATACTTCTACAAATGGATATGCAAGTTATTTTCTGGGGATAATTGACATGGCAATTGTTGTGTGAACACATATACAAATCTTGATATATAGGATCAGACCTGTTGGTATTTTTCACATCAAATAATGTTAGCAAAGTCAAATTTGAAAATTGACAACTACTCAAAAATGAAGTGAGAGGTGGATACTTGAACATGATTTTAACAAAGTGACTCACGTATCAAATTTCATAGGATCATCCGCAATAACTAATGGACGTGAGAAAGTTTGGTGTTTGGGAGGACTTCACTCTATGGTTAGACTTGGTAGATATTTGATTGAAAGTCATCATATTGGTGAATATTTAGTTGACGGCCACTAGACAAAATAGTCTGAATTTCATTAGATAAAATCAATATGGAGCCAAGATGCATCAAGCTTGTATTGGTAGATTTTATATTAGTAATTGGATAGATTGATTATATAATATTGAAAATGGAAATCAAACATCATGGCAATCAAGTTTTATCATCCTACATTCATATTTCAACCACTCTACTCTTACAATATCTCACTTCAACAATATTATCCAATAAATCACTTCTCAAAATAAATCATCTTTTATACAAAATTATAGCACCAAGAAAATCTTCATAAGCCTCTTCACATTAGAAGATTTCTCTTTCAATTCCTCTGGGAATTCTTGGGAGTCACAACATCAATGATGAAGGACACTGTAAAACATTTCATTTTTCATCAAGGCATAGTTGGAATGAATATCTCAAGAAGTCTACTTAAAGTAACTAAGAAATGATGTGAAATGATTACAATAAATTATCAATGTCAATTATAACAAACTCACTTGCTATAATGAAGGGAGTAGGTTTCAAAATTCAATCAAAGAGAGCACCATAAAGTGTTAAATGTAGACTCTGGTGACCAAAAGAAGCAAAAGCTTCAAATAAATGTTTTTTTTCCATTAAAATTAAATTTTACTTTAGATGTTATCAATTTTTTCAAAATGAAAGATAATATTACTAATACAAATCTTTTGGTAATAAAAGAATATATGTGGTAGTTTTACATACAACTCTACACATGTCCAACATATCTCCACATTCACATACTTAGACTCGTTGTTCAAGGATAGATATATTTTCACATAAGACAACCTAAATATTTTAGCAGTACCCAAGCTATTAAAGATCCAAGCCATGTTTTTCCATATGCCAAAAAAAAATCACTTGATAAAAACAAGTTAATTTGGGAGGTGCTCAAGTAGTGTTGGGATTTCATTTCATCAACATATATATACTTTGTGCTTCCAATTTCACACTAGCATGATTATTTTAAAGCAAAAAAAATGATAACAAAATGATAAAATGATAAAAATTGCTAAAAAACTAGAGTCACTTTTATTCATCTCAATTGCATACAATTTGGTTAAAAAGCTTATTGCAAATCTTCAGAAGTTATTTTTACCTAAGGTACTGGACCAAGATAAAACAAAGAATGTTCAAGAGCATTCAATTTTAAACTACATCTTATCATTACAACTTGATCAAGATTGCACTTTAAACTCAAATCAAAAAGGATTTTCTCTAAATTTTGACTTTTATAAAGTATTTCATATGAATAATCAAGAATTGATATGGGGTTCCATGTGGACATTTAGATTTTCAAAAGGAGTGATAGACATAGTAAGCAATTTGGTTGGATGAGGGTATGATATAGCATCATAAATCGTAATAGATCAAAATCCTTCACAACACCACAAGGAGTCCAACAAGTATTATTTACTAAAGCAAATAATAGGAGGAATGAGGATGCTTCATGATACACATGAAAAAAGTATCCTATTGAATATTGTTTAAATAATTAATTATCATTTAAATGTATAGCCTTTCTTCTCACTTCTCTAATCATGCTATCTATTCTACTCATTGACTTCCCAAAATATCCAAAAATATATAAAATTCAAAAAAATACTCTCTTTTATATTATTCCATCTTTATTTTAATGAGATATTATTGTTTGATAATATTTATCTTTTTTATTCATAATCTTGTAAGTAGTATGCAATCATGGGTAAAATAGATGGATTATAACCAATCATTGTCTATTTTTCATGTAAAATATGGATGAAATGACTAAAATAAAATGATTTACTGGAAAAAGTTAAATTCAATAGAAAAATTAAAACAGTGATCATGAATTATAGCAAAATAATAGACACGCAAAAAAAACTAAAAAATTAAATTAAAATTTGATAATTTTAATATTTTTTAAATCTATTCATCACAAAATTTTGATGATTAATCATCCATATTGTGAAATGATATCATATCATATCATATTACCCATGAGTAATACATCCATAGTGAATGAAGCAATCGTAATTGCTCAACTGATTTCGGGTGATTATGGTATCACACCGTGAACCATCAAACAATGTTCGAGCATCACATGACACAACACCCATGGGTTGGGAAACCTTCGATGTATGGAAGTATATGCACCACCACGAGGATCACCACCTAGATATGGAGTTGATAATTGTCGATCACTTATTCCAAATTTATCTTATCTTCCTGTAAATAATGGAACGGTTAATTGAGGAGGAATGGGGGTTCGTGACAATCGTCAATGCTATACATGTGGGATGATAGATCAGATTGCCAAGTTCTGTAGAACTTGATCAGGACCATCCGGAGGAAGACCTAGGTTGCGAAGGCCTTTCAACAAATATGGAAGGAGTGGAATAAGACAATGAAGACGAGATCTTGCACTGAAACAAAGATCACCAGTAAACTTGCCTCGCTGCTTTACTGGTTCCACTAAACTAAGAAAAGGTGGGGGTTGGAAGAAGACAACTATTGGAAGCTCATGGAGTGAGCAAGAAACAAGCACGATTGACTGTCACAGAAATGATGGAGGGACACAAAGTGAGAGCTCTAATTGATCTTGGAACAACATAAAATTTTCTAACACGATATGTTACAATGAAATTAGAATTGAATTTGATGAATGATGTGAGTTAGGAATTGTAGTTACAAATGGGCAAACTGAACAATTGAGACATGGACAACTAGCCATATAAATGAAGTGTTTAGTATCTTAGGGGTGGAAACGTGAAAATGCGGGTTTGATGACGATGGATCCAGCCAACCTTCACTTAATTCGATTTTCGGAACGTTTTTCCGTTACCACAAGAATTTACATATCATAAAGAATATGTATACCGTACAGTAGAGTATGTCTCACTAGCTGAAAGTTTGAATACGAATGTTTGAGAATCCTCGACTTTCAAATTCTATGCCATCTTTCAGTAACACCTTACCTTCCATCTTTGGAGTCCATCCTTTTTAAAGAGCGAACGATTCATGATATGGAAGATGTCAGTACTGAGGAAGATGAGTGAGATTCTGCATTCGTGCGCTGAATATGCATGATTCAAAGCATGGACAAAATACAGAGCGAGTTGTATGGAAACGATGACTGATAGAAACAAGCACAAAAACACAGACTTTCAGTCCGTTGTGATAACAATGTCGGGTTTCTTTTCGTTTCTTCTCCTTGAAGTTTTATATAATACACAAGGCAGATTTCTGTCCTGCTTTCTGTACAGCACAAGCTTTTCTTTTCAGGTTTTCAATTTGTTACGTTTCTAGCAACATAAGCCTTGTCTCCTTCCACGCGCTAGAAATTATCCTCTCCGTGGGAAGGAGGAAAATAGATGTAAATGTATAAGCCTGGTCCTCTTCAACCTCGAGATGCTGGTATTTTGATGGGTTCTCGCTGCACCCTTGCCGGCCACTTTTCACTTTTCACTCAAGGTGAGCAGACTTGGCAGAGGTCACGGAAGGGGCGACACAATCATCTCTGTAGGTAGTCAGTGAATAAGGGAAAGCATCGGTGGCCAGCCACTGCTCGATTTCGAAGTGGTGATTGTTGCAGCTCCGACCTGCCCCCGAAGTGGTGACTTCTACATATTCGCAGTACCAACCATGATGTGATCCACTCCCATCGGATGTAACGTTCAGGCCACAGATTGGGTTGTCGAAGCAGTCACCGAACCCGGTGAACACATCCAACTGGGTCCTCTCGAAGTAGCCGTGATCGGCGTCCAAGAGATAGCCTCCCCACTGAGTGAGGTTGTCGATTCTGTAGGATTTCATATTCTTGTCATAAAATTCCACCCCGATGTTGGAATTTGTGCCTGACTTGGGCAACCATCCTGTTTTGACGAATACGGTGTATACGCAATTGCCCTGAGACAGGTGCCCAACAAACGATGCAGATTAGAATGCAATAATTCTAACGACCCTTTGAGCAAACCTTTGGTCCTCTTGCACTGGCAGAGCGATTGTGCAAGGACACGGTCTGGTTCTGTATCCACAATGTTGGTCTTCAAAGGTGGCTAACCAAAGATATTGTGGCGATAAGTCTTTGAAGGCCAAGAAATCGCGCCGATTCGAGCAGAGATCAGAGTTAAAATGAGCCATTAAAGTCCCAAAAATTGCATCTAGTGAAATCAAACCGTATCCCCTCGAGGATCAAATGGCTATCTGCCATTTGATACTCGAGGGGAAACCTCCAATAAACAAAATGCGGGAAGTTCAACACGATCTAGCTCATCTGCCCATACTTGAGAGATCGAGATCGGATGCAGAGTAGTGATACCTGGGCGAGAACCGTGATTGAAGACAGACAGACGAAGGCGAGGAGGAGAGATTTCGTCGCCATTATTGAATCTCACAGCAGCAAGTGCTCTGTGTGGGGATTTAAAAAGGATTTCGAATCAGGCCCGACACCTGTTTGTTTCGTCTCTGTTATTGCAATCTGCTCTGATCTACTTAGCACCTCGCTCGAGCAGCTCATCTATAACTCCATGGAAGACTGGAATGATTCCGGTCAGCTGGAAGATATTCCGCATGCTCAAGTCGATCTGTGCAAGCCCGATCCAACAGTATCACATCCCAGAGAAACAATTGGAGCGTCTCCTGGAAGCAAGTTACAGTCCGGTTGGACAACCTACATGGCCTCACTCTTGCTTAACACGTCAGATTTTCCTGTGTGTCCACACCGAGGTCGGTGCGGCTGTGACCGTATGCTGGAGAGTGTGGACAGCCATAAACACCGCAGCGAATCCGCTGACCGACGGAAGAAGAAGATCGAAGGCAGCTGTTCTCCATCAATGGGAACTGTCGTATGCCCTCCTCAAAATCAGCACCTTCTCATCTAATTGTAGCGTAAACTCTTGAGAGTAGGCAAAGGCACGTTCACGTGAAGGTTACCTGATACCTTACACTCTCCGACGGTTGCGAGATTCATCTTGCTTCTCTGAGACATAAGGAACTTTTCACTCCATTTTCTGACGCTTGTCAAGCTTCACAAACTTGCATAGTTATCAAATCCACAAACCTCGAATCGAAATCAAATCCGAATATAATGAGAATAGAAAAAGTTGTAATTTCTCCATCTGGGTTCCCTGAGCTAAATTTACACCGAGAGTGTGATTATGAAGTAAAAAATAAAATACGGATTGAGATGAGGAGTCTGTTCGAGCTCCAGTTGTCGTCAGTGGGAAATTCGGATAGCAGAACGGCATGATTCCTTCCACAGAGGAACTCAGGACATGTAACTGGGGGCTAGTTACTTGCACACCTCACCTCAGTCACTTGGGGCAATAGTGAATTGAACCTGGGGAATGGAAAGGATCCTGATACTATTTGACTCATAATTGAGGGCAGTTTGGCCACATTGACACGTCGGAGGTCAACCGGCAGCGAGATCGCCTCCTGAGACAAGGAAGTGGGTCCGGGGCAGTATCTTCGGGGCTACACAACCTGATACATGTTCTCACATTGTCATTCCAAACGGATCATGCCCCACAAGTACAAAAGGGCCCTTCCTCTTATCCAACTCAGACTCGATCATCGTGGAGATTCTTCATGAGAAGAGGTGGAACGGTGAGGGTGCTTACAGCCTGATAAGTACGTATCGGCAGCCACGTTAGACCAGGTTTAAGTTGCTTGCCTTCCTTGCATGCAGTTACTATTTCCGATTTTTATTTTTAATCTATGGAACGAGATCCCACCCACATCCTGGTGGACATCTCGGATATAAATACTAGGGACGCTATGTTTGAGATTTTATACCGCTACTTTGTATTCTACATAGTTGCCCGAAAGGCTGAACTAGCGCTGAATACTTTCAGATTTCTCATGTGCTACATTCTCACCGTGGCCCTCGTTTGGTATTCAGAAGCAAGAGCTGAGGAAGTAGTGCTGGTGGAGCTGTAGATAAGTTTGGCAGAAAAACACCCCCAAAATATATTGTTGGCAGGTCTGTGCGATTCGTGCATCCCGATTGTTAACATAGGAGCAGAAGGCCGAGGATTTGAGGCCATCTTTAGGTGTAAGTGGAGCTGGGATGAGGTTTCTAGCGATGACAACCAGGGGCATGGCGGTGCTGTTCGTCCTCGAGCTGGGATTGTCATGCGCGGCCGCTTTGGACTTCTCCATGACCGGTTACGAACCGAAAGATCTCGAATCGGAAGAGAGTTTGAAAGCTTTGTATAATTCATGGGCGTCGAAGCACGAGAGACTGCACTCGAGCCCCAGCGAGAAGGAACTGCGCTTCCAGATCTTCAAAAACAACGTCCGTTACATCGACGAGCACAACAGGAACGCCGCTGACGGCGGCTACTTGCTGGGGCTGAACAAGTTCGCGGATTTGACTGACGAAGAGTTCAAGAGCGCGTACGTGGGATCGAAATTCTCCAGGAGGAGGCCGAGAACGGATTCTTTCAGATACGCAGGAGTGACCGCTGTTCCCAAGGCCATCGATTGGCGCTGGAAAGGGGCGGTCTCTTCGGTCAAGGATCAGGGAAAATGCGGAAGCTGCTGGGCTTTCTCTACGGCCGGTTCGGTCGAGGGTATTAATCAGATCTACACGGGGAAATTGCAGTCTCTCTCGGAGCAGGAGCTGATCGACTGCGACACCAAGTACGACCAGGGCTGCAACGGCGGCCTCATGGACAATGCGTTCGAGTTCCTCATTCAGAACAGGGGTCTTCACACTGAAGCTGCGTATCCCTACAAGGCTGCTCAGGGCAAATGCGTCCGAGACAAGCTGAATTCCCCTGTGGTGACCATCGATGATTACCAAGATGTGCCCGAGAACAGCGAGGACGATCTGAAGATGGCCCTCGCCCATCAGCCCGTAAGCGTGGCGATCGAAGCAGGCGGTCGGGACTTCCAGCTCTACTCTAACGGGGTGTTCACGGGTGTGTGTGGCACCAACCTTGACCACGGAGTTCTGGCGGTGGGTTACGGTACCGAGAGTGGCAAGGATTACTGGATCGTCAAAAACTCCTGGGGCCCGAATTGGGGTGAGGGTGGCTACGTCAGGTTGGAGAGGAATATTGAGGCCCAGCAAGGGAAGTGCGGAATTGCGATCGAAGCGTCTTTTCCCATCAAGACCGCGCCCAACCCCGAGCCGTCCACCCCCAGCCCTCCTCCTGCACCGAAGCCAGATGTCAAGTGCGACAATTCCTACTCGTGCAATTCAGGCAGCACCTGCTGCTGCGTTTTCAGCCTGGGAAGGCACTGCTTCTCGTGGGGCTGCTGTGCCCTGGAGTCTGCGACTTGCTGCAAGGACCACCAGCATTGCTGCCCCGCTGAGAAGCCTGTCTGCAACACCAAAAACGGACAGTGTCTGCAGTCCAAGCGCGACATGTTCGGAGTGCCGATGCTCAAGCGCGTTCCCGCCAAGCTCAACATGGATCTCTACGAGGACGAATTCCATCCGGAGTTGAGAATCGACGAGAGCGAAACCGGATCCTATGCGTCACAGTAGCGGCAATCCGTTCGGAAAGGACGTGCACGGATTGGTGTACTTAGGCATCACCATTCCTCGAATCCATAACACCTCTCTGACATCTCCTTTGTACCAAATTTATTAGATCTGTCTTTTACAACCTCAGCATTGATGTAAAATTCGGCGTTTCCGTTTGTTTTTTTTCTGTGATCATGATCCGTAGGCGTTGTCCCTGGTGTCCATTATTCTGCTGGAGGTGGACATGTGTAATTTAGTTAGGTGATTACCAGACAGCCTGTGTATTTGTATTCTAGGTGATTACCGGGTAGTCTTGCCCAATCTACGCCGCTTCAGCCTGACATGCAAATTAAAGAATCTGCTGGTCTAACTGCTGCTTGAGAAGCAGAAGGCCATCAAGCATAAGGAAGAGCATGTTGCAACACCCTAGCCGGGGGCAGTGCCATTCCCAACGGTCGAGGCCCTCTTAGTGCCGCGCACAGCCTTGAATCCTGTTACTTTCCCTTTTGTACAGCGATTATTCGGATAAAACTTCAAGTGGCCATCTGGCAGTTTCATATCTACTTTATCTGCTCGAGCCTCTTTCAGGTCGCTAGTAGTTCCACTAAAATGGTTCGTTGTATGATTTTGTTTGATATCTCTGAACTTTGTACGATTGATGATAATCCAATCTCATGTCCTATTAAAAGCCCCGGGAAGTTCATGGGGTCTTCCCTTCCTTTTTCTTATTTACTGGGTCCTTCACTGGAAAATTAAAAGCCCCGGGAAGGTTTTTCAAGCTTGCTGAACATTTGGCTAAATTTGTGTTTTTCAATGCATCCCACATTACTGGGAAACTTAATTACCTTTGACCTTCTTAGCCCTAGTTTAACCGGAGTAAGCGATATTCACCCGATGTAAATAATCCTTGTCCATGATAATTTTGGCTCCACAATCAATGGAAAGATAATTGTACTGAGATTAGGTTAAGATTGTGTCCAAAAAAAAAAGAAAACGAAAAAAGAAACTGAGGTTTGAACTTTGCGCAAATGATACTTGAATTTGCGATGAGAAAACATCTTAACTTGCATTGCTTGGGGAGAAATGTTCGAAGCCTGGTAGAATGAAGGTAATAGCGTTGGTAAAGACGAGGAAAGGTATGTCCAGAGTAGTGTGAAACACACACGAGTGCAGCAAAATTTACTGGCCATAGCATTCATGGTCTAGTGATTACATCCTTGCAAGGGAGGAGATTGTTACAGGAAGAAGGAGAAGGATCTTCTCATTTTAGGGTAATGCACATCAAGTAGTATACTCATTCTTCTAGTCACTTGCTTCATTACTACATTTCGATTAAAATATTGACAAACATTTCAAAATGCCTTGTTCATATCTAAACATGGCAAAAAGCTTGACAATGATAAGATTCTGAAAGATTCTCCTTCATTGGAAAAATTATTTATCATCATCTTCATCACTTGAAAGAGCATTTGGATATAATCTAGAAAATCATGTAGCCACATGTTTTGTTTTTGTTCTTGGGTTAAAGGCACCATACATAAATACAAACCGTAAGCTCAATAAGATATGCTCCTAACTTAGCGGTGGAAACCCTTATGCGTAGATGAGGAAGAGATTGTTTCCCCAAGGTCACTAGGTTACTAGTTTATCCTCTGGGGGTTTGTCAGGGATGGTATATGAGCATCTTCGAGATTGCTTTCAGGCGGACGATCCCTCTAGTGGTTTCACGGAGTTGTTTCAGGTGGCTGCAGCAGTTGCGAGAGGGGAGACTCCGTTTTCCGTTAGTTAGGCTCTGGGTGCTAGTCGGCTTCTTGCGATGGAGAAGGACACTGAGGGCATCCGACCGATTGCTATTGGAGAGGTCTTATTGGGATTAGTCAGCCGTACCGTTGTCTTGCAGCATCGCTCACACTTCCAGGAGCATCTTTGTCCACATCAGTTTGGAGTTGCCACACCAGGAGGGTGTGAGGCAGTATCGTTGGGCATTAGAGCACTTCTAGATATCCATCCGGATTAGGTTGTCTTGCAGGTGGACGTTGAGAACGCTTTTAACAGTTTCTCGCGTGCATCCATTTTTAGAGAGCTTAGAGAGGCTGGTGGACCCCTATCAAGCCTCATTCCTTTTGTACGATCTTTCTACAGTTCACATTCTTCTTTATTTTATCAGCATGGCTTTTCTGAGGAGGGAGTCACCGTTCTACAGTCCGACGTTGGCACTCGACAGGGAGATCCTTTGGGGGGACCCTTATTTGCCATGGCTCATTCTGAGAGCTCTTGTGTCTACTGCTTTGGCCGTGCCCGGTTGTGTGTTCCCCTCCTTAGCGGATGATACACACATTGTGGGCCATGTAGACAGCATTAGGCATGTCTTTGATTACTTGACTACCGAGCTTCATCTTGTAGGCTTGAGAGTCAAGGTGTCAAAGTGCAGGGCTTGGTCTTCTTTGGGCATTCCGCCTCATCTTGACTTCGAGGAGGGATGTATGATATCGACGGATGGCTTACGTATTCTAGGAGTGCCAGTAGGGTCTGAGGATTTTGTTTCACGCTACCTTGACGTTGCATTGGTCGAGGATGTTTTGTATGTAGACGACCTTCCTCTACTAGGGGATCCGCAGGTGGCGTTTGGTATACTATCATCTAGTATTGCTCGTCGACCCACTTATCTTCTTCACACGATTCCTCCTTCACCTACATTCATATCATGTTTGGTAGCCTTTGATAAGAGGATCATGGGCGTCTTTGGTGACATCATCGGACCAGGGACATTCGAGTGTGTGACTGGAGATTTGGCAAGGAGACAGACATCTTTGCCAATCTCGTGTGGAGGGGTAGGCTTATTATCGATGAAGGAGACGACACCTGCAGCATTCTTGGTGAGTTGGACGCTCGTTGCACCTTTGTTATCTTCTCGATTTGTGATCGCAGATAGACCTATTTTGGAGATATATAAGAGGGACGTTGATACGGGATCATTTTCCTTACAGATATTATTACGACATACGAGAGACGCTTTACCACATGAGGTACGACATGAGTTCCCATCTTTTTCCAGTTTGGCTACCGATTGAACTAAGGATCTACAGTCTATATTGATGGACCGACAGTTTCAGGAGGCTCTACATTCACTCTTAGTGGATCTGGCCATTCCTCGTACTACTAGAGCTCGTCTATGCTCTTGCTCGGGCAAGGGTGCAGGCTCGTGGATCTTGGCACGACCATGCATCAGGGCTTTCCGACTCGCACCAGCTACTTCCTCCACATCGATGAGGTTCCGTCTTGGCTTGGTACATCCATCTACATCTTCATTACTCACATGTGAGTGTGGTATCACTTTAGATGCAGCAGGTGTTCATATGACTCGTTGTCCATTCGGAGGGCAGAGGATAGCTACCCATGATGCCATTAGGGATGTGGTGTTTGTTATGGCGCTGGAGGGTGGATACCTCACATGGAGAGAGCGTTGGTATGCCTTGCAGTCGACTAGGGTTAGGGCAGACCTGTACTTGGTTCGGGAGGACCAGGTCACTGTGGCTGATGTGGTGATTACCAATCCTACTAGAGACACAGTTTCAGTGGGGGTGATCACCCATCCTCCAGGATGGATGGCGAGTGGAGCGGCAGCAGTCAAGGTCTCCAAGTATAGAAGTATGCAGAGAGGTCACCTCTTTGTTCCTCTAGCTTTGGAGTTATATGGAGCTGTGGACACCGACTTTGACATGTTCGTGAGGGAGTGCGCGAGAGCCTACCATACTAGGCGACATGGGGTATCACTCTTTTTAGCTTACTGTATAGCCTATTTTAGGTAACATGTTTCCATTGCACTACAAATAGCACTAGCTGATGCAATCCATAGGAGAGCAATCACGTTAGGTGATGCTTCTTCTAATGCAACTGTTGTTTGAAGACCGTTTGACCTAGATAGTTCGGATATCTAAGGTGTTGTAAGACATATTTCCTAGTGTGATACTATTGGGGTCTAGCCCCATGTTACCGGTTTGGTTCCATCCTTGTACGCTTTGATGGGGTCTTCCCATCCCTTTTGTTATTATACTTTGTCCAACATTATTACTGCAAGTCAAACAAAATATGTAATGTATGATATACAAACATAACATTAGACATTAAAAAATTAGAATTATTATATATCAATATAATAATTTCTACAATGTGTCCAATTAACATCCAATGCAAACTGTAAGCAAGTTAAATTCACATATACATTCTTGTTTGTTTCTCGGATTAATAGAATGTGGATCTCATTCTCAACAGATGCATGAATCATTTATTTTGCAATAAAAGCAATTTTATTAAAATAAAATATATTCATATATGATTTTATGAATTATTTTTAATTATTTAATTTAAATTATTAAAAATATTCATTTAATTTATGAAATTTTATGCATCATCAACTTTAATTTTATTTACTTATTTTCGAAATTAATGAATTTTCATTTAAGAAAATCATTAATTTCAAAATAAATAAATGATTATTTTATAGATTATAGATTTAGATTTTAAATTCAGTTTTTAAAATTTCTAAAAGAAAATAATTTAGGAATAATATTTTACTATTTAAGAAAAAAATTAACCTGATGCTCATTGTATTACATTTTAGATATGATAATTTTGAATGAATCACAGCGTGATTGGAGGAATTATCAGACTGTTGTCTTTAATAAACGGAAAACTAATTCCTGTTTTCATCACTTTATCATGTAGTAGGAGGAATCGATTGGATCAATTTGAAGTAAATATTGCAAAAGATGAGTATATTTAAAAAAATAATGATATTCCATGACACCACCAGTGCAGAAATGCACGCTTGATGGTTTTTCCACAAAATGAACATAGCGCCAGTCTATCATGGCATTTGTAAAAAAAAATTGACATTCTCGGTTGAAATAATAATGCTAGCCAACAAAAAACTTATGTATTGAAAATCACATTCTAACCTTCACATTATGCTTGTAATATGTTTTTTGTTCATGTGAAGAGAGAGCAAATGTGTTCTGTCAAAGGGAAGGTTTTCTGCTAGTGAATGTTTCGTTCTTTTGCAAGGCAAAGGCATTTATGTGATATTTCTTTCCACTATATTATACTTGAATAGTTTGTCACATTGAAATACATCTTTCACAAAACGCTATGCTTTAAATAACAGATACAATTTCTTAACATCCCGGGCTTGGCTCAATTCTCTTCATTACTTGGAATGTTGTCTTTTCATTTGACAAAATGATTACTACATTATGAAAGCAAATTTCAACCTTGACAATCTTACCCTGCAGAAAGCATCTATACTCAAAGTATAATAACAAAAAGGATGGGAAGACCCAATCAAGTCATTCATATATGAAACCAAAAGGGTAACATGGGGCTAGGCCTGCTCGGACTTATACGTTGGAGAATGTGCGAAGTTAATAAAAAATGATGTTTATTTGCTATCAAATAATGTTGTTTCTTGAAGTTCGTCTATTTGTAAGATTATAAATGAATATATTTAGAAAGCATTCAATATCTGACCGAGACCATAGCTATGCTGTTGCTCATGTGTATCATGGTTAGGGCATACAGAATATTCCTCGGATTTATTCACGTTTACCATGACCATGAAGCTACCATAATCAGATACATACAGTTATTATGATAGAAATGAATTTTTTTAGCCTCCTATTGATAAAGCTCATGGAATTATGTACTTTTGACTCCAGACTTAGACTTGCAACTGCTTTTGGTCTCATTTTATTTAATCACAAGAAATGTGACGGTGGAGCTTCGAGTTTTTAGTAGATTCAGAACAACATTCCACCAGGGAGGCAATGACGTTTGTAATCAGCCAGAGAATGAGGTACTACTTCAAGAATGGTTCTTGACTTGGGTCATCAAAATTGAATGCAACAAAATGACTACCTTGGAATGATATAGCAAGAATATCATTCGTTGGACGAAACAATCAAGGAACGATTCCCTGACTTGCCAGTGGCTCCCTGCTCTGAGGAAAAATCAAAGTGATCTCAGAACGGTGGGCATGGGCACTGTGTTCTGAGAGACAAAGTTTCGTCTGGCAAAAAAACTTCTCGTCAACTTCCATCGTATAGACGAGTCTAACTGATTTGACTCGTGATATCTCGCTCACCAAAACACAAAAATTTATGATCGCATTCCAAGATTTGACTCATTTCAGATTCGAAATCGCCGCAATAAATTCCGTCTTGATTCGCCAGAAGCAGTAAATGTTGATGAAGGTGCAACTTGCATTGTGGGCAGCGTGTCTTGCTCTGACAGACTACCAAATTTCCCGGTATATTTTCGTCGGATCCCCCTTGTACATACGATCATTTTGTGTTGGAGGCTAGACGGCTCGAGGGCTTTTCCACGCCTAGGAGAAATGTAATGAAGTTGTTGATTATTGCCGGGTACAGTGAAGCCATCAGGCAAGGCAGGTTGCTCAGAGTGCAAACAAGAGAAGGCGAATAACTTTGTTGGAATAGGCCAAAACAAGCGCATTTGCACTAGCGAGGGCAGTAGGCTTTTATGTTGCTTAAAGAGAAGGTGACGAAGGCCGTGATGAGTTTTAATATTTTCTCGAGCGCATGAACCGCGGATTGCAATCTATCTGGTCTTTGGGGCGAGTAATGAGGATCAGACGTTTTGAGATGGATGGGTTGGCGCCTTTCTCCCTCTAGCGACCTACCGATGAAGCTCGACAAGTGGCAACTTTTTGTTCGAGTGATTGCCCAGTTTGTGACGCTAGCTGTGCAGTTCTCACTATGTGACAATGGCCCAGAGTCGGAATGCTTCTGGGGAGTACATTGTACACACTACAGAGGTTGGTGAGCGAGTATGCATGGTGGTTACGTCTTCGACATAGACATCTCGCACTTGCAGCAAGCTTTCAGCATACAGCAGATCCTGCCAAGAAGAAAAAACATATTCTCTATAGCCCTACACTGATGTACAAACTCCTTTCCGGCCTGCAGGACGGCATGTGCGCATGGACCAACTTTTATTCCCAAGAAGCCACATAGTGCTGCACTTCAAAGTGCCTCGACTCATGGCGCACTTGCATTCCGCCATACATCTGCCCCACTCCTCGTGACATATTTTATTCTCCGTTCCAGTGGATCTGAAGGGTCGACAACGAGGCTGCACTCCAAAATCGTCTCCATATTCGGGCTCGTTTTCGAAATTCAGAAACCGTTCCAAGCATTTCTGCAGCTGCTCTGTCCCGATGCGGTGATAATGCAGAGCAATTTGCCCCACCTCATCCTCTGGAGCAGATGTGTTGAGTTTTGAAGCGACGGTCGAGAAATCAGGGAAGACAGAGCGTGGGGAGATCGATGGCCCTTTACTTAACGCTCTGTAGACCGGACGTTGTAGATCACAAAACACTTTCCAAGATTCCCTCTTATGATTGCATGCATTTCGTCTTCCACACTCCGTCACAGTACAGGATTTTGCTCTTTAATCGTTAGTGCAATGTGCTGAATTGCCACCTATGTTGACCCCTGACTGTTCTGGGGCCTATATCGCAAGCACAACGTGCCGAATGGCGACTTATGTTGACCCCGCCTGCGCTCGAGCCTACAATACTTTACCTCACACGCCACTTTGTTGCGCTTCGAGACGTTCTAGTCTGAAGATTTCGACATAAAGTATGTCGACTCTGTGCGGAGTCCAAATAGTTTTAGTGATACATAACCTGTGAGAATGTTTGAAGAAGGTTATCCGACGTAGATTCGAAATCCCTCCAGGTTCAAGCGACTCTAAGCATTTTTTTAGTCATTCCAGAGATGCAATCCTCGAAAGGAATTGCTGTTTTCGTGCGGGGACGAGAACGGAAACTTCCCGACCGGCACACGCTTGTATCGAAGAGCAGTAACCCGGGAACTGTGAGGCTAGGCAACCTCAGTCTCGTGTTTCTGTTAGCTGTGTACACCAGCTTCTGCCATGGCTTGTCCAATTCTGACGAAAGTAAGTACTCTCTCGGTCTTCAGGATTTTTGCACTCAGTTGATTTTATTGACACATACTAATCGATCACCATTCAGTCAGTTGAGACCCGAGTTTTCGGAGTTTCAAATGGTCGATCGTCTCCTGTGATGATTCCACCACCTGATTAACCTGGATCGATATGAATTCGCGGGTGATAACTGGTCTAGGATTGTGCTTGATAGTTGCACGAGGCTACAATTTTGGCGGAGCTGGGGCTGTAGTTTCGAATGCAGTAGCTCGTATCAGTCTGATTAGTAATTCTGTGTGCATGCCTCGTCCCTGCTGGAAATTATTACCATTTATTGCAGATACTGTCTTCAAATTGAGCAAAATTTGACGCGGGAGTGTTTGATTTCGTCAGGGATATTCACCTCGTTTTCCAGCAAGGGCAGTAATTGTCTGCACGCGTACTCCGTAAGCGCAGGGGACTCGTGCGCTTCCATTCGCCTGAGCAGCAAGGTCACTCAGGCGCAGCTGCTGTTGTTGAATCCAGACCTCAACTGCAAAAATTTAAACGCTGGGCAGTCTCTGTGCCTGCAAGGAATTCCGCCCAACTGCAGGAAAAAAATTAGAGTGTTCGGTGGCAACAGCAGTGCCGGAGGTTGCGAAGAAATTGCAGCCATAGCCGAATTGACATTCCAGGAACTACTATCCATCAATCCGGGCCTAATCTGCCCAGACTCGGGAAACCAGAGTAGCGTCTGGTCGAGCTCCCGAGAGGTTTGCGTAGCCAGGGGCCCTGGCAGTGTTTTCATCGAATACATGGGAGCGTCCGGCAAGCCCATCTCGTTCGACGACATGCAGCCCGTCGTGAACGTGTCCAAGGCCGTGTTTCATATCGCCTTAGGTTTCGTGATCGATTACGACCTTGACGGGAACTATAAGAACGGCACGTTCTCCAAATACTGGAACCATTATCTCACCCCTGAATCCGCGAAAGCCTTTAAGAAGAAGAATCCGGGAGTCCGTCTGCTGATGAGTTTGGGAGGAGATTCTTTGTGGGTGAACGATAGTCTGACTGTGGATGTGGACTGGTTGGACCCTCCTGATCCCGAAGCTTGGATAGCCAATGCTCAGACGTCGCTGACAGGTCTCGCAGAGCTCTACATGATCGATGGAATCGACATCGACTTCGAGCACTTCCCGTCGAATTCCTCTGTTTCGAATTCCACCTTCACTTACTGCATCGGCACGTTGATTCAGAGGCTCAAAGACAACAATACCATCGGTATTGCGACCATCGCTCCTTTCGGCTCCGTTCTGCCGCAGTACCAAGACCTCGTGGCCAATTTCGGTGATCTTATCGACTACATCAGCTTCCAGTTCTACGCCTATGACTTGCCCACCACATCCGACTACGTTCAAATGTTCCGAGCGACCACGCTCTTGTTTGATCCGGCCAAGCTCCTAGCCAGCACGGAGATAAACGGCACGGGCAGCATTACGGGAACGCAGTTTCGAGATGCTGTGAAGCTGTTGCAGGAAGAAGATGGCCTTTTGGGAGTGATGCTGTATGATGCTGACGCCTCTAAAAGTCTAAATTTCGCGGAGGAGAAAGGTGTTCTTGCTCTGATTCCTGGACCATACGATGGATCCCTCCCTGCTCCGCCTCCTCCTCCACCTTTGTCTCAAGGTAATCAGGAACTCTGATCACTCGCATTCAACTATCACTCAACTCCGAAATCAACTCATTCGGCTCCGTCCCGAGCCTTCTCTGCTAAGTCCAAGCTAAATTTTCTGCATTTCTTCGCCTTGAGGAGTTGTCGCACGCTCTGTGGTCTCCTATATTTTGCCAATCGCCAGCTCCAGTTCCATTTCCATGCGTTTTGTACCTGTGCACTTAAACTTGTGGCAAGTGGCAAATTCCCGTTTGAGCATGCGGAGACCGGAGTCTACTGTACTCGTTAGTTATCTGTAACCTGAAAATGAACCGTTTGGTTCAGGGCCTGTGCCCTATGTACTCCATGAACGTATGACCTTCATGTTGTTTCAAAAGCATTGCAGCTGTTGTTGTACTGAATGATAATCTGACTTTGCGAGTGTCATCTATATGATACTATACTAAGACCGACCTGAAGTTTCGTCCGGGTGCCTGTGTTTCTCCAGGAAGGAGGACGTTTGACGACAGCTATCAGCGGCGATTGCTGCTGACCTTCAGTTTTTGGGTTGCAGTAGTCATGTACAATATCCTCCACATGTAATCTACTGGATAGGTTGGTTTAGGCTAAGCGGCTTGTATTGTTGCGATTTTGATCCGGACTCTTGCTGCTTGAGATATCTGTTTCATCCTCATCACCGGAAAGAAGATTGATTCCGAATTTTGCTGAGTTCTGCTCTCTAATGTCTTCTGTGATATAAGGAACCGGGGGCAAACCAGCACCAAAGTTCCAAGAGTGCGTTTGTTAGACAATTCATGAAAGTTGTGGGCCTTTCGAAATAAGACTCGAGCAAGCTAGGACACTAGCAGTTTCTTCATCGAACCGAAGTACAAAATATTGCATCGGGTGTGGCGACTCTACTTCGTTTTGGATTTCACTTCGAACTGATGAATAAAAGATAGAAAAAATACACATTCTTATGATTGTTGCAAGCCATCTTCTCTTCGTTTCCATTTCTGACTGGAATATACTTGTTGATAGAAACCATGAATCCACCACTTGCAAGATGGGATGAGCACACCGTTCATGCAAGGTGGCCGAATGGGTAATCATCAAGAGGTACAAGGACAAAGAGCAGCTGAATGTTGACACCACATGCTTAATTGACAGCTATTTGAGAAGTACGGCACGAGTCACAAATGATAGGGGATGAGTCAGCTGAATGTTGACCCATGACATTCATGACTGTCAACAACTCGATGTTACCTCCAACTTTGTTCACGTGCATCGCATTGCAGGAGGCATTAGCCTCGGCTATCGATAGAGGTCACATCTTGAACGTCTCTAAAACTTAGGATTTGTATCTCGAGACACGAGAGGAGTAGTACAGATGCTGTAGTCATATATAGCAGAGAAATGTAAAAGTTGGAAAAACCTGCGACCCATGGACTCAACAAGAGCGAACTCCCTTCAAAAGATATCCTAAAATTTGTCTCCAATAGACATTCGGACTAGTTGTAACATGGATAGAAACCAAACCTGATATCAGGATATGAATGAGAGTACATTTCCTAGGAAACATCCCACTGAACGAGGTTTGTCCCAGTACCCCTCTGTACCCAAGTATTCCAGCCGCAACGTATGGATCCCACAACAGAGATATACAATATACCTTCATATTGGGTATGTTTCCCTCCAAAGTTTTGCCACACATTTAGCTGACGTATGCATCACATGCGGAAGTGATTGGAATTATGAATACTTACTAACTGTATTCCAACAATAATTGGTGACGTTCAAGCTCTCACTATAAGCAGCTCTCCAGAGCTTTCTCGAAGGGGCTCTGAAGGAGCTCGCGATAAATCCCGAGCTCCTCGACCCGTTTCGTGGTGTTGTATCTGTTCTTGCGATTTATTCCATAATTCAATATTTACTTTACTTTGGAAGAAGTCATTTTGTGTAATCGATTCTGCACAGCTTAGTTTTACATGTGTGAAAATGTTTCACCATATGTCATAACGTTACAATATTTCCTGTATAAATTATCACATGGCAGCAGACTTTAAGGTGACAATCTACATGAATAGATTTTCAAACTTGGTAAAGTCACCTCTTACATTGTAATAAAATATAATTCATACAAATGCACTTCTGATGTATCATGCGTATGAAGTGTTCATTATTTTTCAATATACTTTTCCCTTCAATGGAATAAAGACCCCGACTTGACTTGGCTACCTCTTCTTGTTGCCATAATCTACATTTTTGTACTCATTATCACTTAGTACTCCTATCCTCCTTTCAGAATTTCAATTCATCACATAGACACCAATGATCATCGAACCAAAATACTTATTATGGGTCTGCCGCAGGGTTCCTCTATTCTATGTTATTCCATGGCCTTTTCTTTTCTTTCCCATTTTAGGTCATGATTACCGAGGAATGCAATACCTTGACGTGGGTAAAATGGTCGGATGAAAGCAATTACTCCATCAACAACTTGTGTATTCTTTGCCCCATTTGTATACAAATCTTTTCAATCACATAGATTTACTATTAGAAACATGATTCCTCAATTAAACAAAGCTTTCTATATTTCTATGTTAAATTTTTCCAACATGTATATCAGAAATTTAATTTTTTTCACAAACTAGATCACCTAAATATTTATTCCATATAAATCACTGCATGTAATTTTGTAACATGCATGTATTTGTAACATAAATTTGTAATTTTATAAAAAACTGCTAATTTTGAGTTATTTGAGTATTTATTAAAAAATTATTTAAATTATTTTTATATTTTAAATTTGAAAGATAAAAAAATTTTAAACTATGAAACTGGATCGATATATTAAGTAAAATAAAAATGATAAAATAATAATATTATTTTTAAAAATAATTCAAATAATATTTAGTATATTACAACTTCAATTCCAAGTTAAATATAAATATTCAAATTCATTATGATTGATTTTTAAAACAAATGAATAATTTTTTTATAATGAGAATAATATTTTAAAAATTATTTCAGAAGCCGATCATTTAATTATCAAATAATGAATTTATTAGATTTTATAATTCTACATTCAATATTATATTATTATTTTGGAATTATTTGAAGTCATAAAAAATAATGATGTAATTTTTTTAAAATTTCAAAATTAATTCAATTATCATATTCTCTCATACAATATACCATTTATTTAATTTTGATTTTCAATTGTGATTCATTTTTTGGGTGATTTTTTAAATCATATATATACACACATTCTTTTTATAAAAAAATAAAAAAATTTAAATTATTATTTTAAAAATTACCTTATAAAAGTATATAGTTGCTTGTTCAAAATATATAATATATTTTGAAAGATATTAAATAAAATATAATAACCTTTTTCATAAATATTTTGAATAAATTTAAAAAAAAAAGTATTTTTTTTTGAAAATATAAATTATACAATACATTTTTTATTTTAGGATTTATAACTTAAATTTCAAAGAAATATGCATTTATTGAAATCACGAGAAATATTACAAATTTTTTAGTTTTCACAATTGTATTAAACGTATGAAAACTACATATATATTTTTTTAATCATTTGATGCATAACTTCTTGTTTTTAATCTATTTGACAATTCATTTTTGGTGTAAAATTATGATATATTTTTAAATTTATTTCATTGTTTTTATATATTATGTGTTAAGAAATTTTCAATATGCAAAGTATAAGAGGGCATGTTCTTAATTATGTGATTTAAGATGAAAATATTATTTTATATAGAATGTAAAACACGTACAAGATGTTAAAGTGTCAAATAATAAAATTAAGAATTGTTTTTAAAGTATGCATGATGTCATTGTTCATATAAGCAATATTACTAATATATACTCTTTAGTACTATCTTAATTACAGCTAAAGTTTTATGTAAAAATATGATAATTTCAATTTATTTTTATTGTAATAATAAGTATTGATTTAAATTTATAAAACATTGATGTCATTTAATTTGTATAAATAATGCAAATTAAAAAATATTACATTTGTCAAATGCCATTTTAGTAACTAAGGACTCAAAAATGTGCTGTTCATTTTGGACAGTGTTCACGTCTGTGCAAGATGCACGTCGTGCAAGGTGGGATAAAAAGTTCGATATTTTCATACCTTCATTCGAAAGACTCCTGTGTTAATTTCCAATCAACTTCTGTATTCAAAGTCCATGAGAAGCGTGTACAGGTACACACTAACTCACTTGCGTAAAACATCATCTTCATAATCCGCTGTTCACATGTCGCCAGCAGTGCATCCCGCCATCAGTTTGCGTTGCAACCGTCACAACGTTTCAGACATCTCAGAGGCTCGTCTTGCAAACGGCTGGGGCGCTTGGCCTAACATCGTTGACGTTTGAGTGCTATGGTGGAGCTTCGCCGCGGTCAGTCGACCATGAGAAGCATGGCTGCTGCAGTGTCAGAGCGCTGCGTATAACATATTTCGACTCTCGTGTGTTTGCACATCGGACAGTCAACATGGCTGGAGTCGCTGGGCCGTCGAAAGATAAGTACCGTGTCAATGAGTATGCCACCGAATACTCCTCCAACTATTGCATCCACAAGGAATTGTCACTCAAAGATCTGGAGAAGTACATGAACTATTCAGCCCCGAAAGCTCATCCAGCTGATTGGAACGTCGTCAGAAGGAAGCTGGTTGTGCTCGATCTGAACGGCATTCTATGTCGAATTTCTGGCGTGAAGAACAGAATGACAGATTTTGATAATTTTAACGTGAAAGAAGACTGGAAAAATCAGACTCTGGCGCTCAAAGTGCGACCGGACTTGTACCAGTTCCTCTCGCTGATGCTCGATACCTGTGACATTGGTATCTGGACAAGTAGGAAGTTATACAACTTCGACCAGTTGTGGACAGCTCTGAGGGATCTCAAATGCGTGCCTGACAGATGGGCATTCGAGGTAATCCTAGTTTCTCAAGTTGTGATCCGATGTTGAATGGTCCGAAAGCCATTCAACCTCAAATTTCGAATGCTCAAAGACATTACAACTGCGACACACCGACCTCCGTCTGTTAGATTTCCATTGTCTTATCATAGATTTGTGGTACAAATACTTTTCAGTTACCTCATGTCCAGTACTTAGATAACCAGGCATTCACAAGCTAAATCGGGGAGAATAAGAAGACGTTTGATTGGTACTGACCAAAATTGTAGGAAATGTAACGTTTTGATCGTTAGATATGTGTTTGGACTTCTTAAAATTTGCAGTATTGAGAAATTGATGCGATTCCGGATATTTTCCGCAGGGTGAAAGAAACTTGAAAGAGATGCAAGCGTTTTCCAGAAATCCATTCAAGCTAACGCAAGAGAACTGCGTTCCGATCGAGGTAGGAACTGGTGATGGAGTACTGTGGACGAAGCCGGTGAAGGAGCTGAGAGATATATGGCATGGGAGCGAAAGGGACATACTTTTTGTCGATGACTCGGTCGAGAAAATGAGTTTGAACCATCCGTATCAGGCAGTTTATCCGCCAAAGTGGGAAGTCACGATGACAAACGACAGATTTCTTCTCGGTGCTCTGTATCCGTTCATCAAGAAGTGGGTCGATAGTACCGAGCCCATTTACTCCTTCGTTGAGAAAAATCGTAAAATGGTTCAGAGTAAAGATCATATCCCGGAGTTAGCTAAGTTTTGGAGACCTGTAAACGCGAAATATAGACACTACCTATTTCGTGATTGTCTCCACGTAGAACGACCAGTGTTCTTGAGATGGTTTGACGAAGAATGTCAGAAGCAAAAAACTGCGGCGTTGAAAGCTTAAGCTTCCTGCGCTCCGATTTTGATTCATCAAGTTCCCTTCCATCGCAATAATCTCCATCATGAGACTGTGACTGAATTTGTGATCATCTTCTACTGATTTAGTTTTATGTGCAGATCTTATTCCATTTGATGAAACGAACTGCAGAATGGCAGAAGATTTTGTATGTTCAGATGCATGCAGAAGTCCAGTTTAATTCCATGGAAGTAAGAAATATAAAGTAAAAAGGATGGGAAGATAATCAAACCGTACATGGATGAAACCAAAGGAGTAAAATAGGGCTAGGCCCCAATAGCATCACAATGGGAAAAAAGTCCTATTGCACCTGCAGTTTAATACCATCCACTTGTGCAAATATTCTGACCGTATGAGTTGGTCATCATGTCTAGCCTACAGTCGCTAACAATGTGCTTGCAACACAATTGATTCTTGCAAGGCTTTTGGTTTCTCATTCTCCTCCTCCTTCTTCCTCCTTTTTTAATACAGTTTAACTTGGTCCTGGTCAAATGTGCAGGATGCAACACATTTTATCTACACATCTAGTTTGGGGCCTAGCCCCATGTTACCAGTTTGGTTTCATCCTTGTACGACTTCATCCGATGGGGTCTTCCATCCCTATTGTTATTTTATTGTGTGTACATTTTGAGTTTGAACATGATTACGTGCCTCAGTTAACTTTAACCTATGATGTTTTGGCATAAAATTCTTTCGCTCTTACTGCTGCATATACTAAGGTTGGATATATTTCGTCATTCAGATCGAAATTGTCCCCTTAGTTCCGGTGGAAACAAATTGCTGCATTCGTCTTACTGCTCAAATGTGTCAACTGAGTGTTCCTAACCTCCTTGCTCTTGATTCTAGTCATTTATGAAGACAATTCGCCACTCCGATCATAGATGGTTGCAACTTTACAAACGCTTATCTAAAAATATTCGTGTGTTCTTAATAGGTTTATTCCTTCTTTAAAGATCTCTTCCTTGTTCATTCAGATTTTCACACAGAAATCCCCTTCCACACTGTCCAAAGGAGGCTTGTAATTACAATGGCTAAGTTTAAGACAACCGACTTTATCCAATTTTAGATAAGATATTGCTTGGAACAATCATTGGTCGAATCCAAAGAGGAGTCCTCCAGCTCTTGAAGATCGAAAGAGCAGTCCATACAGATTCTTAATCAGTACTAAGAGGCACCAAAGAGGCAAGAAACTCTTCATGTCTTACTTCAGTGTATCCGTGAATGTACCACGCAAATCTAAACCTCATTTGGTATCTTCCTACACAATACCCTCATGCCCCTTGTACTCACTCCTCAAACTACTCCTCCTCATGTGCCTTCGGTCACCAAGCGAGCGCGAGTCTTGTCAAGTAGACTTCTCCTTTATCTATGTGAATCTTGAACTATTAATGTCCCTATCCAAAGGGACAAAGTATAATAACAAAAGGGAGGGGGAAGTGTAGAAGGATGGAACCAGACTGTACCATGGGGTAGGCCCCAATAGTATCACTATGGGAAATATGTCCTACAATACCTAAGATATCCAAAATTTCTAGGTCAAACAGTCTACAAACAACATGAGCATCCTAAGAAGCATCACCTAACGTGATTGCTCTCCTATGGATTGCACCAGCTAATGCTCTCTGTAGAGCAATGGAAACATGTTGTCTAAAATAGGCTATACAGTAAACTAAAGAGAGTGATAACGCATGTCGTCTAGTATGGTAGGCTTTCGCGCACTCCCTCACGAACATGTCGAAGTCGATAACTCTAAAGCTAGAGGAACAAAGAGGTGACCTCTCTACATACCTCTATAATTGGAGACCTTGGCTGCTGCCGCTCCACTCGCCACCCATCCTGAAGGATGGGTGATCACCCCCTCTGAAACTGTGTCTCTAGTAGTATCGGTAACCACCACATCTGCCACAGTGACTTGGTCCTCCCGAACCAAGTACAGGTCTGCCCTAACCCTAGTTGACTGCAAGGCATACCAACGCTCTCTCCATGTGAGGTATCCACCTCTCGCGTCATAGCAAACACCACATCCCTAATGGCATCATGGGTAGCTATCCTCTGCTCTCCGAATGGACAACGAGTCATATGAACACCTGCTGCATCTAAAGTGATACCACACTCACATGTGAGTAATGAAGATGTAGATGGATGGATCAAACCAAGATAGAATCTCATCGCTGTGGAGAAAGTAGCTGGTGCGAGTCGGAAAATCTGGATGTATGGTCGAACCAAGATCCACGAGCTTGCACCCTTGCCCGAGCAAGAGCGTAGACGAGCTCTAGTAGTATGAGAAATGGCCGGATCCACTAAGAAGGTAGGTGGATTGACAAGCAATACTAGATGACAGTATACCAAACGATATCTACGGATTCCCTAGTAGAGGAAGGTGGTCTACATGCAAAATATTCTCGGCAAATGCAACGTCAAGGTAGCATGAAACAAAATCCTCAGACCCTACTAGCACTCCTAGAATACGTAAACCGTCTGTCAATGTCATATATCCCTTTGGAAGCTGGAGATGAAGCGGAATGCCCAAAGGAGACCAAACCCTATACTTGGACACCTTGAGTCTCAAGCCTACCAGATGAAGCTCGGTCAAAGGCATGTCTAATGTTGTCTACATGGCCCACAATGTGTGTATCATCCGCTAAGGAGGGAAACACACAACCGGACACGGCCAAAGAAGTAGACAAAAGAACTCTATAATGAGCCATGGCAAATAGGGGTCCTCCCAAAGGATTTCCATGTCGAGTGCCAGCGGCAGACTGTAGAACGATGAATCCCTCCTCAGAAAAGTCATGTTGATAAAAAAGAGAAGAATGTGAACCGTTGAAAGACCGTACGAAAGGAATGAGGCTTGATAGGGGTCCACAGCCTCTCTAAGCTCTCTAAAAATGGATGCACGTGAGACGCTGTTAAAAGCGTTCTCAACGTCCACCTGCAAGACAATCCAATCCGGATGGATATCTAGAAGTGCTCTAATGCCCAACGATACCGCATCACAGCCTCCTGATGTGGCGACTCCAAACTGATGCGAACAAAGATACTCTTGGAAGTGTGAGTGATGCTGCAAGATAACGGTATGACTGACTAATCGCAATAACACCTCTCCAATAGCAATCGGTCTGATGCCCCTAGTATCCTTCTCCATCGCGAAAAGCCGACTAGCACCCAGAACCTGACTAAACTACAACGAAATCTCCCCTCTCGCAACTGATGTAGCCACCGAGAACAACTCATTGAAACCACAAGAGGGATCATCCACCTAAAAGCAATCTCGAAGATGCTCATATACCATCCCAGACAAACCCCCTGAGGATAAGCGTGGGACTGTGCATAGAGAATGGGCAAATAATGATCTATCAAGACATAATGGCTCCTCTGGCTAATTCTCCAAGATCTCTAATCGTATCTCCTTGCCTATGGGTGGATGTAGAATGCATAAAGAGGAAATCGTCTCCTCAATAAAACTAGCCATGGACAAAGGATGAAGGGCCCGTGCAGCCCTGCTATACTCCCCGGCCTACCCCAAGATCCTACATCATCGCAATCGTGCCAAATCAGAAGTATCATGTGACTGAATCCGACTCTTGACCTGTGTGGCTTGAACAGACTCCTCCTGCAATGTAGCCCAATCCCTTGCTCGGAATCTGTGAAATCTATGTGTCACCTCCCTATGTCCAACACGTTCCTCTCTAGTATAACGTAGACACCATCGCAGAAGTAATAGAAACAAAAACTATGTTAACTCGTCCATGGAATCGTGAGCCAACCGATCAAGCACTAAGTGAAAAGCATATCTAGCCTCGTCATAGAGTGCACGAGGAAGCCTTTGGAATAAATGTGGAGATGGAAACCTAGTCTCACAAAGCCCTAGAATCGAACTTGAAAGGGAAGCTAACCACTCCCACTCCCGATCGGTATACCCAGAAAGCTCAACAAAGGAGTCGATGTAGTCTGCGTGTTCTTCGAAGTGACAAAAACCTTATCTTGAACTATTAGGGTTAGTGGATGTATTTGGGAGAGAGTAGAATAGGTTAGAATAGATGATTAGTTTTTCAACCATTGTGAAGTTCAGCGAATAAAGAATTTTTGTTGTTTTTCATTTCAGATTCTATTGATATCTAAATTAAACATAATGAAGAACTGGATAAAAAAATATTAGTGAATTTATTACTAATTTTTTCCAAATCCGAGAAATGTATCAAATTTTTTTTCAAGATTTTTTTTTATGTATTCTTCTACTAGAACATAGTTACAAAATTATGGATATCTAAATATAAAAGTATGAGTTTTTATAAATATTAGAATTTTGATAGTTAGTATTTATTCATGTGAGGTGAGGTGTTTGGGGTTGTGGTTTTGCATGTGAGAGTAGATATATGATGGATTACCATATGTCATTATTGTTCTTTTTTTGCTAGATATGGCTTCATTTTTCATCATGGACCGCTTAAAGCAGTGTGTGATACAATATATCTAGTATGTTATGGACTCTTTATCTCCCAAGGGGTAAAGACTCACATGGGAAAGATGCACAAAGATTATGATTGGATCATTTGAGATACGCATGTGAGGAGGACAATCACATCGACATCTATCATTTCGGGGATCACACAAGTTACGTTGATCCCTTTGTTGATCGTTCATGATATACTCATCGGGTCGTGGGTGTGGTAGCATCCTAATTAGATTCTAATATGGAGCTTTTAGAGGCTAAGTTTCCATGTCCACTATTATTCCATAGGCTCCTTCATGCGCTCCATGACGAGGTTAAACAGACTTTTCACTTATCATTCGATCAGTTGACTTGTGATATCATATTAGCATGGTTTTGTTTATCCTACTTCCAATCCAAGATGATGTTTACAATATACTAATATGGCCATGATAGACATAGGGAGTTGACTAATAGATTTTAGAGATTCAGAGCAGGGGATTGTGCCACATTGCAAGAGGAGTTTGTATGGATTGCATATGTTAGAAGTTAGGTTAATAATATGATACTTCGGATCGATTGCGATAGTGTTAGATCTTGAGGCATGCTAAGGAGTATAGCAAAGCCACATGAGCCCTTTATCTTTTGTCTATAGCTAATCCTACTAAGAAGAATATTTCCTCTTTACGCCCTTGACATCCATCCATGGGCAAGAATGTACCATTAGAGGTCTTGGAATATTAGTAAGAGGAGCCATTATGTCTTGATAGATCACTTTTTTCCCACTTTCTATGCACAATCCCAAACATATTCTCAAAGGGCTTGCTAGGGATGATTTACGAGCATATTAGAGATTGCTTTCAGGAAGATGATCCCTCTAGTGGTTTCACGGAGTTGTTCCATGTGGTTGTATTAGTTGCATTAAAATTGATAGGGAAAATACCGTTGTAAGTTAGCTAGGTACTAGTCGGCTTCTCGCGATGGAGAAGTACATTGGAGAAATCTTATTACGCGTTGTTTGTCGTATTGTGATCCTTTAAGATCATTCCCACTTCTAGCATCACCTTTGTCCACACCAATATCATTGGACATTAGAACACTCTTAGATATCCATCTAGATTGGATCCTCTTGCAAGTGGACATTGAAAATATTTTTAATAGTGTCTCACCTTCATCTATCTTTAAAGACCTTAGAGAGTTTTATTACATTTGTCAAGCCTCATTCCTTTTGTATGGTCCTTCTATGGTTCACCTTCTTTCTCTCTTATATCATCATGATTTTTCACAAGAAGTAGTCACTATTCTACAATCCATAGATTTGTACTCGACATGAAGATCATTTGCGAGTAGTCTTATTTGCCATGGTTCATTACATAACTCTTTTTTCTACTACTTTGGTTGTATCAAGTTGTGTGTTCCCCTCTTTAGCAGATGATATATACATTGTGGGCACTATAAACCATATTAGGCAAACCTTTGACTACTTGAACACGGATCTTTATCTTGTAGTTTTGAAAATGAAGGTGTCAAAGCATAGTTATTGTCTCCTTTGGGTATTACTCTTCATCTCTAGTTTCTACAAGGATGTATGATATCGATATATGACTTACACATTTTTGAAGGGTAAATAGGGTCTGAGGACTTTGTCTCACACTACCTAGACATAACACTTGTCGATGATATACTACATGTAGATTACCTTAATCTTCTAGGGAATCTACATGTGGAGTTTAATTTACTCTCATCTAGTATTGATAGTTGATCCATCTACCTACTTTGTACATTTTTTCCTTCATTTGCAGTCTTATCACGTTTGACAACCTTTGATATGAGGTTCATGGACATCTTTGATGACCTCATCGCATCAAGGAACTTTGACTGTGTCATAGGAGATCTGAAAAAAGACAAACATCTTTATTGATTTCTTGTGAAAAAGTAGGTTTATTATCTATGAAAGAGACGATACCTATAACATTTTTGTCTAGTTGGGCACTCTCGTGTAATACTAGGAAAGTGAGAACAGACCACACGAATAACTCAAGAACTTTGAAGTTGACATATAACCTCAATGGTTTCTCTTTCTCCATATATAGTCTTCAAAAATGTACAATATAGATAATGTTCTACAACCACCATCCATCCAACTCCTTATGGATTGATGATGTGGCAGACATCACTATAAGCACACGGATTATTGACATATAGCTCCAAGTAACACATTAAAAACACAACCTAATGAGCACACAGATTGAGGTAACATCTACTAATAGTCAATTCAAGACTATCTATCTCCATCTTGCGTAGCCTCTACTTTAATTCTCATTAACTAAAGATGATTACATCTCGACATCTTTGTTATCATCCCGGTTTGTGATTGTAGATAAGTCCATCCTTGAGATGTATACAAGGGATATGGATGGAGATTCATTTGCATTACAAGTACTATTATGGAAAAAGAGAGATGCTTTGTTCTTGAAGGTATGACATGAGATCATGTCTTTTTTCTTTATCGATTGGACTAAAGACCTAGAATCTATCTTGATGGACCGACAGTTTCAACATGCTCTACACTTTCTTTTAGTAGATATAACTATTCCTCGTACATCTATGCTTTTGCTCTAGCAAGGGTGCATGCTCGTGCATCTTGGCTTGACCATTCTATCTCTTATCAATTACTTTTTCTACAACGATGAGGTTCCATATTGACTAGATCCATCAATCTGCATCTTTATCATTCACATGTAAGTGTGATACTATCTTAGATCGAGTATGGATCCATATGACTTCTTGTCCATCAAGAGGGCAGATTATAGTTATCCATGATGCCATGAGAGATGTGGTGTTTGTTGTGGCACAAGAGTGTAAGCGTTGGTATGTCTTTCAGTTGATTTGATTTAGGATAGATGTATACTTGGTTTGGGAATACTAGATTATTGTTGTGGTTACAAATCTTACATGTAACATAATTTTTTTGGAGGGGTCGATTATCCATCCTCCTGGTTGGGTGGCAAGTGGAGCAACACCAACCAAGGTCTACTTGTATTGGGGTATATAAAAAAATTAATTCTTTGCTACTTTAGCTTTAGAGTTATATGGAGCTATGGAAGCCAATTTCAACACTTTTGTGAAAATGCACGAGAGCATACAATAATATACGATAAAAGGTTGCATATTATGTAGTCTATTTTAGATAGAGTGTATCCATTGCTATATAGAGAGCTCAAGTTGATAAAATCCATAGTAGAGCAAGATGCTCATGATGTCGAATCTAGATTTATGGAAAAAGAATGGCTGACTTGTAAATCTTCCCGGCAGACTTGTAACCAAAGGCAACAGTACATCCCTATCTACAACTCGTGCAGACAGCATTTTAGGCAGAGTTCGACTTAATACAGCTGGTAATGATTTCTGTGATTCATGAGTCTGGTTCTTCTGCGCAGTAGAATTGATGACGATGCTGCCAAGGATGATTATCTTCGCATGTGATTAATGTGGAGATCATTTGCACTTTCTGATTTACATACTTGAAACAAATATCATGTCACCATCCCCACATGTAAAATTGTGTTTGAACGATAAATTTTTACACATGCATATAGTTACAAAAACAATTGTACACAATGTAAATATAATCTGAAGTTTTAAACCTATCCAATTTTATCAACCAGCTCCATATTTAAGGGCTAGCCACATCCTAACCCTTTGGTTTCATCCCTCTAATACTTATGGGGTATTCCCATCCTTTTTGCGAGATTAATGGATCTCCCTCACTCTCCCTACACAATTAGATGATAGGGGAATACAGCTGCATACAACACCTTCATGTAGGCTTATGGATGTTGAAGCTAAATAGTCTCTATCCCGACTTCCCAAGTTACACGGTACATCGATACGATACTGTCGTCAACGTTGTGAATTTCTTCAACTACTGCGCCTAGTCAGGAGGGTTGAGTGGGTCAACAGGATCAACCATCTTCCATAGACCTGTTGTGAAATATCTTGTTTAAGCATCTGCACCGCGTCAATTGTACTTATCATACACTCAGTCTACTCTACGTACACTAAATTCCAGAGTAAGTTTTTCGTCTGCAGCGACAAGTCCCTATCTTGTTTTGATGATACTCTTCCACAAAATATTTAGTCTTTTTTATCCCTCAAAACTTCTTATGCACCGCTGACCTTAGTTCTTCATCACATAATCGTACAGGTTGACATCATGTAGTTTCTAATCCATACAGTTGAATTGTTTAGATTCACAAGCTGGCCCTGAAGGTCAGTACACGTTACCGCCAAGAGCAGGGCCCAACAATCCATATGTGCGATTATAGAGCGTCGGTGATACGAATAAAGAGTTTCTTTCACCTATACACTTCAATAGAATATTGCATGGAAAATGATACAATAGGGGGCGTGGGTCCATGGCAGAACCTGGTGACTCGTCAGACGATTGCAAGGTCGACGTTTTAAGGCGCTTTTCCCTCGGTTGCAGTCCTGTTGACGTTCGTGATTAATTCTATCTTTGAGGGATTCCTTCACTCAAATAGATAGAAACGGAATATCATGACTGCTCTCTCCATGAGAGCAGTCATGATAATATAAAGACTGTTCTCATCACGACGCTCACAAGTCTTCCACATGCCGACGGAATTGACTCAAAATTACTGCTGCTGCACTCGATTATGGACACCTCTTGGCCTAACGTTTCCCTCATGTGATTCCCATGTATAAGCTTGAGCTCCCGAACAAACTTGGTTGATTCTCTTCTCTACTGACTTCACTTTGTCTCTAGGCTAGATCTGCTTTGTGCAAAAGCTCAGTGTTCTAACATACATCGCTTCCTACCTCTCCGCACGTGGTCCATGCCTTTGTCCTTCCCTGTCCCTTGCCGTCTTTGTTGACGCCCTGTCATGGGTGATATCATTTGCTCTTCACCGTCAAATCAGCTAACTCCCTACAGTCCCCTATTCTCGGCTTAGTTGAACCCAGATCCATTCGTTTCTCCCCATAGTTTCCGCCTTCAAAAAGTTCCTTCTTTCAGTGCGCTTTCGTTGACGTTTCCCGGATGATCTATTTTATCGCAGTGTGGTCCTCTTCGGTCTCCCATCATGGATGTGTCTAGTTTTCTGGCGAGAACATTCTCCTCCTCGTATACCCATTTACTATATCGGTGCATATTTTCGGGAAAGCACATCTCGAGATCTCCTCGGTCTGGCCCTTCTGCTTCCTCGTCCCACTCTATCTTCTTTTCGTCCACGTGATCTCCTCATCTCAGCGCCTCTTGTCTGTTCCACCGTCATCATTGCATCAATTGCATTAATCCAAGAAGCTCTCTCATCAGGACTAGCTAGTTCACACCTGTGAACAGTCGCCTGCTCAAACAAAAATGACCCATTGCATGAACTTTTGTTGTAAAGTTGATACTCAAAAAACGCTTCAATTCCTCTCGGTGAATCTCCTCATTGAATTCCGAAAAGGCAATGATGCCAACGGTGCCCGGTACTCAGCAGCTCCTTCACCAACTCTTCTGGAAACAGAGTATTCTATTTCAAAAAATTCTCATAGTTGCCACCGGTAAATGTCAGCTCCTGGTGCATCTCCCTCCGTATTCAGCCGGGCCACATCACGCTAGATCATCGCACAACACTTGTCAAGCCGCGTGATGTGCTCGCTGCCGAATATACCCGTGCGGATCTCCTCCTCCATGTAATGAATAGACTGCAAGCTTTTCCGTTACTGCGTTGATCGGAATATCACTTTCTCTCTAACCCCCACAATTGCTCTCAAGCTAAGACCATGGAGCTAATTTTGTATCAAGACTTATGGGGGTTTTCAGTTCCCCCATACATGTCTATCTCTCAATCTGTATCTGTGGTCTCCCCCACAAAATTCGAGACTCATGTAGACATCCAGATATATATGTAGCCAGATGTTTACCCCAGGCCAAATGCAATTTACTCGCGAATACAGAGTGCTTTCTACAAGTAGAGCAGAATTGAATGCCCAATAGAATATATCAGATGGCCGAACCACAGCGAGACGGTCCCGCTGTACTGCCATCGAACCGATTGATTACTAGCAGTAGCCAGCATGCTCTCCCACAGAGACACGGTCTCCGTGCAAAATAAGGCATCATTCTCGTTTCTCAGCAAAGTACATGCTGCAATTGCTGACATTCGTGTTCTCTCCATGCGCTCTTCAGTAGCATCGGAGTAAAGGAGACAGGTCCACATCTCGAACGACGACTGAGTCCTCCACGTCCCAGCTCATAAAATGATACAGGAGAATGTAACAATTGTAGAAAGTTGCGTTCGTCGAATCTGGAGAGGTGATCGATCGGGACACCTTGCTAGGACCTATCGAGGAAGAGAAAGAGCAAAAAGTCGGCAAGAGTCATCTCAATTTCTTGATACCAAGCCATCGAGAGGGCGCTCTTTATAGACTTCGGAATGATTCTTTGAGCTCGAGATTCGTGAATGCTTGCGCAATTCAAGAATAGCATTGGGCACAGAGAATGCTTTTTCAGACTTACGTCGCTAGGTTTTATTCATGAAGTTTGCCGACACCAAAAAATCACCACCCGAGGGCTTCAGTTTTAGCAAAGGGTGGTGACAAGCTGTGATTCTTCTCCGCTTATTCAGGAACGCCTCCATGCCTGTTCAGCTTCTCCAATAGCGATCTCTTCCAAGGCTATTCTGCACCCCGGTGGATCAAGAAGCAAAGAGCTTTAGCCTTTGCCTCCTCCTCCAGCCAGATTCTGAAGGCAGCCAGCAACATCTAGAAGTGAAAAAGTGTATGGCCTCTTTTACAACAGATCATTACACATTCAGATGTTCTTAATCTCGGCCTGAAACTTGACTTTGCGTATGCTGAACCCGACACACGTAAGAAGAGGGCGAAAGTGCTTTCGGAGGTCAAAAAGCCGAAACCAATAGGCCGGAGCTCCGAAACACGGCTCGACAAGTCTTGAATGAGCGTTCGAGGATCCGAGCTTGATTCGCTACGTTTCCTCCATACCTGCCCCTGCGACATCACGTACTCATCGCAGTCAGAGGTTCAGACTTTTCTGTGCAATTAGCGGAAATAGACATGTGCCTTGTGATTCCCACCCATCACTGGTGCTGTATACCGTTCATGCCGGGGCCGAAATGAGGGTCCGAATTTTGAGCTGAAAGTGGCGATCTGCAGTTGTCACTGCGTCGACTCTGCTCTCACGTGAATCTACTTATCATTGATTTGTCTAAAGTTTCGTCGTTTCCAGCGTCTTTTGCTTTTCTTTCTTTGTGCTCTAGGACGCAACCACAGTGGTGCTTCCTGACCTCTGGCGTCCGAGCATCGGATATGTGCAAGGCCCTATTTGCGGAATTAACAGGTACCAGAAATTGCCATTGGCCTTTTGAAGAGCCCTAGATATTCGTCGTTACCAGAAAAATCATATATCACCGCATCAGTCGCGCCTTCCGGCTCTCTCTGATTAGACGGACTAATGTGACTCCTGAATGACTATCCTGTCTTGTATATTCATATCCTGGAGACCTATTCCACGTACCAAATCCACACGAAAATAAAGTAAAGAACAGATGAGCAATCGTTTTAAAGGTTTTTTTAGTCGTTCACATTTAATGAAGTTAAAGCACCTGGATACATTCTGGCAATCACTTTGGCAATCGGTGGCGTCCAGTGTGCGAGCTTTTTTATCACAGTTGCCCGAAGAGCTGATAACCTTGTGGATGTGCCTCATCTCTTGTGACCTTTGTGATTTCAAGTAGGGCGGTTGCACTACCCGAGGGCTCAGCAGTGTAACTTCCCACAACAGGCAATGGAATATGTTGAGAATGATCACCCGAAAAGTGAACATAGGTCACTGAATAGGAGCACGACCAGAATACAGCACATTTTGATCCAGAGGTTGATTCCATGGAGATTTCAGGAACACAATCCCCTCTGTGGCCTTGCACTGTGCTCCACCCTGAAGCACTAGCGGCGTGCTTCACCTACCTACTAGCTCTTCGTGGGCTCCGCCAAATAGAGGGTCATCTCTGCCTGAGGATATTTCAAAGAGCTTTACAGGTGTGTTCTAACCTAGATCGTCGACGAGCAAGCTCACTCCCATCGCATCGCATCGAATCAGCAGGGCAACTGGGACGCATAGTTTTTCCATTACAGAATCTATTTCTACAAAGGTCGCCTAGGACAACTGATTCAGAAACTGGTAGTTGTTCATTTCTTCAACAATCCATTGCCCTTATCTGTTCCCATGGAAGTTAGTTCCATTCAACATTTGTGGACTCCGATTCATGGTCACCCTAAGTCAGCTTAGACATTTGAGATACAGCGTGTGCAAACGTCGGGTTTTTCCAAAGTCGAGGGCACTATTGGTATCCTACAAGAGGAGAAGAGCACAAGGGTAGCAAACTTTGGGTTTGGAAAAGGACACCCTTTACATATCCGCCTTGGAGAATCTGTTCACAAGAGAGTTTAGATCCTATGCTTATCCCGTACAAATGCCAGAAAGCATGAGCTCCATTGTTTTGTGCAGGAAATTGCTGGTTCCTTAGGATTTTTCTAAAATTGGTGACAGCATGAACCTTGTCCTCCTTCGAAACGCTTTCCTCCTATCCCAGTCATCATCCATTGTTTTAGACTATACTTTCTAGGGGGTTTCTGAACTTGCAGAGAAGACTCCAAGTTGGCACATGTATAATCTCATCGAATGTAATCAGTTCATAGATTTAGCTGACACTGGACACCAGGGGATTTCAAGACGAAGATTCTCACAATAAGAAATGCGGCTGCTACAGGCTGAACTTTGTAACGAGTGTGCTGACAGGAGTTTTGCACTCGTACAGCAGAACACCAGTCCGTTCCCCAAGTGGATTTCTTTTTTCCGCTTTCATGATCAATCAACTGCTGGGCGTATATACCGTGAGCAAACCAGAAAATCTGGATCTCAGCTGCGCATAATTTCACGCAGAAAATGGTACAATGCATACAGATTGTAAGTCATGAATCTTCCGTCTGTGGAGAATCGAAGAGTCCAAGGATCGAACTCTCTGTACTCTCTGCAGGTTTGTGCAGTGTACCATAATAATCTCTATTTACAGCCTCTACACCATTCTGAAATATAAAATAGTATAACTATGCAAGTGTTTCACCATTACTATAGGTTTCAGTTCATATTCGGATGTAGATAAGCATCGAGAGTTCGGTGGCAACATCATAGTGCACAGAAAATGTGCTGAATTATGACTATTCGAGCTCCTCCAAGACTCCAGAATAGTTTTGGAATCTTCGGCGTTTCATGAACATCAATTACAGCACAGAGATATACTTCTAAATGAGCAACTCCCGTTTCAAAGTTGTACGGTGACAATGGTAGCTCGCATGGTAGGTCATATGTCGCTCTGATACAAAAGGACACGATCCTGTTTTGCTTCGCGTGTACTGTATGTTCATATGTGCTAGGAAGCTGCTAATGAATGTTCCTGAGAAAATTTCCACGGTTGAAATAGCTTAAGACTTGGACAGGACGTTGACCGTACACAAAACAGGCGAGAACTGTTTCAGGCAGAGCATTTTGATGAACATTTGGTTGCATGACATAAACTGCAAATCGTCGAGATGGCATCTTCCTGAGAGCATTCGGAAAAAGAGTGTAGAACTACAACCAGGTTATGGAAGTAAGATCCAACATGATGAACATCATTAATCAAGCAAATAAAAAGTGGCACTCCGTTCCACGAGGAGTCAAACAAGGTCCGTCGAATCAGATGGTGATTGGAACAATGTGCGCATTCGATTGGAAGCTGAAAGTGTCGATGTACTCAACTGCTCATGATCACGCAAGTAAGCAAAGTTCTTCGGAAGTTCGGAGGCAGCATCATTGTCAGGCACGTCATATACTCATGGCAAACAAGAAGAGACAAATTATCGCCGCCGAAAACGTGCTTAAAATGCTGAAACTTTCCCTCGTCAGTACGGCACACATCTAACTTATCTATGCGCACATGATACTCGTTACCTCATAAAAGCGTCCTGGAAAGTCAATCTTGCGCGGTCAGTTGTTGTGCACTTTGATTCCTCTTTACTCGACAGGGG